>QEPC01015764.1:3410313-3486949 GCA_003113815.1 Sphenodon punctatus | reverse complement strand
AATAATAATAATAATAATAATTAATATGCTAATTTATCCTATGCCTCTGAATTTTGTACATGTCTGGATCTCTAGACTGCTGAAATGGGCATTACCTCATACCGTCTCCCAAAAAGTTAGGTTGACCTTACCCACTGGATTCTAGCTACTCATGGCTTTACTAACTGACAGTATGTATGCTGTTTTGTGTCTTCTTATGAAGGAGTTGAGAAACAGAGCTTATAGGAGACAAGTCTCTATTAGATATTTTACCCAAACCCTTTTCTCACATAGGGGTAGCCAGACTTATCTTATCAAGTGGACATGATGCACTTGATCCAGGCATCAAGGACCCCTCCAATTGATGATCTACAAGGACCCCTCCCATTGGCTCCCAGTTCTAGGGCACCTCGGCAATTGGCCTCAGGAGCAGAGAGGATAATTTCCCTTTAGAGAGAGCATTCCCAGCTGCTCTTTAGGAGCTTTCCTAGCCCCTCTCCTCTCTGGAAACATTCCCTGGGGCACTGTTACTGCTTTCCTACCCAGAGGCGATCTCAGAGAAACTAGTACCCTTCCCCACACTGTGATCTACTGGGGATTAGCTTGTGATCTACCAGTAGCTACCTCTTAGCTGCCCCTGGTCTAGAGAGTCTGTCATTTGACAGCTGACCTTGACAACTATTCTGGGTAATTTCAGACATGACGGGCCTCTCAGTCTGCCACGCTGAACCCTGGACTAGGATCCATCTCAGATCCCAGTCCGTGATCAGGCCATCCGACCTTTATACGTGCCGGCCTGATCTCTACTGGGGTTCGGGGAGGGACTGCACGGTGCAACATGCGGCTGCTCAGCCCCCCCCCCCGCACTCCCTCGGCCACCCTCCCACGGGGCGACGGGCAGGCGCAGCAGCCAATCAGGACGCTGCGCCCAACCCCGTCCCGAGGTCGGGGCCCGATTCCCAGATCGTGGCCACTCCAACCATGGTTCTGGAACTGAGGCTTTGACACACACACCCCTGCCAGAGATTCACTGTGGTGAACATCTGGCGGGGGTCAAATAGACATTACAGCGATCACAGCCACCACCCTGAATCCACTGTGATTCAGGGTGGTTGACTGTGATCACATAACATCTGAAATTACCCCCAGTCAACCTCGTTGCTTTATGAAATGATACCTCGACTATGGCTATCAATGTGGTTGCACCCAGGTGTCCGCTCCCATTGCTGTGATAGTACAGAACCCTACGGTGTAAGGAGGACCTGAGGTGGTTTAAGTACGAGGTTGGAGCACAGGTGGCACTTGACTTGCGCAGAAGCTGACTGATCCCAGCATAGACTGTTTTGAGGGAATATGCTGTGGCTGTGATGGCAGTGAAAGCTTTCTTATTTGCTATCATAGCATCTGCAAAGTCTTGTCTGGTGGAGCTATTCCAGGTGGTTAGAGGCCAGGTTAATCCGCCCTGTCTCTGCCAGGAACCAGAACCAGGGGGCTGCGGGATGGTTGAGGGTTTGTTTGTTTATTTATTTATATTAAAATTTATATACCACTCCATCCTGCCTCAGGCATCTCGGGGTGGCTAACAACATTTTAAACATATTATAAAAACATAGCACTAAAGCTACAATTAAAAACAACCTAAAATCCCAAAACAAATAACCCATACCCACCCCACCCACCCCATCTCCCTCAGTAAAGGCCAGGCAAAACAGCCAGCTCTTACACTATCTGCAGAAAGAGGAGAGGTCGGTGGTCAAGCAGACTGCCAACGGGAGGGAGTTCCACAGCTGTGGCAGAGCCACAGAGAACGCCCTCCTCATGATTGACACTCGGGGGACCCCGAGGAGGGCACCCCCGGCCGACTGCAGGGGCCGATCCAGGACTCGGAGGGTGAGGCGGTCCTGCAGGGTTTGAGGTTTTATTTTATTTTTTGTATTTTGTTTTTATGGATTTTTATGTTGTTAGCTGCCCTGAGCCTTTGGGGAAGGGCAGGACACAAATTTAAATGAATTAAATAAATAATCTACCACCCACTGTAACATTTTTATCAATTACTTTGCTGACAAAATTGCTCATGTTCACCATGACTTGGGTTCTGCCATTTCTACTGCAAAGTTTGGGGTTAAGGAAGTTCAGTCTTGTCTGGTTTGTTTTGATCACTTTTTATCGGAATCACCCACCGATGCAGAGGATGTGCTTGGGGTGATGTGGGCGACGCGTTGCGACTTAGATCCTTGACCATCTTGGTTGATGAAAGCCAGATGAGAGACATTGGGGCCCTTGTTGGCTGGGGTTGTCAGCGCCTCCCTTTGCGGGGGTAGAGTGCTGGACGTCCTTAAAAATGCGGTTGTGTGGCCCTCGGACTCTGATTCTCCCCGGTCGGCTATTATACTGTCTCTAACCTTCCGTTTCTAGCAAAGGTTATTGAATGGGTGGTTGCCTGACAGCACCAGATTAATTTCAGATGCTGTAGGATTCCTGGACCTTTTGCAGTCAGGCTTTCATCCTGGGTATAGTATGGAGTCTGCGCTTGTGGCCTTGGTTGATGATCTGTGCCTGGAGATTGGCAATGGGAATTGTATCTTGTTGATCTTGTTAGATCTTTCAGCGGCTTTTGACACAGTTGATCATGAAGTGCTGTTGACGCGGCTGTGGGACCTGGCAGGGGTGCGCTGGACTGCTTTTGGGTGGTTCCGTTAATTCCTGTTGGGGAGGTCTCAGTGGATGGTGATGGGTGATTGCTCATCGTCCTCTCGTTTTGCCTCCCTTCTTGTTCAATGTGTATATGAGGTCGCTGGGTGAAGTCACCCAGAGGTTTGATTGAAATGTCATCAATATGCTGATGACACTCAGCTCTACCTCTCTTTTTCATCCGACTGAGGTCCTGCAGTCTTGGTGCTTAGCTTATCCATTGCCTGGCTGCAGTTGGGAACTGGATGAGGGTTAGCCGACTGAGACTGAATCCTGACAAGAATGAGGTGATGATGGTGGGCCATCTCTGTGACTTGGAGGGGATTGGGATGCTTGTTATTGATTGATGTTTGGCCCCCTCTGGTCACTCAGGTTTGCAGCCTTGGAGCACTCCTGGATCCCATAAGGTTTCAACTGTGCCCAGGAGCACTTTTCACCAACTACATCTGGTGAGGAGGCCGAGGCCAAATTTTCTTTCTGATTTGGACCTCACCACTGTTATCCATACTTCCATCACTTTGAGGCTAGACTTTTGCAAAGCACTCTATGTGAGGCTGCCCTTGATTACTGTTAGGAAGCTGTAGCTGGTGCAGCATGCAGTGACCCAGCTTCTTTTGAGGGCGGGCTGCTGGGAGCACATTAACACCAGTGCTCTGGAGTCTATATTGGTTGCTTATAGCTTTCTGGGTACAATTCAAGGTGCTGGTTTTGACCTTAAAAGCCCTAAATGGCTTCAGTGCTACATATCTGAAAGATCACCTGTCCTACCATGTTCTGCTGCAGCTGCTGTGATCGGCTGGGAGCTCTCTCCTGTGGGTTCAACCTGTTACTCTCATTTGTGGATGGGGGTGTGCAGGGGAGCATTCTTGGTCACAGCCCTGGTGTTGTGGAGCTCCCTTCCCTCAGAGTTTTGCTTGAACCCAAGTCTGAGTATATTACGGTGAGAGTGCCAGAGGCAGAGCAGAGCTCAGTCCAGTCCCTGGGTGTAGCCAGCCACAGGGTGGTGCCTGGTTTGGGCTAAGGACTGTGAAAGTTCAGAGGGTGTTGCCTGAACTAACTGTGTTGCGAAGAAGTGTGCCTGGCCCAGAGAGAGGAAGAAATTACCTCTGGACACTCAGAGAGCAGGGCTTGTAGACTGAGCTGCTGCCTTGTTGTGCCGATTCATCTCACCTGTGCCGGGGAAAGCCGGGACGTCAAGGAGAGGGCGGGGAGGAAAAGCGAGTGCAAGCTTTGGGTGCGAGCCTAAGGGCGAGAGTACAGGGTTTTTGTCCTTAAAGGTCGCCCTTAGAGAAGCCCGGAGAGCCAGAGGCCCCCCCACCCCCCCGGTGTTTTTGCTTTTGTCCCCGGTCGTTCATCCAGGACTACCCACTTTTTGGATTTTAGAGTTATTCTAGTTCGTGTCCTTAAGCACATACCGCACCCTATCCTAGCACAAGAGATTGGCGAGACTGAGGAAAATTGCAGGCTGCCTAAACCAGTTGCTTCTGTTCAGTCCAAGTTAACACACTTTTTTGCACCTTCCCGCCCACTGGAAGGGAACCTCGAAGCTAGTTCTTCAGAGTCCCCAGCTTGCCCATTGGCAAGCTCCTCCAATGTTCTGCAGACCTCTCCAATTTTGGGGGTTTACCATCAGTCTACGAACTTTCTATTGCACTTAGCAATCCTAAACCAAAAATTTGATGATTTTGTGGTAAGGCAAGAGATCGATGCTGACACGCAATTCAAGGAATTGGAAGAGAAGTTAGACCAATCATATGATCTACTCTTCTTAATGAAAGTGCTGGTGGGTGGGCTGTGGCTTGAGTTCAATAGGATTAACCAAGACAATGTCTCTCCTCAGCCTGCGAAACCGGGGGAGCAACAGGGACGTGAACTGGCCACCCAAACCAACAATTTTACTTCATTGCTGCAGGGTGTTCCCGGCAGTCAGATGACGGCCCTCCCCCTGGCCCATTGTGACTTCTCTTCAGTGCACCCGGGTAAGGGTGGGATGAGTGAGGTGTCTCTGCAGGTGGGGATAGATGTAGGAATTCATTTGGATGAACTGCAGAGTAGTTGCGGCAGACCCAAGCTGGAGGACCTACTTAATTTCAAGACGCATCATTTTGGGGTGGAATATGGACGACAGGACCAACCTTTGTCATCTAATAGCCCAAACTTGAGGGAGCCGCACTGCACTCAGTTGACCCACACTAGGGGCTCCTTACCAAGACCCAAGAAGGGTAGGGTAAAGGAAGACCCCAACTTAGGTAAAGTCTGGCTTCAGGATACCAGTGAGCGTTGGTCCTTGGCCATCACTCTTTATATAAAGATAGGAACAAAAGATATGGTTTTCTGAGACATGGGACCCTGGACCTGAATAAATTCTCTGCATTTATACAAACCCTTACTAGAGTCAAGTTGCATCCGAGGGATATTGCCAATATTACGGCACTTTTGAGTAGGGGCCGCTTTAGCAGGTGGGAGATACTATTCAGGGAGAAGGTTGTTGTTTCTGATCTGTGGAGGGCGCGGGGAGGTTTGAAGGGAACCGGGACTTGGGTGCATAGGGTGGAGAATACTTTGGCCTGTGCCATTCTCTGTGATAATCCATCCAAGGAGGAGCAGGACATGGAGGCGACTATTTTAGCCCCTAGTCCCTTTAGTGCCTCGTACCATTGGCACAATAACCCTGAATCGGTGTCCGAATGGGAGCTGGTGGATACTACTGGTTTCTTCCTGAGGCCCAGCCCAGATGCAGAAAATATTAGAGACTTGGGCCTTCACAGGCCGGCTGTTATAGAAGGCCCTGGTACTAACGAAATGGCCCCCTTAATACAATGGGGCACCGACCCCAATGGTCTTGAGCAAGTGAAGGGGGCATCCCAGCGTTCTGACATGGTAGGAGCAGTGAGCAACCGAGTAACCCTAGGCCCCCCCAATATTAAGGCACCAATCCCCAACCCCCTGGCCCCGGGATTTGGGGGAAATAATCTTGTGATGGGCTCGTGACTGGATGAGCAGTATGAACAGGTGTCCCTTTCCATCTGTTCCTGGAATATAGCCGGATGGCAGAGCCACAAGGGTGATACTGCTTTTTTTGCTTATTTAAGTAGATTTCACATTATACTGCTTCAGGAAACATGGGGGAAAGGGGGTGCTGGAATTGGAATCCTATAGGGCCTTTTTCCTTCCAGCGGTAGCTGTGAAATCAAGGGGTCACTCTCGAGGGGGTTTGGGTTGCTTTATTGCTGAAAATATGTTCTTTGAGTCAGTCATCGAGAGAGCCTTACCTTCATGCATTTTAGGGCTGATCTTGCGACAGGCCTCGCGTCAGATGATTGTACTCAATGTCTACATCTCGCCTGTTAATGCGGGGTCGTTCAAATCGGACATTTGGTCCAGCCTGGAAAAATGTATAGAGGAACTACCACTTAGTCACCCCAAGGCGCTGATTATTATGATGGACGACTTCAATGCCAGGCTTGGCCCAGACGATGAGGTCTTAGCCCCTTATTGTGAACTTCCGGTCCCTTTGCCCCCAGAGGGGTTGGGCCCTAGACGATCTAGGGATGGGAAGATAAATGCATCAGGGATCAGATTGGCGAATCTGGCCTCTGGTTTGCATTTGCACGTACTCAGTGGCACAGGCTTTGGCGATGTGCAAGGTGAATTTACTTTTATTGGGGTCTAGGGGTTCAGTGTTGTTGATTACATCGTGGTTGCCCCCAGTGTCCTGCCCTTTATTAAGGACTTTATGGTGGGACACGGCATGGGCTCGGATCATCTCCCACTTACCCTGGACATTACCATCTCTATGAAGGGACCCACTCCCCTCCCCAGTGGGGTTGTCCCATCTTTGGGGAAGGTGGGCTATTGTTCCATCAGATGGGACCCGCACTTGGCGAACTTGTTGAGCTCCTTCTTAAAGGGGGCGTCCAAAGTAAGCAGTAAGGAGTATATAGTCCGGGAGGAAAATGTTCCACCTTGTGATTGATGCCTTCGATAGTCTCACTCTGCGCTTGTACCAATATATTTGGGATCTCTCGTGGGCCAAGAGGAAGTCCCAGGAAAGTAAAGAGCGATCCAGGGAATGGTACGATCTAGATTGTAGGAAGGCCCGAAGAGGTGTAAAGGCTGCCTATGGAGATTACCGGTCCTGTCCTCCTGAATTGTTGGCAATCTTTTGCGCTAAGAAAAAGGATTATAAAGAGCTAACGAGGCATAAGAAGCGCTCGCATGGGGAGAGTAGGTGGTGGGCTCTTATTGAAGCCTCTCGGGTCAAAAACTCAAGGACATTTTGGCAGTTGATAAATGGAGCATTGGGGAAACTGAGAAGAGGTTGGACTCTCCCTGTCCTTTCTACTACCTGGGGAAAGCTGCTTGAAGCAGGGCCGGTCCCAGGGTTTCTGAGGCCATGTGCAAAGTCTTGGTGCAGGGCCTAATTTGCATAATTAGGCCCAACCTAATTATGCAAATGTATAAATTTACATAAAACTTACTCCCTCTGGACAGGAAGGATTCCCATTCTCCACCCCTCCAAGCAACCATGGAGAATCATGGCCTCCTAATGCTTCCCTGCCCCCTCCCCAGCCAAGTGTCTACCACCACTCCCCAGAAGTGGTTCCACTGCAGGGGCAGCCAAGCGGGCAGTGAGGCAGGCACAGAGAGACTGACTGCATCCACTGCCTTACTGAAGGAGGGGGTGAGCTTAGCCAGTCTGGCCTCTAGGGCCTGTTGCTTCTTGTTGCTGGTGCTGTCTGTGCCTTGTGCACGCATGCAGTGCAACCAGTCCAGAGGTGCTGCTATTACACACACACAAGACACCCAAAATACAGCCAGCTTATTAAGCGCATTATGCCATGAAAAGAGACATATACAGTTAAGTTGTGTCCCCATAATCAGTTCATGCTGTCCCCACCCTATAACCAGTTCATTTGTGCCCCTGCCCCCATATAATCAATTCACGCTGCCCCCCACCCGTAACCATTTAATTTGTGCCCATGGGGCAGAGTGAATTGATTATATGGGGGGCGCAAATGGACTGGTTATGGGGTGCGGGTTTAAAGATAGTATTCCTGTTAGCAATAACTTCATTAAGAAGAGTTAGTGAAATAGCAGCCATAATAATCTCAGAACCATATTTGCAGATTTATTTTCCAAGACAGAATAGATATTGCTTTACATCCTAAATTCCTACCTAAGATAGTATAAGTAAGACAGTTGTGAGAATGTGGCCCTTTTTACACGGGTCTCTCCTCCCAGCCATAAACACGCAGATTTCTGTGTGTTCATGGGTGGGGGAACCCCATGTGAATGACGTGGTGCACGCGCCCATGGTGAGTGGGGGTGCGTGCGCGCTCGCCTAACACGCATCCCCACTCACCCCCCCACTCATCCCCACGCACGGAGCAACCGGGGGAAATGGTGGTTACTATGTGGGTGTGGATGAGTGGTGGGTGAGTGGGGATGTGTGTGCAGCTGTGTGCATGCCCCATCCATGCACTGGCGCGCCCACGGACTCCCCACCCGGCGGAGCCATGTAAAAATATCATGTGAGGAGCCACTCGAAGAAGAACAGAAGGTTGCTACCTTGCAAACAAGGTTCTTTGAGATGGCTCCGAACATTCTCACAACACCCACCCTTCCAGCCCCGCATGGAATTCTTTTCTTATATTTCTAGAAAGGGTTGAAAGGAACTGTCATTCAGAGGGGGAGGGTTCTTTTTATACCAGAGGAGCTCAAGACCATCATGTGGTCTATTATTTGAACAGGGTGAGCGCGCACAACCCAGTTGTGAGAATGTTGGGAGCCATCTCGAAGAACCTTCTTTACAAGGTAGCAACCTTCTGATCAGCACGTGGGGAGGAGCTGTTTGTAAACAGCCTTATCTCCCAGCCCGATCCAGTGTCCCCGCTGCTGCTGCTGCAGCTGCAGCACTACTAGAAGGCAGAGGCAGGTGAGGGATGGGGTCTGGAGCCAGGGAGGGGAGGAAGAATCACTTACTGGGGGAGAAGCTGGCTGCAGCCTGCTGCCCAGCCAGGCAAGTGCGGGGCCCCAGCTGGCCACCGGGCCATGTGCGGCCGCACATATGGCACAGGCCTGGGGCCAGCCCTGGCTTGAAGATATGTATGTTAGTTCGGACCCTTGGGGGGTAGATCTGAAGGCCCTCAGTGACCTTGGTAGCCTTCCGGCTTGGCCAGCGGTTACTAATCAGGTGATTGTTGTACTCCTAGAGACCTTTAAAAACAACAAAGCACCAGGACCGGATTTAGTACAATTTGAATTCATCAAAGTCTGTTTGGACTGGTGGGTTCCTGTACTTGCCGCTCTATTTTCAGCTATTAACAACAGGGCATATGCCAGCAGGCTGGGGCGAAGCCGTGATAGTGCCCATCTATAAGAACAAGGGGCCACGCAGCGACCCAGCCAGTTATAGAAAAATTAGTCTACTGGGGGTTGTTATCAGATTGTATGCTAAGCAACTCCTCACTGGGTTAAAATGCTGGATGGAACAGGCGGAAGTGCTGCACCCCAAGCAGGATGGGTTTCAGGAAGGGCGCTCTACTATAGAGCAATGCCTTACCTTGTACCATCTTGCCGAAAAGTACAGGGGGCAAACGGGAAGTTTTACATAGCCTTTTTAGATCTTAAGGCTGCATTCATTTCAGTTAACAGGCCTCTTTTATGGAATAAATTGGCTGGGCTATCCATGGATAAGAGGTTATTATCACTCATCCAAAGTCTTTATGCAGAGTCAACCCTTCAGGTTAAGCTTGTTTACATAGGACACACAACAGGCACCATCAGAGTTAAGTTAGACAGGGCTGCGTATTAGCTCCTGCCTTGTTCAATATATTCATCAATGATGTGGTTCCACTTTCGGCCCAGCCCCATTTCCCCCCCCTAAGTTGGCAACAAGGGCGTTGGGTGCACTACTATTCGCAGACGACTTAGTCCTTCTTTCTCAAACACGTGTAGGACTTAAGAGACCATTGAATGCCTTCTCTGACTACTGTGCAAGAAATAAGCTGATTATCAATTCGGATAAGTCTGTCCCAGAGATTTTATAACTGGACTGTTGGTGGCCAGCAGATCCAACAGGTTAAAACCTTTAAATACCTAGGAATTCATTTCCATGCCTTGGGTGCTTGGAAAACCCATCATTCAAAAGTGCTGGCAGCTTCTAAGGGGGTTATGCGAGCTATCCTCAGATATTTTGCACTCAACGGGAGGAGGGGTATTGACCTCGCTGTTAAAGTATTGAACACCAAGGTCAGGGTGGGTTTTCTTTATGGGGCCGAGTTATGGGCCCCTCTTGTTCCTGCCAATTTAAATGGGTTACAATCTTTTTTGCAACAACTTTTGCGGGTTCCCAGGGGTATGCCTATGGCGGCTGCCAGGTTCAAACTGGGCTTGACTCCCTGGTTGGCAACAGCATGGAAATTGGCCTTTCGCTTGTGGCTTGGGGTGTTTCGGCCTGGCAATCAATGCAAACAAGGACTGGCTAAATATATGGCCAAGGACAAGTACACGAGCTTGTGGTTTAGGGCTATGGACAAACAACTGTTGGAATTAGGGTTTTCCCAGCTGTATGTGGCCAGCAAAGATGCTAGGGCGATAAGGGCAGAAATTTTCTTGATACACATAGGCAAGGGGATTTAGCCAGGGTGAGAAATTCCCCCCATATGCGGGACCTCATAGCCTGGGCCCCCGAGAAAAGGACCATGGCCAATTATTTGGTATCAAAGCTTACCCCCAGAGAGAAGCATCTGTTCCTCTGTGCACGCTTCAATGCACTCCCTTCTAAATTGTTGGAGGGTTGGATGAGTGCTGAGTCCTATAGTGAGCGCTTTAAGTAACCACCGCAGTTGCTAAGTTTCTGCTGCGTGCCTTTAACCTGCGAACTTGATTTTTGGACTCCAAGTTACTATAATAGTCGGTTCCCTATACTATCCCTTCTGATTGTCTTTGCTGGTTGGGTACTCTTTTTCCACCCCTCAGTCCAAGTCCGGACTTCATTTTATTCCTTTTGAATCGATTGTGGTATTTTAAAACCTGTATTTTACTTATTTTATTTATGTACCAATTATGTTTGTCTGTATGTCTATTTTTATTATGTCTATGTTGGCAATGGCCTACGGCTACGCCTAATAAACAACTACTACTACTGAGTATATTACAGAGGCTATGTAAAATGCTTTTGTTTGGTAAGGCATTTGGTGTACAGGGTTAGGGACTGGGATTGTTTTTTGGAAGGGGTGTTGTGTGTGGTTGCGGGGCGGGGTTAGGAATGTTTTTCGGGGGGGGCTAGGAGTTTGGGTTTCAGGAGAGGGAGATGGGGCTTTTATATATGTTAGGGGGTTTTATGGATTGTAAGCTGCTCTGAGCTATTATGGTAAGGGCAGCATATGAGGTCTAATAAATAAATAAATAAAATTTAGTCTGGTGGAGACTGCCCTTTCCGGGGTAAATTTGTGCACTTGAGTAACTTTATGAAGCTAAACTGAGCAGAGAGACAATCGTGGCCCTTACACTGATCATCCTCATAAAAAGAGCAAAGATGCATCTTGTGACAGGTAGATTTTAAGAGTCTTTTTAAAAACAAGAGAAAAGTGATGTATGTTCTGATTAAAAAGCTTTCTGAAACATATGGAAGAATAACAGAGTAGAACAACAAGGGGGGAGGAAGGAAAATATCTTGTCATATGGGCAAGTATCCATGGTCCCTGCATTTCCCCATTGCTGCCAATGGGGAAAATAGCCTCTGCCTATGGGTTGAGCTGCCCAGAGTCTATCGAGAAGAGCAGGGTAAAAACGTGAAAAATTAATAAACGTGGTTGGAGTGTAGAGGGACATGGGCAGAGACAACGTGAAAGGAAGAAAAAGTGGCTACATGTTTGCAAACATTGCAGTTGTTTCCAACTTAAAATTGAGTTGGCAGCAGCATAAAAGGTCAAAAGAGGACTGTGCCCATTGCTGCCATCACATTTTGGGCCCAGGGACTACATATAATGGGACATTTGGACCTAGTTAAAGAACGTACGCAGACACAAAGAGCACATCTGGGAAAAGGGAAACAATTGGTCAGTCCCAATACCCTAGTCATTGTGCTGTTCTCAGCTTACTGACAGGAACTGAATATTTTAAAATGTTCTATTGTTCCAAGCCTCTGTCAGTTCACAGCCTGTGAAGTCTCAGCCCAAGCTAACCTTTAAAAGAAATAAAAATTGGAATACATTCTCATTAAAAAATAATGCACACAAAGGCTGTAACTCATTAAGCTCCTGTAAAACTTTGGATTATGTTCTCCAGTGACACTTTTGAAATAACCATGGGTTCATAAATGCTTCTTTCATGTCACACTTCATAATCCACTCATAAATGCTTTATAAATGCTAATAATTGATATAATAAGCCTTCTACAAATATAAGGAGTATCCGTTTTAGATGGTTAGAAGAACATCAGTAGAAGGTGCAGCACAACATTATAAGCACCATATTGACTGTATTGGCAACAGTAAAAGAATCTTTATTGATCAATTAAACAGGCATTGGTTGTAGTACACACAGTGTTGCCATTTCTTGTGATTTTAAGAGCTTCTAAAAGCCTGAAGTAAGAGACTCATGATTTCATTGCAAGAGTTTTAAATTTGATTTTAAAAAGTAAGTTTTGAGGCCTTATGATTGTAGATAAAATCTTGTAGAGAAAGCATGCGTGTGAGCGTGCCTAAAGACTCAACCAGAAGAGAAAGAAAATTAACGTCAGATAAGGTTGGGCATTTGATTGGTCAAAAAATATTTGGTCAATTGACGGGTAAAATATTATCAAAGAATGGTCAAGTATCTTTAAAACATGAACTTATTAGAAAAATAACAGATAAACTATAATAATCAACAGGCTAGATAATTAAGCTCATTACAAAAAGAAATTAGTTAACTGCTAATGTAAAACAATGAAAATAACTTTTAAAATTTTGTAATGAATTATTATAACTTTGAACAATGTTAGGTTACTATAAATGTAAACGATATTCAAGACTGAACAGTTCTTCGCTTTGGCTTTTGTCCTAGAACCACAGGGTCAGCATGAACAGTTACAATTTTTTTTTAAATAAATTAAACAGAAAGAAAACAAAATAACAGCAACTATATAGAAAAACAACAACCAAAGTCAGTTTTTAATTTATATTTAGTTATTTATTTCATATAATTTACTATCCTGCACCCTTCTGCTGTTAGCAGCTCAGGGCAGCTACATGTGTGCAAAAAATTGCAGTTGTTTACAACTTTAAATTGAGTTGGCAGCAGCATAAAAGGTCAAAAGAGGACTGTACCCATTGCTGCCATCACATTTTTGGGCCTAGGGACTACACATAATAGGACAGTTGGACCTAGTTACAGAATGTAGGCAGACACAAAGAACACATCTGGAAAATGGGAAACCAAATTCACGCCAAATACCCTGCCTTTTTCAAGGCAGTTATGGTAAGTAGGCAGCAGGCCACATCTTCAAGCATTTTGCTTTGCATTATTTTCATCAGCCTCAACTGCTTTATTTTTCACCATCATCATCAAATTTGTCATCAGTATCTCCTTTTTCCTCTTCATCTGAGTATTGAGTCATACAAGGAATAAGTATGCTTACAATGAATATTGAGTCATACAAGGAATATGCATGCCTACAATGGAACAGGTCTAGCCAGATTTACAAGTGGAACCCGAAAACTATCTGTATTTGGGGTGTTCCCCTATGACGGACAATATTTTTTTTACAGAGGCTTGACTTTGTATTGAAACAGATGTCCACTCTAGATTTTCAGCACCGGCTTCAGCCAAATGAGCACACACAGACTTAAAAAAACAAAAATAACACAAAAGAAACACTTGTATATGTTTAAAATAGTATAAATGAACACACAGGTTGTTGCAGAAAATAATTATGAAACACACTATAATGCCACTTCCACTTGGATAGTCCCTTTGTTTTTTATTTCTCACCCACAAGCTCAGTTTATCAGCAGTCCACCTTGTAAGTTCTTCAGTTCCTCGAGACGGGCCTCTCCTGGTTGTAGTTGAAAGATATTTATGTTTCTATTCCAGCCATTTTTAGAGTCCAAAACATTCTTGTTTTCCTTAGCCCAAACACTAATTTGATGTAAACTGTATTGCTAAAAACCTCCTCTTCTCAGATATTTTGTCCATCTCCCCTTTTCAAAAAGCCATCAGTCTCCTGCTATCTGGGTCTGAGAGTGCTTTCTTCCATGCGACTCTTTTAAATAATCTGTCTGCCTGCCCTGCCCTTTCCACAAAGGCTCAGGGCAGCTCACAAAATATAAAATCATAAAATATACAGAAACATCTATAACATTTAAAAACACTAAACCCTGCCCACCAATCCTCTCCCTGACCCCTGCACCCAATCCCACGCAATTGTATCCCAGTCCACCAACTGCCTGACCAAACAAAAAGGTCTTGCATTTCTTCTGAAAGGTGGCTAGGCTTGGGCTTAAGCAGATCTCCAATGGGTGAGAGTTCCATAACTGTGGAGCAGCCACCAAGAACTCCTGTCTGTGCACCTGTATTGTTTGAACCTCGTGGGCAGTTGGTACTTGCAAGAGGGCACTCTTGGCCGACCTCAGACGTCACAACAGAACATAAGGAAAGAGGCGGTCTTCCAGATACCTGCCAGTGCAGACTCCGGAGCACCAACGTTAATGTGCTCCCACTGTCCCACCCCCAACAAAAGGCAGGCCACCACGTTCTGAACCAACTGCAGCTTCTGAACGTTCATCAAGGGCAGCCCCACATAGAATACATTGCAATAGTCTATCCTCAAGGTTACGAAGTCATGGATGGCCGCAACCAAATCCAAGTCTGATAGAAAAGGTCGCAGCCTTCTCATTAGATGAGGTTGATGGAAAGTGCTCTGGGCCACCGCTGTGCCTACAACCTGGCTGTCTCAGCACAGCAATGAATCCAAGAGTGCCCCAAGGCTGCGAACCTGAGTAACCAAAGGAAACTGGACATCATCAATAACAGGGAGTCCCTATGCCCCCCAGTTCACATGGCCGATCAGCCATCATCACCTCCATCTTGTCTGGATTCAGCTTCAGTCAGCTCACCCACATCCAGTCCCCAATGGCAGACAGGCATCTGGTAAGCACAGAGACTACAGTCCCTGGGTTGGATTAAAAAGAGAGATCAGGTTGGGTGTCATCAGCGTACTGATGGCACTTCACTCCAAATTTTATTTCAGTGGTTTGTATCCCGCTCCCTCCAGCCCTATGGCAGCTCGAGGCGGCTCCTAATGATCTCACCCAGGAGACTCAGATACACATTGAACAGGAGCAGGGACAAGATGGAGCCCTCTGGGCCCCCTCGTGGGTGGATGACAAGCCACTGCCCATCACCACTGTCTGGGTTCTCCCAGCTAGGAATAAGTAGAACCACTTGAGCGGTCTCATGCCGCCAACGAAAAATGCATAATTTTCTTCATATATTTTATATGGCCATTCTGAACCAAATAATTTTTTCCAGACAATGGCTGTTTTAAAATGTGTACACACCCATGCCCCATGCACTGGACATGCGTGAGTGCGTCCCATTTGAAAGTGGTGGCAGGTGTGTGTGCACCTCCATCCATCACCCCCACACGGAGCAACCGGCGAAAACACAGGCTGCTCCGTGGGGGGGGGGATAGGTGTGCACCCACACCGCCCCTGCAGCGGTGCACCCCCAGACCACCCCCAGCTGCGGCCTGTTTGAAAATAGCCTATGATTTAACATTTTACACATTAGAACTTACAGGGATGACCATTTTATAAAATATATAGTTCTTAGACGAAACTGAAGTATTATACAAAGTATACCCCTTTCACATCCACTCACTGTATGAGGCATGATTAAAACATGGAATGGAGATACTATTAGGGCTCACAAACTTGCTTTTTTCAGTGTTTCTCCACAGTTAGCACGTGCATATTGCAATTATGCCACAGTGGCACTACTGGGGACTGCAATGTGCCTTGTGCAACTGCAGCCAGCCCACAATGAGCATAATCAGCTGCAGCCATCTTTATTGGATAGATATTAGCATGCATGAAAGTTTGAAACTTGAAGTGGTCCATTGGCACAAAAAGTTTTAAAGATGGGGAATTACTGCTGTCGATTATTAGGAGGCATAGTTCCAATTTTCTTCTATGCAACTGCTGTCATTTCCTTGTATTTTATTAATACATGTGTGTGAAGTGGTTTAACAATTACTGGTATTAATTAAGAGTTGTTTTCAAGAAGAATCACATCATTTTAATTTACAGGAGGATTTGAGAAGTGAGTCAATATTTATTTATACAGAATTTTAAAATTTCCATGAAGGGAAGACCATATGAGACCCTGGGGCTGCTTGGGATTTCCCAGGAACTCGTAATGGGAAAGTTAGACGTAAGGTCGCATCTTTTCTCCCTTCTTTGGTACCTAGTACGCTGTCACTCATTACCACTGGGATTTCCACTTCGTTTTCCAAGCATGAAAGCTCTTTTTTTCTTTTTAAAACATACAGAAAATATCTTTTTTAACTCTCTGGTTTATTACCTCTGGATGTTTTCAAACGTGACACGATGCCCACAGCCACCGTAGACTTAACTGGGCTGTGGTGGGCACCATCACTCTGGTTGGGATCTAGCCTGGATGCCGAACTACACTGACTGGGGAAAGGGCGGGGAGATGCATGGATGTGTGTCCGCCCCTGCGCTATGCACAGCGTCCCACCGGCCCCATGGTCGACAGGCAGCCATGGCTGCCAGTGACAGGTGCCATGGCACCCAGAACCGCTGGATCTCCAGACCGGGTCCAAGTAAAGCAGGCTTTCAGATGTGAAAGCCTGCTTTACTCCGGGTCTGGCTGCTGGATCCCAACCATAGTGGCAGCTAGCCCAAACTGTGACTCAAGGATTTCCCCAAATCACAGCCCAGGCTAGCTGTGCCACCACTGTCTAGATCCAGCCCAGACAAACATGCTTTCTAACGTGACAGTGGCACTGGCCACGGAGTGAAGCACACTACAGCTGGCTACCCGTCACATTTGAAAGCACCCTCTGTGTGGAAAACCAGAGGACCGCTCTTGAACTCTCCTTGCAGTCTCCTAGCAGAAGGGGCTTTAAAAAACTGTCATTTGCTTTTTCTCCCTCTTTTGTGGTTCCCAGAAAAGGGGAGGATTTTTTAAGAAGAGAATATTTGAGAAAAAGCAGCACTTGAGGAGTAGACATTGTCACTAAATTACGATCAAAGGAGCTCCTTCATGTAGTCTGGCTGGCCTACATGGCACCTTTCCCCAGTTTTATATCAATGTGGCTGGCATGCTGTGAACTACTTGTGGCTGAAAATTAGCAACAGGAGCTGGTTTTGTAAAATTAAATCACGAAGCCAGAAAGCCCTGGCTACTAGTATACTACTCCATGTTCACTTGAGTCTTCCCCATTGCTGCCAGTGCAGTGAAAACACATCTCCAACAACTACAGGCCAAGGCATAGCTGACACTCAAGTGGCAACATAATGAGCAGGATTCTGAAGGTTCTTGGGCAGGGATTAGGGGATAGAGATTTAGAAATAGGACTTGGCTTTGGGGTGTTACAAACCAGTGATATCTGCCATATTTCAGTTTTTGATTAAAATATATGGTATCCAGGAGTTTCTTCAGAGGCCAAGAAAAAAAATCCATTGCACAGGACACTGTACTTCCACTACAGTAGCCAAATACTTTGACTCCTTTGTTTCTGGAAAGGTCTTTAACTCCAGTGCTCAGTCCTTGTTATGATTAGTATATTTTAGTCCCGAATCCATTTACAACATCCGCTAGTACTGGCATTAAGGGTGTGAAATGCATGTTTTTTGCTGCATGGCTGTAAAACTAAATCAGCAGAGTTGTAATGCATGGTGATTATTCCTGCATGAACCAAAGAGCTGAAAGCATATAAACTCATGCTTAACACTTATGCTTAACTCTTATCCCATCTATTATTCTTTGCCTCTTGGGATAATATATAGTACTACATATGGGGGGGGACCCCAGGAAATAAAAAAATATTCCTGTGTAGGTTGTTGACTGGATGCAGGGTTCAGCTGCCTGTCACCTAGAGTTGTTCATTTCCCAGAAAGCCTTCTGTGCTAATTATTTCAAATTCTATTTTTCCAGAGTCTTTTTGTTTGTCAAGTCTACAGCAAAATAGATTGGAGGATTGCATTAAATGTATCTCTTTGTTCTGTGTAATATTTATGTACAATAAACATTGTGGTTTTATATGATTATCCAATTTATATGTACATATACAGATTTTTTTGAGATCATAGTCATTATTATTTTGGCCATCCAGCTTGCTGGTTGTGTGCTTTTGCACTGCTCTTTTCTCTAGTTTAGTGGCTGGCACCTTGTGTTTTTTTGCTGTGTAACATTGACACCAACTATAATAAGGTATTGTGTATATCTCATTTCAGTTCATAGACCAGAGGTAACAAACTGTGGCTTGGGAGCCACATGCAGCTCTTGGGTAGTCCAAGTGTGTCTCTTCCTACATGCACTATTCCTACAGCTCTATTCCCATGAGAATAGAGCCCATAATACCAACTTGGGGTCTGATCCATATGTTGTCTAATGTTGCCAGGAGCACATTATGCTGGTGCTCTGAAGTCTGCACTGGCTGCCTATAGCTTTCCGGACACAATTCAAGGTGCTGCTTTTGACCTTTAAAGCCTTAAATGGTCTAGGTCCCATATATATGAAAGACTGCCTGTCCTACCATGTCCTATTGCAGCTCCTATGGTTAGCCGTGAGCGCCCTTTTGTAGGTTCCATCTATTACCCTTGTCCATAGGACTGGGGTGCGCAGGAGGGTGGTCTGAGTTGCTGCCCCAGTTTTGTGGAATTGCCTTCCCTGGTGCTTGAGCCCGAGCCTAAACATCATCCGGAGGCGCCGGTGTAAAACGTTTTTATTGTCACCGCACCCCCAGTGAGACACAGAGACAGTATTTGGATTTAAAACTGGCCACACTCTTTATTTAACCAACATTTAACTCAAGGCCGGTGGGTAATTGCACAAGCAATTCGGGTCCAGTATGCTATCTACCTAATACAACTTCTTAACCTGGGTACTGATCTGGATGTGCCCTCCAGCCTCAGTGCCACCAACAGAAAAACCTCCCTCCCTTGACAGCACTCTGGCTCTGGCCGAAAAGGGGGACAGGCCCAACTCTGGGCCCGAGTAAGGAGGTAAATGCCCGCAAGGTTTGAGGACAGCGCATGTCCTTACTAACCCCGCTAAGGCACCCCTCCCAGGGTCATGACCCCAGTGCATGCTGTGCCGCGCATTACATTAGGTATCACCTCCCCATCTCTTAAGGAGATGACTCTTTATATTCTATTATTTTCCTATTTATCCTACCATAGCATACTGGACCCCTGCAGAGTGCGACAACCATTTCCCACATATACTTCTTCGTACCATCGTCAATTCCATACCAGTCAAATTCTCCTCCCTTCTCTTTCGAATTGATGAATTCCTTATTTAACAGCCAAATTATTATGAACATAATGCATACTTATTGCCAATTGAATGATTAATCAAATAAACTATTGATTGATCCATCCAAATTATGCCAAATCAGATCCTATTTAACCTACTCTGCACTGTTAAGGAGGTAAAGCAAGCGACCCTTACTAAGAAGGCTACCCGCCAGAATTCCTCCTTGGCTCTTCTAACGGCAACCGGTAATGCTACCACAGTGCTAGAGGGAAGGTGGGTGGGGCTGCTTCACTGCCTTGGCCCCTTGAACTGCCGCTTCCACGCGGCTCCCGCAGACTCGCCTCTCCTAAAAGAGGCGGAGTCAGCTCCCAGTTCCCCACGCTGCGCTCTCAGCTCATGCGCTCCTGGACTGGTTGCCCCTAGCAACCCTTGAACTGGCGCACGGGGCATTCTACAATGACCCGTGGCTGTGGCCCCCACTCTGTCTCCATTTTAAAACGGGGGCTCAACAAATTCCCCATTGCCGCCATTTCGTCGGCGAACGGGCCTTTATAAAGGCATTTGGCGGGCGGGGATAGTTTGTGAGTAGGACTGTGGAGATGGTGGGAACTTTTATTTCTTAAATTTTATTATTGATGTTTGATTGTGAGCCACCCGAGCTTTTGTGGGAAGGGTGGTGGATAAAATCCAAATAAATAAATAAATAAATAATGTGCGAATAGAAGTAGGAGTGTCTCATCCCATCCTCTTATCCTCAGCTTGAGTGGGAAAGCCAGACAGCATTGCTACACTATAGTAGAATTGTATATACTCTGTGGAATGGGCACAGAGAGGGGTGTATAAACCATATTTCTTGTGGCTCACCATCTTTTTGTATTGCACATTCACCTCACTGTTGTTAACTGGTTTTGAAATGGGGAAGAAGTCTCCTACTACATCATGCTAGTATGAGTTGAGTTCCATTTTACTTTGGTGACAACATATCTCTAGTACAGGCTCTCACACAGGTAGCTACATCAAAATATGCTGGTACAAAAATGTCTAATGCAAACAAATCCTTAAGAATTCACATTTTCATTTAGCATTGTTTCCTGTGAAATGCTAAGTAATCACTCTTGTGTAACTTAATAACTTTAGGTCCTACAGAATGATTTCATCAAAACTTGGTGGAGGAACAGAAGGCCCAAAGATAAATAAGGACACAAATGTTTGTAACAATAGGTGCAACCGGAGGGGAGATATAGGCACTTACTATCTTCAAATTCCATTGACTTACCTTGAGTGGTTCCCCACTAAATAATTTTATATTCTTCAAGCTACTGCCAATCAAATTTGGCAGAGGGCAAAAATGGTCCCAAATTTTGTAACAGTATATTTTACTAAAATCAGTTTGGAAATGGGAATAAATCTCAATTAATTTGAAATCCATTGTGTTTTTCATGACTTACTAGATTATAAAGTCATAAGTGCAAATAACAGCTTTGTATAATTTAGTTAAGTGAAACAGTCGTAAAACATAAATCCATAGGAAACCAGCTATCATTAGTATTGGTGCTTCCTGCAAGGAAGTGTTTGTTTGAAAGTTTGAAGGATTGCGGACATGTCTAGTCTGATTTAATTTACAGTATGAGATCAGACAATGATTTTTTTTCCAGTTAAACAATTTTAAATCCTTGCTAGTTTTAGGTTTTAAGGGTTGTATTGGGGGTGTGGGGTGTCTTGTTTTCATATGTTTACTTCTCTACCTCCCAGCTGAATAGAGACCATCTTACACTTTTGCTTTCTTGTACATATTTACTTGTTTCATATCTGAAACAAGCACCTAGACATTGTAGTGATGTGTACAATGTAGCCACATAGTTGAGATAGTAGAAGTCTTGAGAGGAAAGAAATCTAAAGTACAGTTGGTGTAATTTTTGTGCCTCTCTCCTGTTATGCCTGTTGCTATTTTGTATGTTGGAATTCTGATGTCCCAATTGTTACTGTAAATATTTATAAGTAGGGGCTTTGAAAACTTGTTTATCAGCACCATGTGCAACTTGAAACTTTCTGAATCTCTAAGTGAGATGGGATCCATCCAATCTTTTCTTCCACAAATATGCACATGTTTGTACCAAGTAACAACTTTCCCAGCAGTTTACATTGTGAGGAAGATGCAGGACAGCAGAGTTATCCCCTTTTAGGGTCTGATCCAAAGCACATTGAAGTTGACCAATTTCTGTTGTTTTTAATGAAATTTGGACACGCCCATAAGAAAGCTCACCTTTATTTTTCTCTAATAAAGGGCACTCCTTATCTTCACGTCTTCTGTACTCAATAAAGGTGTGAACAAGCATAAAGGTGTAGCACACACAAGACATTTTTGAACAGCTTATTTGTTAATGTCACTTTGCATTGTTACATGTCTTGCGGTAGAATAAGTATTTAGCAAGCTATTTGAGCAATCTATTGTAAGCAAATAAATTGTTTTCCTTTCAAAAAGTCTGCATCATGTGCTGCTCATGCCATTTGTTCACCACCTGACTATTTGGAAACATTAAAGCCACCTTTGTCATGTACAGCTCACAATTTTTGACTGGTGTATTGCAGCTATAAATGGGTGTAGTGGTACAGTCGATGAATGTGAGTGACCTATTAGGGGTAAGCACATGAGAAGCACATCAGCTTTTAGATTACACAGTATTATTAAGAAGCTAACGGATGGCCATGTTCACACAGATGGGGGTGGGGGAGATGCGTGTGCTTGTGTGGTGGGTGGAAGTGAGTGTGTGTCCTTTTACACAGACACACCCCCATCTCCACCCACGGGGCCTCCTCCATTTTTCAAGATGGCCCCGTGGATGGAGATGGGTGGGTGATGTGTGTGTGCTGGGAGCGCGCACGCCCAAACGCCCACTGCCCATGGTGTTTACACGGGCACACACCCAATGCACACTCATCCCCCCCACCGTCGGCCCTTTTCCACAGACGCTTCCCCCCCTCACTACACACCTGCCGAACACGCAGCAGTGGGAGCGTCCATGTGAAAACAGCCAGATGTTTTTCGTGATGCATTTATATTGTGCTGAGAGTGAAGAAACAGAAAATTGTTACACTTCCCGTAAATACTGAGGCAACTACTGTATTTGAGTTTAAATACTGTATTTGAATTGAAACACAGGTATAATAAGTCATTCATAAACAGGTATAATAAATCTTTCATAAACAAAATACAGTCAGGTAAAATGGAAATGTTAGTTATATTAAACAGTTCAGCAATATAATTTTGTGAGACAGCTAAACAGGGAAGTTGAAATAGCCTACTTTTCATATAATGGGAATGAGGACTCTGTCATTGTTTTTCATTACTAAGTTACTTGGCCTCTTTACATGGACGGAGGGGGGATGTGTGTTTTGCCACGGTGGTTGGGTGTCGATTTACACCGACACACACACACCCATCTCTACCTGTCTCTTATACACATCTAGATGTGTATAAGAGACATGCTGAATACAGACCATCTTACACTTTTGCTTTCTTGTACATATTTACTTGTTTCATATCTGAAACAAGCACCTAGACATTGTAGTGATGTGTACAATGTAGCCACATAGTTGAGATAGTAGAAGTCTTGAGAGGAAAGAAATCTAAAGTACAGTTGGTGTAATTTTTGTGCCTCTCTCCTGTTATGTCTGTTGGTATTTTGTATGTTGGAATTCTGATGTCCCAATTGTTACTGTAAATATTTATAAGTAGGGGCTTCGAAAACTTGTTTATCAGCACCATGTGCAACTTGAAACTTTCTGAATCTCTAAGTGAGATGGGATCCATCCAATCTTTTCTTCCACAAATATGCACATGTTTGTACCAAGTAACAACTTTCCCAGCAGTTTACATTGTGAGGAAGATGCAGGACAGCAGAGTTATCCACTTTTAGGGTCTGATCCAAAGCACATTGAAGTTGACCAATTTCTGTTGTTTTTTATGAAATTTGGACACGCCCATAAGAAAGCTCACCTTTATTTTTCTCTAATAAAGGGCACTCCTTATCTTCATGTCTTCTGTACTCAATAAAGGTGTGAACAAGCATAAAGGTGTAGCACACACAAGACATTTTTGAACAGCTTATTTGTTAATGTCACTTTGCATTGTTACATGTCTTGCGGTAGAATAAGTATTTAGCAAGCTATTTGAGCAATCTATTGTAAGCAAATAAATTGTTTTCCTTTCAAAAAGTCTGCATCATGTGCTGCTCATGCCATTTGTTCACCACCTGACTATTTGGAAACATTAAAGCCACCTTTGTCATGTACAGCTCACAATTTTTGACTGGTGTATTGCAGCTATAAATGGGTGTAGTGGTACAGTCGATGAATGTGAGTGACCTATTAGGGGTAAGCACATGAGAAGCACATCAGCTTTTAGATTACACAGTATTATTAAGAAGCTAACGGATGGCCATGTTCACACAGATGGGGGTGGGGGAGATGCGTGTGCTTGTGTGGTGGGTGGAAGTGAGTGTGTGTCCTTTTACACAGACACACCCCCATCTCCACCCACGGGGCCTCCTCCATTTTTCAAGATGGCCCCGTGGATGGAGATGGGTGGGTGATGTGTGTGTGCTGGGAGCGCGCACGCCCAAACGCCCACTGCCCATGGTGTTTACACGGGCACACACCCAATGCACACTCATCCCCCCCACCGTCGGCCCTTTTCCACAGACGCTCCCCCCCCTCACTACACACCTGCCGAACACGCAGCAGTGGGAGCGTCCATGTGAAAACAGCCAGATGTTTTTCGTGATGCATTTATATTGTGCTGAGAGTGAAGAAACAGAAAATTGTTACACTTCCCGTAAATACTGAGGCAACTACTGTATTTGAGTTTAAATCAATTTAGCCTGAATTGAAACACAGGTATAATAAGTCATTCATAAACAGGTATAATAAATCTTTCATAAACAAAATACAGTCAGGTAAAATGGAAATGTTAGTTATATTAAACGGTTCAGCAATATAATTTTGTGAGACAGCTAAACAGGGAAGTTGAAATAGCCTACTTTTCATATAATGGGAATGAGGACTCTGTCATTGTTTTTCATTACTAAGTTACTTGGCCTCTTTACATGGACGGAGGGGGGATGTGTGTTTTGCCACGGTGGGTGGGTAGGTGTCCGTAGGGCTGAAATGTTGTACCGCTGCGGCAGCATTTACTGGCGGAAAGTGCTCTTCCGCACCAAGCAGCATGGTTAGGAAGGGAGCCTTGCACTCGCGGCTTTCTGCAGTTGCTGCCGCGGTATTTTTGCCACTGTAGATTTCACATGGAAGTGGCAGGTTTGCCACAGTTTCCCCTTTCCCTTAAGTGCAGCAGCTTTGAGATTCTCACAGCTTTGCAGCCAGGGGCATAGCCACCATGGCCCAGGGGAAGTTGCTGTCTTGTAAACAAAGTTCTTCTTCGAGGGGTTCCTTCCATTCTCACTTGCGCGCCCTTCTCTTACTGGCATATACCAAGCTCACTAGCTTAAAAAAACCACCACGTGACATTCACACGCCCCCACCCTATATAAGGTACCTGAACCCACCCAACACAGTTCCTTCCAACCCTAAGCAATTAGGAAGAAAATCCCATGCGGGGTCAGAAGGGTGGGTACTTTTGAGGATGTTGGAGCCATCTCAAAGAACCTTGTTTACAAGGCAGCAATCTTCTGTTCTCCTTTGAGTGGCTTCTCCCATTCTCACAAATGGGAGTGTACCAAGCCTAGAAAAAGGCGTTGGGACGCTCAACCACAGTCAATACCCTGTGGTGGGGAATGGTCCCGTAATGTCTGTTGGGGAACCGGAAGTTTCCCCCCCCCCCAGATGTTACCTACGTTCAATCCCCGCCAGGAATCTCATTCACCACGCGATAGGCTGAATCCGTGGGGCTGGCACCAATCGCGTGGTGAAGGAGATTCCCGGCAGGGATGAAGGGGCCCGTCACGTTTGGACGGCAATCACAGCCCAGAATCCCCGCTGGGATTCCGGCCCATGGTCATTTCAGGCGGGCGCTGCGGCCGCATTGGCCGCGACGCCCACCCGTCTCCCCAGAGGACGGGCAGCGAGGGAGTGTGGAGGGAGCGGGGCCGTGCGGCCGCACGTTGCGCCTTGTGACCCCTCCCCGATTCCCCACCGGGATCCCCCGGCACGTCTGTTGGCCGTGCCAGAGTGATCCCAGCGGGGAATCTGAGGGTTGTTTCCGTGATGGGGCGAAGCCGTCCCGTCACGTCTGAAAACACCCAATATTTAGCAACTTCTGTACAGTGGTATTCACACAAGTATATTCTGGATAATTTGCATTTTTTAGTTTATATAAGTAAGTAAGTATGGCCCAAGAAAGGAGATGCATCTATTCTGTGCACTGGGCCATTGCTGCATTGTGTAAAAGGGCTGATTTGAGGGGTTTTCCCCTTTTTAAACCTTTTCTTATAAGAATGGGTTTTATGGGGTGAGTGGATGTAGTGGGGAGGGAGACAAACTAAAAACCTCCCCAACCGCTCATACTTGTCTTTCTGCAGCAGTGAGGAAACTTCAAAAAGTGCTTGCTCTTAATACATGCAGAATTCTGCATTCTTCCAGTACTTTTAAAGGGACTTTACAGCATTTCCAACTTATGAAAAAAGTTATTTCCACCTCATGAAAAAGGCTGGTGAGGCAAAGGAGCTGGGAGGACAAGTATGAGCTTTTGGGGAGGCTTTTAGATTGTCTTGTTTTTTTCCTCTACATTCAGCCACCTCATAAAAGTCATTTTTATAAGAAAAGGTTTAAAAAGGAAAGGGAACCCCCCCCCCCAAATCAGCCATTTTAGGGTTTACTTAATTGAGTTCTTAGCTAGTTTGTTCTGTGTGGGTCAGGTGTCTCTGGTTGTGGTTTAAATTTACAATTTTTAAATCAGATTTATTCCGCTCCCTCCCCCCCCTTTGGAATTTGGGAACTTAAGGATTTTTCCATGTATTTTTTTCTCTTGTTCACTGACCTGGGAATTTTCATTTTGTGGGAAGGATACTGAAAGTGGTATATCAGAGATGGGTAATCTTTTCTCGTCCAGGGACCAACTGCAGTATTTATGGTTACATTTTTGCAACATGCATTTTTCATAAGTGTTCCTTAAAATTTGCATTGGTGGCAACCCTGTTCCCCTAGCTTTTCATTCCTACAGATTGCTTACTGATGCCTATCCTTTCCTTCTCCTCTGTAACTAAGCCAAGCAACGTGCACCTGCAATTTCTCAACTTTGTGACTGCATCCTAGTTTCTCTCTATGTTTTCTTCTCCTTTGTCTCCCCTCCCTTGTCTCTCCTAAAGCAGGGATCTCTATCTAATTATTTTCAATGCCAAATACATTGCTGGTGCTATATAAATACTTATTCATGAATAAAGCATGAATGCGTTATACCAGTCTGTATATAGCTAGTAGGAGAAAGCTGATACCTTTTGTGATATAAAATGTTTTTAATATTTTTGAGAAACTACATGATTCTTGTTGCCTGTATTCTGCAGTGTGTCCGGCCTATCTGGATGCGATGCTGTGCTGTGCCCTATGTAATAGGGACTCTCCAGAACCTGGTGTCATGAGAATCAACACCCTTTGATCAGTGTTTTTTATTAGTCAGCACAATGCTAGCTGAATAAGGGACGAGTTAGACTGCCCAGATGGTTATCATCTTAGCTGGACTTTGGGGGAAGGGGAGTGGGGTGTATTGATTTCTGTTTGTTTAGCACTCACTGTTTCCCATTGGAGATCCATAGGAGGAACCCCTGTGCTCCATCAGAATTTCTTTTTGATATATACTTCTTACATTATTTTGTCAATTGGTATACATCAAAGCAATTCTCTACAGAAAAACAAGAGATAGCAAATAGCAATTGTTTCAAATTAGATCTTAATTGGGTGCAGATGTTAACTGTGCTCTCTAGAACTTATTTTGAAACAGCAGATGGCCTGTTCATTCTTGGATAAAGAGGGGAAGGTTTTTTGGTTTCATTTTCCCTTCTGTGCCATTTGTATGACATGTTAAATTAGGACTGGAGCTAAATAGACAAGCAATGAGAATGAGGCCTTTCAATTTCCAGCCCCACTTTAAACTGTGATTTAATCTTTAGATCTCATCTGTGCATCAGATCACAGTTCAAACATTGCCTGGAAATCGAAATGCTTCACTCACATTCAACAGCAATCCACACATCATCCGGTGTCTCTATAAAGCTTCCAGGGCCCTGTGCACATCAGAGTTTACCAGAGTTATATTGTAA
Organism: Sphenodon punctatus; assembly: GCA_003113815.1. Taxonomy (NCBI): domain Eukaryota; kingdom Metazoa; phylum Chordata; class Lepidosauria; order Sphenodontia; family Sphenodontidae; genus Sphenodon; species Sphenodon punctatus. The sequence goes on along the minus strand of QEPC01015764.1, from coordinate 3,459,518 downwards.
GTTCACCCAATGACTCTACATACTGACAATGGCTAAATGACACTTAGCCTCCATGTGTGCATGCGTATCTCTGTTCCTAGGGACACAAGGGACATCACCACTTGGCTCACTTCAGCACAGAAAATTCACGGAAGGCAATGAATATGCATAGTAAGACATCCTCTCCATCTGCACATGCATGTGATAATTAATTTTCCATTGTATAGCACCAAATCCTCATTTTTCGCCAAAGCGACACCCCTAAGGCCCACACCTCAGTGTTCTCACCCTCGAAGGCCTTTTTTACGTGGACGCTGCCGTTGTCCCGGTGGGTGGAGATGGGTGGGTGAGCCCACCCGGCGAACACCCAGCGGCGCCGAGCCGGGTGACGCGCACATGGATGGCGTTGTGGGACGGAAGGGGAGGGGCCAGCACACACCCATCGGCCAAACACCCACCCCAGGAAACACAGANGTTTGATTACACATAGGCCTTTTTTACACGGACACCACTGCCGGCCTGGTGGGTGGAGCTGGGTGGGTGAGTACATCCAGCGAATGCCCAGTGGCGCCAAGCCAGGAGACGTTTACATGGACAGCGCCATGGGGGGTTGTGGGATGGAAGGAGAGAAGCTGGCACACACCCATCGAGCAAACACCCAGCCAGCCCCGTGACAGACCAGACAGCTGGGCACCATGGACCCCCCACAAGCCACAACCCGCCCACACACAACAGTGAACACGACCACATAGGGAAGGGCTGCATGACCTAGAGGCGGGGGGACCCCAGCGGGGGGGGGGGAAAGGGCACAGGGGAGGAAGGAAGGCAGAGGGCCAAAGCAGCAGGGGACCCCAACACAAACACCCAACTCCCTGGCAGAGGCCCCACACACACCATCCCAAGGCCCCCAGAAAATGAGCCGGGCATGGGACACAGGCGATCATGGCAGCAGGGACGGATGCCCACAGCACAGACAACATGGCAGGGGGGCGGGGGGACTATAGACCACACCAACCACCAGCAAACCCGCTGCAGCTCTCCACACACCAACAACGGAGGCGGGTGGGTGAAGGGGGGGACCATCACGAAGGCAGGGAGGGGACAAGGCACCAGGATAGTGGGCAAGGGGACGGACCCCCGGGCCAAGGGACCAGAGGGAAAGGGGGGGAACGAGACAGGGCTGGAGGGGGACAGAGGAAGCCAAGACAGGCAGAGAGGTGACCGAAGCCGCAGGCCAGGGAAACCAGGGTCACCCCCAAAGGGAACGACAGAGCTGCAGCACAAGCACCGGGAGGGGGGAGGCACAAGACACACAGCCCCTGCCAGGCAAGCATGCCACAACCACCAAGAGGCGCCCACACAAGTGACCGGGCCAAACAGAATGCCATGACACACACCCGGAGAAGGGGACAAAGCAACTTTATTGGCAAGGGTAAACAGGGTGGGACAGGGTCAAGTTACAAGGGGGTGGGGAGGCAGCACAGACATCGGGCACGTGGGGCGGCTCCCCACCCTCAATAGGGATGCTGAGCCCGGCCCCAACAATCCACCTGTGCGCGGTTGAGCTGGTGCACCCACTCCAGGAGTTGTAGTAGTAGCTGCACAACTGCTCCCGGGTCCGCTCTGCAATCATTGCCTGCACTAAGGGAGAGACTGAAGGTGCCATCAGGATGGGACCATGGGCCCCTACAACGTGCACCTCCGAACACACAAAGGGGGAGAGATCCCCGCACACAGTCAGCACACTCACCGATCCCCCCATAGAACCGTGCCCCTGCATGGAGGTCCGAGGCAGCATGCTGGAGCTGGCCGGCCAGATGTGTCAGGCAGAGAATGGCCAGGAACACAACTAGGGTAGCGAGGAGGGAGAGGGTCAAGGGAATGGAGTGCAAGGCAAGGGTCAGCAGGGGTCAGGAAGCACACACCATGTGCAACCGACACCGTGACACCCAAGGCAGCACCCCACCTGTATTCAGCAAGGGGGTCCACTGGCAGCCAACTGATGGGCCGAGAACAGGCCCCACTCACGGTGAGCACCCCGTCTCCCCTGCTGCCCATCCATCGCCAATGGTGCCGATGATGGGAACCGACGGGGGGCACCAGAGTGGTGGCAGGCGGGGCAGTCCAGGAATACGCTTGGCCATGGCTGTGTGGAGACTGGCCACCCCCGATTCCTGTCAGAGCGTTGGGGAGCAGTTCGGGGTGGGGACCGCAACCGTTAACAGGGCGCTCCACGACGTGTGTGACCTGATTGTGGAGCTGCTGCTGGAATGGGTCATCCAGCTCCGGGATCCAGAGGTGGTGATCCGCGGCTTTGAAGACCTGGACTTTCCCCACTGCATAGGGGAAGTAGACAGCACCCACATCTCCATTAATCTCCAGGCTGTAGTGGATCACAGGGCCTTGTTTACGGACGTGTTCACTGGCCAGTCACGGAGGAGCCATGATGCGCGCATACTGCGGGCGTCCCCCTTCTATGCACGCATGTTTGATGGGGAGATAGCCCCCAGCCTGTACCAGGTCATTGAGGGGGTCCCCATGGCTCCCGTGGTGATAGGGGACCCCGCCTACTTGCTGAGCCTGTGGCTCATGAGGGCCTATCCCATGGCCCACACATTGGGTTACTGGCTCTTCAGTGAACACCTCTCGTCAGCTCAGAGCGTGGTGGAGCAGGCATTCAGGCTGCTCAAGGGGCGTTGGCACCTGCTCATAACCAGGAGCCAGTTCAGTCTGCAGCACACACCCATCCTTGTACTAGTGGCCTGCATCCTGCACAATCTCTGCGAGACCGGGGGAGCTGCCTTGGAGTACCCCCTACCGGTACCAAGGGAGGGTCCCGTACCCCTCTACCAACACATCCAGGGTGCGGCGTTTTGGCGCATCTCCGAGGAGAACCGGGGTGCTCTGTGTAGGCGCATTGTTGCCCAGATGGCAGGCAACTGATTACCCATGTTGATAGCCCACCACCATTCCAGCAACCGTGTAATCCGCCCGAATAAATACAGATATGTCTGATTGGAAATCCGCATCTGTTCTGTTGTTTGGGTTATAGGGGTTCCCCGGGCCTGTGTTGGCCGTGTCCTGTGCCACTGAGTCCCCCACTGCTGTGTCGCCCTGGCAAGCGAGCTGCTGCAGGTCTCGGGCATGCACCGACTGTCTGTTGGCATGGCCGGCACTCCGCTGCTGTGACTGTACTGACCTGTCCCCGGCCATAGGTGCTATGCTGTTGCCCACCCAACTCCTTACCGACCAGAGGCGTTTGGCACTGGCACCTGTTGTGTGCATGTCCTGCCCCCTTCTGCATGTGGAGCAACCCCTACTGCCCATGGTGCCCCCATTGATATACAGAACAACAGAGTGGTACAGTATCACATAGCTTAATAGAGGTTTGTAAAAAGGGGGTTACGTTTTGCGGGGCCTTCCCCCATGCCCGCTTCGGTGCACCACCGGGGCTCGCTCCCCTGCGGCCCCTTGCAGCCACTGCCCTCTGGGAGCATCAGCCAAATGGCCCGGGCTCTCCTTCGTCCACAGACTGTTCCACTCCAGACTCGGTTGCTGGGCCCTGCGATGATGGAAAATAAGGTCTGGTACACACTCTTGTCAGTGGGAGTTACCCCTGCACCGTGGGCCTTGTAACGTGCCTCTGGTGTTTCCATCGCTCCCCCTGCTGCATCCCCTCCCCCCCCCCATTGCGACCAGCTACGTGGTGCGGCTTACTGGAACTGGTGGGGTGGCTGCCATGGGCAGTTGGTCACCTGGAGATTCTGGGTTGATGGGAGGAGACAGCGGTTCCCAGAGGGGGGGGCGGTCTTGGAGGCAACTGTGGAGGAACCGGGAGGGGTGCAGACCGGAATGGCAGCCACATGTGCTGTTGTTGAGGGGCTATGTGGGGGAGAGGGACCCTGTCCACCAGGCCAGGGAAGGAGTGCTGCTGGGGAAACCAGTGGGGGGGGGCACCAGCACCTGTGGGGGGTGCCCCGGTGGTGGTTGGCTGCCATTCCTCCATTCGGGCCTGGAGGGGGCGCGTCCTGCTGGGGTTCTCTCCGCAGGAGCCCCACTGCCTCCCCAATAAGGTTGAGGGCCCGTGCGGAGGTCCCCTCGAGCGCAACACGTCCCCTCGCCCTCTCGGCTCTGTCAAGCCGCATCTCACGGTGGAGGGTGGCGTGGTGCTCTTGTGCGGGACCAGGTTAGCATGGCTACCAATATGTCCTGGTCCCTCTCCACCTCCCCTCTTTGCACCTCCCTCATGAGGGCGAGCTCATGTGCGTGCACCTCGGCTAACCTTCTGGTTTCCTCCAGCAGTTTCCTCCCGAGGTCCTCTCTCCTCCACTGGTTCTGGGACCGCATCCCCCGATTCCTCTGTGCGCTGCCGATGGCGGCTTCCCTCGCTGGATTGGACCGCCCATCTGTGGCAGTCCAGGCCTCCCCCTGCTCCAGGAGGTTGGGCAGGGGTGGTGTTGTGAGTGTCCTTTGTCTGCCCGGTGAACGTGGTGCCATGTATGCAGGAGGCAACTATGTCCCCGTCCACGCAGAGGAACCGGTCCAGCTCATTCTGGAACTCCATTGTGTGCATGGCATGGCTGGACTTGAGATTGCTGTCCTTGATATGTTTATATCCGGACCTCAAGTCCTTTGCCTGCTGCATGCACTGGGTGCAGTTCCTATTGTACCCCTGCCGCTGCATTTCCTGGGCGATGGCTTCATAGACCTGTCTGGTCTTGTAGCTGCGCACCAGGTCGTGCTGGACCTTTTTGCCCCCCAAACGTGTATGAGCTCCCTGGTCTCCTGCCTTGACCAGGGCTCCCCCTTTTGGGTCCCATGTGTCTGTGGGCCCTCCAGCTTGGTGGCTTGGGGCCCGCTCGGTAGCTGTGGTGACAGAGGAGCTGGTCGTCTCCTATGGGGGGGTATTGCAGAGGGGTTAGCATCTGCCCCACTGCCCACCTGTGCATCCTTAGGGGGGGTTCCCTACTTCCCACCCCCGGGGGCCCCTGGCGGCTTACCTGAATGTCACAGGGGCCCTCGCAGCCATCTCTCCAGTGGTGCGTTGCTCCTCGGTCTGGGTGCTCTCCTGGGGGTGGGGGTGCAAACCATTAGCTGTCCGCCCTGGACTCCCTTGGGTTGGTGTCCGCTCCTGGTGTGCGGGACCCCCCTCTCCAGGTTCCTGGTGTGCCCTCGCTCTTACCTCGCTGTCACTGGCATTCCGTGCCCTGTGGCTGTGGTGGTGTGGGGTGCTGCGGGCGACGCGGCTGCAGCGGTGTGCTGTCATCCCTGTGGCGGGACAGGTGTGCTCTGTTTAGCCGTCCTTCCCACCTCCCTCCGATCCATTGGCCCAGACCCCCCCCCTTCCCCTGGGCGTCCCAGGGTCCCTCTGCTTACGCTGGCCCTTCTCGCGCATATAGCAGCGCTGGCTCCCTTCGTCTTATCGGCGGCTTTCTGTCCTGACCTTCTGGGAGCTGGTGCACCCATGTCCTGTTTCAGATCCCTTTTAAGGGCTCTCGGGCGGGTGTCCGGCGTCTCCCCGGGTGGGCGTGTCTGCGTGGGACGCCTCTGAGTGGCCTCTCTAGCCTTCTCTCTGTAGTCTCGGTGGACCCGTTCCTGTGGGTGTTTTGGTTTTTACACGGACGGGCGGATGTTGAACACCCATCTCCACCCATGGAGCATGCCAGCTCCTTGTTTGTTTGTTTCTTTATTTATTTATTAACAAGATTTGTATCCTACTCTTCCCGCCACAGGTGGCCCAGAGCGGCTAACAACAGTATATAAAACAATTTTAAACATTGTAAAACATAGTTAGTCATAAAAACTAAAACACCCCCTCTCCCCTCCCCAACCCCACCCAAACCTACCCCTCTCACTTGCCAAATTCCTTATGGAACAGCCAGGTTTTGCAATTCTTGTGGAAGGTCAGAAGGTCCGGGACCAAACGTGCCCCCACCGGGAGGGAATTCCAGAGGCGTGGCGCAGCCACAGAGAACGCCCTATTCTGCGTGGCCCCCCAGGAAAACCAGGGGACCCCCAGCAAGGCGCCCCCAGACGACCACAGGGGCCGATCCAGAACCCGAGGAGCGAGGCAGTCTCGCAAATAAGCAGGACCCAGGCCGTGTAAGGCTTTATAGGTTAAAACCAACATTTTGAATCGCGCCCGGAAGACTATTGGCAGCCAGTGCAGAGATCGGAGCACTGGTGTAATGTGCTCCCGATGGCCCAACCCCACCAGGAGCCGGGCCGCTGCATTCTGCACCAGCTGCAGGTTACCAGCCGTCCCCATAGGTAGCCCCACGTACAGTGCGTTGCAGTAGTCTAACCGAGAGGTAATAAAAGCATGGATGATCGTGGCCAGGTCCAGAGCTGAAACCAGTGGCCGAAGCCGCCACACCAGATGTAACTGGCAGAAGGCACTCCTCGCTACAGCCTCCACCTGGAGATCCAGGCGGAGCTGCACGTCAAGGAGCACCCCCAGGTTCCGCACCTGAGACATCAGCGGCGGGCAGACTCCATCAACTCTGCTGACCTACCCACTAGCATCACCGCCATCTTGTCAGGATTCAGTCGCAGTCGGTTAGCCCTCATCCAGTCCCCCCACAGCTGCCGAACACCGGGTAAGCACGGAGACAGCCGAGCCTGGGTCGGTCGAAAATGAGAGATACAGTTGGGTGTCATCCGCATACTGATGACACCTCACCCCGAACTCTCTGATCACCTTGCCGAGCAGCTGCATATACACGTTGAACAGGAGAGGGAACAGAACAGAACCCTGCGGGACCCCACACAGGAGGTCTCGGTAAGATGTAAAAGAATCACCGAGTACCACCCTCTGAGTTCTTCCGGTCAGGAATGAGCGGAACCATTCAAGAATGATCCTGCCCACCCCCGCGCTGTCCTGCAAGCACGTCACCAGCATCTCATGGTCAGTGGTATCAAATGCTGCCAACAGATCTAAAAGGACCAATAGGGTCGATCGACCCCGGTCCTTTTTTCGGTGAAGATCATCCACCAAGGCCACAAGTGCTGTCTCAGTGCCATGCCCCGAATGGAAGCCAGACTGCAAAGAAACAAGATAACCAACGCGGTCAAGATGTCCCTGGAGCTGCTGAGCCACTACACGTTCAATAACCTTCCCTAAAAAGGAAAGGGTAGAGACAGGCTAATAGCTGGCAGGGGAGTCAGCGTCAAGCAATGGTTTCTTGAGCAGAGGCTGCACCACCGCTTCTTTGAGACAGCTCGGCACTCTGCCCTCCCGCAGGGATGCGTTGGCCACCCCGGCCAGCTCCAGCCCCAATGTCTCCTGGCAGCTCTTAACTAGCCAGGACAGGCACGGATCTAGTTCACAAGAGGTATCCCAAGCACCCCCAGCACGTCAGCGGACATCACCGACTGAAAGTGATCCCATAAAATCAGACAAGCTGGGGCTTCTACACCCTCTACCTACTCCACTGCATTTAATGCGGCATCGAGGTCTTGGTGAATACGAGCGATTTTATCCGCAAAATAATCCGCAAAAAGGCCACAGCGGGTGGAAGATGATTCAACCCCCGGGTTGAGGGAGGCCGGACTGACCAGCCCCCACACCACCCGGAACAGCTTCGCTGGACGGGATTTGTTGGCTGCTAGGAGGGCAGCAAAGAACTCCCTCTTTGCTATCCGCATAGCCACGGCATAGGCTCGTAAACTAGCTCTATGTCGCAATCTGTCGGCTTCAGCATGAAATAGATGCCACCGTCACTCCAACCATCGCCCCTCTAGCTTCAGGACCCGCAGTTCCTCAGAGAACCAAGGAGGTTGGCAAGTCCTAATAGGTCCTGCACCTTGCCGGGGGCAGACGTGTGGTAGAAGGAAGGTCTCTAGGAGGTAATGAGCCGTCCATGACAAGGCTGCTCTGTGGGTATCAGTGGGTGATGGTGGGTGGGTTGTGAACACGCACTCACCCACTCGTGGACACTTACACAGACACTCTCACACCCATCCGATGGGTGTTTATGGGTGTTCATGGGTGGGTGCCGTCTGTGTAAAAGTGGCCTAAAACACAACTGTAAACCCTGGAAGTCTTTTCATTCAGTTTCAACAGTGCACGGTGATTTTTCCACCTGCGCATGTGTTACATAACTTTACTTTCCTTACGACAAAGCAACGACTTTAAAACTGTATACAACACCCCTCCCACCACCAATCCATTTAACAAAAAAATATCCAAAGGCACGCCTCGTCCCCATGCTTGAATTTTCTAAAACACTCCCACTTTCTAAAACAGAACTCTAAAACCCCAACCCCCCTCAGTTTGAGATGATTGGATCAAAAAACAAACAAACACTCCCACAGCCTCTATCTCCTGAACTGCGATATCTGAACCATTTCTTTTCTGATTTCTTACAAATTTTCACAGCTTCAGCATCTCACTGAAGTGACCCTGTATGCAAAAATGTAACGCTAAAAATTAGATCATCTACATTTTATAAGTAAGGGAATGTTTGTGTATTATAATGAATGTTGCGACATACCTTAACTATACCTTGCTATGATCATCTTAGACTGTGAGAGCAGTGTCTGCCTGGTGTAGGTGGTTGGGGAAAGTATTTAAATTTCCTTGAATTCACAAACAGTGCATCTCTGCTTTGCCTCCAAATATTGTGTAGTTCAGGCTATGCTGAGATACATTTGGGAGTCTTGGAGTATAAAAATGGCCTTTCAGACTTTCCCTACAAAAAATGTGATCAGATGTAACCAAGAGTATATTATAACTTTTAGCAGCGTTGGCACATATTGCCCATGGTCAAAATACAGATGGTTTCCCCTTGCTTTGTTAAACTCAGTAAAATGAAAAATCTAACTTCCCTCACTAATTCATACACTTTTACTATTCTCTAAGGGCACAATGGAGAATCTCAATAAATATCTGGAAAGTAGATCAAAGACCCATCTTTAAAAGACATGCTGTTCAGTGCCTATGTCCTTTATAACAGAGAGATTGTCAAATGAGTCCCAAGAGGAAATTCTAGCTTTGGTTTTGGACATAATGCTCTGTGCATGTAAGTGAGATGTTTGTTTTTTAAACCATCACTCAACATGATTTTTTTTTTTTTCTAAAAAGAGTGCTGATCATCTCCAAATCCCATTAAAATTGATAGGTGCTGCAGACATTCAGCACCTCTGTGGATCAGGAATTTGGTTAATATTATTTAACTGTACTGCATTTTAAAGGCATTTTGACACCTGTGCAAATAAAAGAGGGGTGTGAAATGAGTAACGTTGTTTATATCTTCCCTTTATCCAGCTGAGTACAGAGGTTGAACTGGGTTTGGTGGTCCTTTCAAGCTCCTCTCTTGTTCCTAGTAAATTGTAGCCCTGAATAAAATTCTCATCATTTACTTTCCAGAGCACTTTTTCTACAAAACTACAAAGTGATCAAGCATGATGAATAAATTGAGCACTCCGGGCTCTACAAGGGACCTGTAGCTAGCCAGAAAGCAATCATGAGAAAATCATTTGTGTTGGGCCTGGTCCCTAAATAAAGCTCTTTTTAGCCTCCAAAGTTGATCCAACAACAGATGATATTTTAACTACTTTATCTCTTGCCTCTCTCTCATATTTGGCCAACTACACTTTAGACTCTGAGGAACAGGTTGTTGACATTATTTAAAACAGATATAGCATGTATTGTACTTCTTAATATTAGGCCCTTCTAATGTTTACAACCTCTTTCATGCCTTTTGCTTTTCTTCCCACTCATTGGGCTCAATCCCAAACACCTGAGCACAGGGCTTATGCACATGCAGCTTACGCGTGGATCATAGTCCTTATCGCACGGGTGCACATGCAGTCTGTGCGGGAGTTGCATGTGAGATGTGTGCATGCCGTTTGCATGGCACGCCAAGTTTGGGATCGAGCCCTATTTGCATATTCACATGGATAATGTACTTAGTCCGGAGTACACAATAAAATAGCACAAGGCAAATATACTTCGGTACTCTCATGTGACTGCAAATTCCAGTGGTAGTTACAGGGTAGATCTACTCTGCAGTTGCCCCAGAGAAAGTTTATTGGGTGAATATGCTTATTCCAGGGGGAAGGGCAATTCACCTTACCCCAGAAGCCTGATCATTTTCTGAACGCCCCAGTGGAAAGTGAGGGATTATTGAGGGAACCTAAGGCTATCTTAGGACAACCTGTTAGTTTAGTGTGACATGTTGAGATTGGGAACCTCCACACTTTGGGCCAAATCCAACCTGTAGCTGTTTTTATTTGGCCCTTTTCTGATTCCGGGATCTGATTCTTGGATCCAACCCTTATCTTCAAGTCCTGAAAGATTGGGCTCAGAAGAAGAAAACAGAGTTGGAAGCATGCCCTCAAGGAGAGGGGATGGCTCTATGATCTGGATTCATGATCTGGACCCTCCCTTTCTTCCATTGTTTGCACCCCTTAAGCGCCCTTGACCCCAACTCTTGAGCAGGCTATGGAACTTGCACTAATATTTGAAACAGCCCATGGGAGGGGAAAAGTCTCTTCCCCCACTCCTGCTCTACGTAGTGACTGGCTTTGTCAAATTTCTAGTGTGGAAGGGAGAGGCTACCAGGGTCCCACATTTTATCTTTGCCCTGGACCCCCCAATTCTAAGACCATCCCTGGGTGTGGTGGTCTTAAGAAAACAGGGAGCTAGACATCAGTAAAGTCTAAAACAGTTTTATTTTAGCCAGCTTAAACTACGTTCTTCTTCCAGAGAGAGTGAGCAGGACTGCTAGCTCTGTCCCACACAGTCTCTGCAGTTCCCTCTGAAATCCCAAGCAAATGTAACAATTTACAACAAACCCCTGAAATGGATCCACACAGTAAGAACCTATACAGCTTCTAGTTACCAGAGAATTCGGGGAAATTTGTCTTAAAGCCAAACAAAATGTTAAATGATTAATCATGTTTATTTAGACATCTGTCTCACTGAAAGACTTTCATCTCATTCCAACTGGAAATCTTGACTACCCAGTTAAAATTAATATCTTCAATTCAAAAGCAATGAAACAGGTGACTGTACTAGGGTGGAAATGAGTATCCTCATAAACAGGAATTCCTGTCAAAATCATGGTTACCAGTATGGTCTTGGTCAAATTGAGAAATGATAGGTACCCAATTGATTTCTCATTTACCAGTTGATGCTTACCAATTTCCCAGCTTGCCATACTGTTTGCCACTTTTTTGTCAGTTTCTATTCCCAAGTTCTGAAACCTAATACTGATGTAACACTGTGTTTCTACCTGTATTCTCTGCATTCCGTTCTGCATTGTCTTCATTCTCTATGGGCTTTGTTTTACTATTCAGCCTCTGGCTTATGTACTTCACTGCCATTCATTCATTGGCTGGCTCTGGAAACCCATAATTAAAATGGAAACTCTGTGATGCAGTAAATCAGTTACTGGGAAAGACGGTAATGGTAAATGGAAAGTTGGGAAATTGCAGCAGTATTTCCTGGTATTTCAGGAAGTTGAGTACTTGTATCAGTAATTGAGAAATGGTCAGGAATCCGATCCCACTTCCTGAAATTGCTGAATTACTTGTGAGTAGTTATTTAACTGCTCATTTCAGCCCTACTCTTCACCTAGTGGTGCCTGATAGAAACTTATAGTAATGTTGAATAATTGTTTAAAAAGGCCTCCGCTGTAGAGTCGCACAGATTATGAACATCACACAGATCTGAGAGCTGAGGACCAAAGCTCAGTGGTAAAAACTCTCTGGACTCTCTTGTTTTTGCTGTGTGCTAATACAAGAAAGCTTCTAGTGAATGAGTAGTGCAACCTTGAGTTCAGTAGGTTCTTTGCAGCAAACAATAGCTCCCAGCTGTTGTTAGAGCCTTGGATACTAGCCTTTCAACATACTCTGTGCAGGAATTATTCATCCACCACTAAAATGGAGTGTTTCCCAAGTACTTTACAAACATTGGTTGACTAATATTCCTGGCACTTCCCCAAGAGATAGATGTCTCCATTTTATGGAGGTTGAAAGTGGTGCAGTGAAATGTTAAGTGACGTGTCCAAGGCCACAGAGTGGTTAGAATTTAGAAGTTTTGGCTCCCAACACCTGTACTCAATCCAAGAGGCGATGCAATAATTATTTATTCCTTTGAAATTAATTGAGGACCTTAGGCAGACAAGGTTACATCTGATGTAGGATTTAGCCAACCTAGATTCTTAATTTTTATGTAATTTCAACTGAATAAATAAATCTTGCATGCTCTGAAACAAGGGCTAGGAGCCAGAAGCTCTTGAGTTTGCTCTGGTAGTGAGTTCCTGATGTGCCTCGAGGTTCATTCATCAGTAATTATACTAACTGAGGCTTAGACAAGTGTCAAAAAGTTGCATTCATACTCCATACGTATCTGAAATATTCAAAACTTTGTCCTGTAGTGCACAATTCATATAATGCTCTATTTTTAAAACTGTCTGTGTCTTAACTAGATTTGTAAGTTCCTTGGAACAGGGATTGTCCTTGATGTTATGTGCATTTGATCAGCGCTGTGTAGCGCTTTAGAAATAAGTTGCAGTAATAGTAGTGACTTTGGAGTCTGAAACACTGTATTGGAAGACTAATGCAAACAGCATACCCTCCAGCAGTACCTGGTACAGTAATGTGTTTTGTTATCTTGTACCGCCTTCCCAGCAGTGTAAGGTTTGTACTGGGTTCTGCAAACAAAGGGGGTTGTGTAACCTGAAAAGTGTTGTCCTTGAAGGACTTCGTTTTGACAACCCAGTAACATATTTCCAAACAAATTGACTGCTTTCCCACATTTAAGAAAGGGGCAGGGACGAACGTCTTTAACTCACATTAGTCTGGTCATGTGAAACCTCCAATAGTGGGCACGGGGTTTTTAGCATTATTTCCCCTTCTCCTGTTAAATTCAGTAATGCGAGACAGGGCTGACTAACTCACGTTAGTCCCTGCCCCTTTCTTAACATGGGCAAGCAGCCTCAGAAGCACTCCAATCTTAAGTTTTAAGCTCTTTACTGAATAAATGCAGTTAAATGAATAACCATAAATAAAATGTATGGTCAAGCAAATGAGTAACTGGATTGAATTACACAATTCACCAGTGACAACTCTAAATCGCACACTATGAATAACTGATGGAAAATGTTCCTAGCCCCATTTGAGTAAAAGAGAGAGTAGTTTCAGTAAGAGAGAAACTAAGGCAGAGAGAATTTAGAGAAGTTCAGAATGAAAGATTTGTCTTAGAAAGGCTTGTTCTAAGACTAGTGAAAATAAAGGAGGTATATATTTACTGAGGTGTTCTGCAGGGGCACAGTCTCTGAAGTCCAGCTGAAACTACCTATGTTGAGTTGTATGAGGTGAGAAGTGCAACTAATGCACTCTGAACCAGGCCTTTTATGCTGTGTATAGTACATTAAAACTAGGGCTGAAGTGAGATTTCGCCAAAATGGAAATTCTTGTTGAAATCCCAGTTCCCAATACTGTCTTGGTCAAATAGAGAACCTCTTGGTGCTTGGTAATCTCTCAACTGACATTTCATTTCTCAGTTTACCAACTTTACACTTACCGGGATCCTGTTTACCATTTTGCCATCCATTTCAAATCCCGAGAGGTAATACCGATGCAATACTGCATTTCATACATTCCATTTTCCCTTGTACTTCCTTGTCGCTCATTGGCTGGTATGCAGATTCGTTTACTAATCTGCAATTGCAGATTGGTCAAAGCAAAGGGAGAATCATAGAGTTCTGATTGAAGACACTGGAGTGGAGGTTAAGGGGCACTGAGGGGGAGGTTAAGGAATGGGACATTTTCTCAGTGATTACCTCGGAAACAACAAACTCTGAAGAAGAACGATGCCCTCAGCAGTGCGGTAAGGAATAAATGAATGGTAAACGGTAAGTGGAAAGTCAGTAAATTGGGATAGTATCTTGCGGTTTTGTGAGAATCTAGAAATTACATCGATATTGGGAAACAGTCGGGAAATCGATCCCAGCTCCCCAATATGGCAAAACTTCTTGTGAGGAGCAAATTAGTTGCCCGTTTCAGCCCTAATTAAAACTTGAAAGTTTCATCCTAGGAGGCTGACATCACTGCATGACCAACTTGTGTCCACACTGCATATGGGCATGAATCTCACCATATAGAGTGTATCTGGGCAGGAAGAGAATGCATTTGTTGGTGATGTGTACTGGTATGATGAAACACATGGGATTAACAAGAACATATGGCGGTTTAAATGTCCCATAACAGACACGCATTTTTAAAGGTCTTTTCTGATGCACACTGGGTCATTGGTAATCCCATTGGCACACTGATAATTCCAAAATACCCTTGAGACAGAAATCTAACTTCTGCCTTATAACTTTTAACGTGGGGCATGTGCAGGATGCTCTTAACACAGCCTATGTAAACTCATAGCTGTCTTCTCAAAGCAAACTAATTTCTTTTATTTTTACAAGTTGTAATTAGATCTTGGGAAAAGCTAATGTCACTACTGCTAACAAGTCCTTTAACATAACTATAGGCCGTAATGCAAGCTCTATTGTCCTACAGTTGTTTATTTTTATTTATTTATTTAAATTTTTACCCCACCCAAATGGCTCAGGGCGTCTTACAAAACGGATAAAAACAATACATATAAAAACCCAATTCCTTAACCTTTCCCCTCACCCCAAACGAACAAAACCCTCCGCAACCATCCCCTCACACACCTACCCCCAAACCCCCATTCCCTATCCCTGCCTGCAATTGCCTTAACAAGCTGCTCGGGCTCTAACAAACCTCTGGGGGGAAATGGAGTTCCATAACATTGGGGCAGCAACTGAGAACACCTCCCTGCAAGCCCTCACCATACAAACAAGACTATCAGATGGTACCCACAGGGAGGTGCTCCTTGCCAACCGCAGGGATTGCATGCAGTGTGGCATGGAAGGACAGGTGGTCTTTCAGATATGTGGGGCCCATACCATTTAGGGCTTTAAAGGTCAAAAACAGCACCTTAAATTGTGCCCAGAAAGCTGTAGGTAGCCAGTGCAGACTTCGGAGCACTAGAGTAATGTGCTTCCGGTGCCACGCCCCTGAAAGGAGGTGAGCCGCCACATTCTACACAGGCTGCAGCTTTTGAACAGTCATCAAGGGCAGCCCCACATAGAGCACATTGCAGTAATCTAGTCTCAAGGTGATGAAAGCATGGACGGTAGCTGTCAGATCTGAATCAGAAAGAAAAGGCCAAAGCCTCCTCACCAGATGGAGTTGATGAAAAGAGCTCCTGGCCACTGCTGCAATCTGAAGTCCAGGCGCAACAAGGGGTCCAGAAGCACTCCAAGGCTGCAAACCTGATTGACCGGAAGGGTCCGTACTCCATCAATGACAGGAGTCCCAATCCCCTCCAGATAACAAGGCTGGCCAGCCATCATTACCTCAGTCTTATCTGGATTCAGCTTCAATTGGCTCATCCTCATCCAGTCCCCTCAGCAGCCAGGTTTTGGGTAAGCACCATGACTGCAGGGCCTGGGTCAGATGAAAAAGAGAGTTAGAGCTGAGTGTCATTGGTATACTGATGGCACTTCACCTCAAACCTCCGAATGACCTTGCCCAGCGACCTCATATACACATTGAACAAGAGGGGAGACAGAATAGAACCCTGCGGGACTCCTCGGAGGAGGTCCTAAGAGGACAACAAGCAATCCTCCATCACCACTCTCTCTGACCTCCCTGACAGAAAGGAGTAGAACCACTCAAGGGCGGTCCTGCACACCCCTGCCAGGTCCCACAGTTGTGTCAACAACACCTTGTGGTTAACTGTATCAAAGGCTGCTGAAAGATCAAACAGGATCCCCATGTCAATTTCCAGGTGCAGGTCATCGACCAAGGCCACAAGTGCAGTTTCTGTAACATACCCAGGACGGAAGCCCGACTGAAATGTGTCCAGGAATCCAATAGCATTGACATGAGACTGGAGCTTTCAGACAACCACCCATTCAATAACCTTCCCTAAAACGGGAAGGTTAGAGACAGGTCGATAGCTGGCCAGTTATGAGGTGGTTAGCACCTCATTAATCTAGCTGCAGAAAAATCTGTCTCACTCCTTGCTCTGGCCGCTGTTGTTGTAGACATAGCTGGAGGCAGGGGAGGAGAATCACCATTTCACAGTTTTAACAAACTTGGGATAAGCTCCACTATCAAAGAACAAAGAAAGGTAGCATCCAGGTAAGAGGGATCTGTGTTCTTGGGATCAATATGAAACTAAGAAAGGTGGGCAGGGAACTGTGTGTGTTTGAGAGAGATGATTCTTCAGAATGCTAATAGGGACCATCCCTATTTCCACCTGTGATCCTGTGTGTCTTTAAAACTAGAACTTTAGAGCCAAAGTCAATGCACACATTTGACAATTTTAACTTCTTAATAGGCTGAGTTATATCTTGAACCATCAGTCCTGCACATATAAACATGAGCCTTCACACAGGCATCTTTTTTCCCCCCAGGTAAGTCCCAAAGTTAGTCAGTAGACTTACAAATTTTCACAAATACATGCAAATTCATACAAATTAGAGGAGGCATGAAGTATATTGCTTTCCGTCAAATGTTGGCAGGTAAGGAACAGGCTTTTAACATGGTTGCAAACAATGAAAGAGCAACCTTCCTAGTTTTGTGTAATTAGGTTCCAGTTCCAGGCCTAGACAAACTGGAAGGGAAAAAACTTGTACTTCATTTTTCACAGACATGCAGACCTTCAATTCAAATCTGTTCTTGTGCAGCTTGAGAGAGTTTGTTCCTCCTGCTTCTTAACAATGAACTGATTTATTTCTCTATCAGTGGTTTTTAGGTTCTCTTTGGACTTGCTGGAGGCAGAAGGTTTTTTCTCAGATCTTTGGCTGCTTCCTGATGTTACAGGAGGGGGAAACTTCCATTAGCAAAACTAAGAAGAGGAAGATCACGTGAGTCCCCAATTGTGGAGACAGGGATTCTATCATTATTTCCCCCTTCTCCTGTTGAAATCAATAACGCGATGCAGGGCTGGATTTTGAGCCCTGGATTGCGTTATTGAATTTAATGGAAGAAGAGGGAAATAACAATAGAATCACCGTGCTCACAATCGGGGATTCATGTGATCTCCCTCTTTTTAGTTTTCCTAATGGAAGTCCCTTGTCCCAAGTAATGTTGGGAAGCAGCCTTAGTTTCCTTCCTCAGAGAATTTTTGCAGGAAATGAAGGAATTGGAGTCCTTGTCTATTACTTTAATAGGCTGTGTGAGCTCTTGAGTCAGTCAGCTGTTTTGAATTTTGTACACAAAGTGAAAAACTAAAGTGATATAAAAACCTGTTGTCGTCAGTAAAATACCACTTTGGGTGATTTCAGAAGTGACGCGTTCCAATTCACCACAGTGAATTCCACCCTGGTGTGAACGGATTCACCATGGACTGTGGTGACACGTGCGGCCCCAACAGAAGTGACAGGATCATGATCACCGCCCGGGGGCAATCAGAGGGTGTTTTCAGACGTTACGAGATCACAGTGAACCACGGTGAATACCCACCTGTGGTCACTGTGTCTCGAACGTCTATTTGGTGGCCACCAGATGTTCGCCACGGTCAATACCCACATGGGGTCAATTTGAACCACGTTTCCCGGGCTAGCCGGGGGAATGTCCCGGGAAGCGTGGTCAAAGAGATCCCCAGCGGGGACCAAAAAAAAAATAACGTCTGGCCGTGGTGAATTTGGCCGGACGCTGCGGCCGCATTGGCCCCGCCGCCCGCCCGCCCGCCTCCCCAGAGGGCAGGCGGGGGGGAGCGTGGAGGGGGCGGGGCCGTGCGGCCGCATGTTGCACCGCGCGGCCCCGCCCTCTCCCAGATTCCCCACCGGGATCCCCCGGCATATCTGATATGGCGTGACAGGGTCACCCCAGCGGGGGATGTATTTGGTGTTTTCGGTACGGGGCCAAGCGGCCCCGTAATGTCTGAAAACACCCATAGAGAACATGGGCCGGGGGAACACAACATCTGGATGCGAGCAAATAGACATGCACGGCGCTTTCACACACCCCCCCCCCGCGTTTGACTGAGGTTGACTGTGGTGGATATTCACCACGTCTCTTCTGAAATCACCCTTTGCCTACAGAAGGGAGGTGGATATGGAAAAATTCAGGATAAAAAAAGGAAGCCAATTTGACAACTACATTTAGATTAATATTCTCTTCAGGATGTAGCCCTTCATAAATACCAGGAGATTTAAGCAACAGCTACAAAAAAAGACTTTACTAAAACTATATTTGTGTTGGTAATTATTATTGGTTTATTGTATCAGATCAAATGTTTCTACAACCTATCTTCTGTTTTGTTGCTGTTTTTGTTTTCTTTAAAACAAAAAATGCTTTACATGGTCTTGGAAATGTATCTTTTTGTTACAAAAGGGATTAGATGAATGTTAGCCGGTATTAAGAGGCACCCTTACCTTTTTAAAATGGCCTCATCTAACTGGATTGGAAAGATGAAAGTCAAGTGGAGATAATTGATGGGCAGTTTATATAATTATTATTGTGGTCTTAGTTACAATCCCTCCTGACAGGGTTGGCTGGGTGAACTTTAAAAAAAAATAAAAAAATCATGTGGTGGTAAAATGTGACCCATTATGTAGATGTTAACTGTTAATGAGGTGCTTCCTGAATGGTGAAAAGCAAGAGAAAGGGACTTAGTGAAGCAGAAATCTTTTTCTTTATGTTGTTCACACAAAGGACTTTGCTTTGAAAGTATTTCTGAGCTAATTTTGGACTTCATTTCCTTTTGTCTGTTATATTTCCATGAGCCTCCTCTTTTAGGAGATGTTTTTTTCTTTTCACTTGCTAAACCATGAAGTGAATCCAAGTCTCGTGTATGCTGTTATTTTTATGAAGTAAAAAAATCTCCCAAGTCCCTTTACATGCTTACTCCAGGATCCTCCAGGGTGCTGTGAGGCTCATCTGATTATTCTGGTTTGTGTGGAAATGGGGATTGGGCAGACAGGGCATGGGATAGAAGCCACTAATAGTAATAATTATAAATTTTATTTTTATAGCTCCCCCAGTAGTGGGGTGCTTCACAATATTAATACAATAAAACAACCTAAAATCCATTTTAAATGGTTTAAAAGGGGAAGGTAAACAGAGAGGAAAAATACATTAAGAAGAATCAGCAGTGCATCCTCTAAAAACACACGGAGAATGAAAACATCTTCAGTCACCTGCTTTTTAAAATGAGGGAGTGAGTTCCACACTGAGGGGCCGACCACAGCAAAGACCCTATTGCTTGCTGACTTAAGACACGATGGGGAATCCCCAAAGAGCAGGTGGTATCGGAGTGGGTAGCTAGCATGGCGAGGTTCCAGGACCAGGTTTTGAATATAGCCAGGTCCTAGAGTTCAGCAGCAACCACTGCTCTACAGGCACCTGGTGCAGAGAATGCAGGGGCGGGATAATATGATCAGGGCTGCCCAAATCAATAAGCAGCATTCTGAAAAAGCTGTGAGATTGGCTTAAAAATCATGAAACTTTTAAAAATACATTTTAGTTTATTTCACTTGTCTTATAGATTCTGAGCCTTGAGGTTGTAATTAATTATGTCATGTTTTCAAGCTCAAGAAGCAGAATTTGGTTAAAAAACAAACTTTGAATCTCATGATTTCAGCTTTAAATAACTCTTGTAATCACAAGACTTTGATAAAATCTTGAGTTGGTCACTCTGTGACCAATCAAGACTAGTCTATATAGCTCGTACATCTTAGTTTCTAAGGTTTAGCTGCCTCCTCACTAGGGTCTTGCCCCAAAACCTATGAAGAGGTTGTTGGGTTATGTGCTACCGGCTATTCCTCCTTCCCAAGTGCAGACAAGTGGCTGGGCTTATCCCATACTACAGTAATAGGATTGGCAATAGTAGTATATGCTTGTCCATGCTCAAGTGTATGAGTTCTGGTGCAAGATGTAGTACGAATGTAATGTTAGGCCTTAGTCTTATAATGAGTTAAATGGAAAGATAATTGTACTTGTTGAAGTCTCCTTTTCAATGCTACTGTGAGTAGGTATAGGACCACACCCATATTGAATTCAGTACAGGAGTGGGGGTTTCAAGAAAACAGTAAACATTGAAAATTAATGAATACAATTTTGTAGAAATGTTTCTTTTTGCGGACACTCCACAATAAAAAATAAGCTAAATGGAGCAATAATAACAATAGACTCCAGCTTTCGCCATAGTCAGAAATAATAAAAACAAATAACAATATGAAATGGAGCAAATAAATTATTCACAGTAAATGGATTGTTCTGCTTTAGTCTTGAGAGGCTTTGACTACAGAAGAATACAAACGATCTAAAAGAAAATAGACTATCACCCACTAATAAACCATTCGAGCAAATATATCCTGTAGATTTAAAATGACTGGAGAGTGATTGATAAACCATCACAGAAGATAATCAATTATTCTATTGCAGGCAAAATTATTACTTGCTGTATTTGGTTTAAGATGAAACAGTATTCCTGTTTGTTCTGATCATTTACATTCCTGACATTTCATTACTCTTAACAGCAAGCCAAATGCAAGGTAAAGACTTTAACATACTATCAGCTCTCTTGGCTTTGTCAACACTTCTTTGTTTATCCTTGTTTTTGTAATTGGTTAATCAAGAAATCAATTACAAGTTAAAACAAATATTTCAGTTGAGAAGGGATTATTCATGACACAGTATTGTAAAGTGACACAAAACTGAAAGCAGCTGCCATAACACAACCTATACTTGCAAAGTAGCGCTCCTTAATCATTAGGCACTGGTGATGATTTTAAACCGTGCAAAATTATTGAAGTTTTTTCTGCATTTAAATGAAAAAGTGAAGTTTAAACTCAAGCTAGCTGGCTTTTCTTAAAAACCTGGTGCAGACAAATGTTAGCCTGAGTTTAAACTTGTGTTTAGCTAAGCAAATTTAATCCTTCACCTCATACTGAGTGCTGCTTACTCAAATTACCCTATCTGCAGCAAAGCTGCAATACAACACACATGTACCAGCATGAATGTAACTTATGGCTAAAATCTGTGGGGGGGTGTGCAACCCACATAAATTCTTCTCCCCATAACCCTGAAATTGCAGGTGGAGGGAATTTGTGGGGGACATGTCCTCCACTATAATTACTCCCATAGCTCTATCGCTCTGTCAGCTTGAGAGAGTGTAGGACTGTGGTCCAGAATTTTAGTTTCAGGTAAACTAAAGGAACACCAACGTTTCCACAATTTTCACGATTTCAGTTTTTATTTATTTATTTTATTTAGATTTATAGCCTGCCCTTCCCCCGGGTTCAGAAAGACTTACAGCATAAAAACATACAAAAAATATAAATATAGTAAAAATATCAAACTATAGTGCTGCTAGTATACCATGCGCCCACCTGTATACCGTGTGCCCACCTGTACAGCAGCCTCCCTGCATGCTCTAGTGGATCTGGTGTCGGGAGTGGTATTGCGATCCCCGAGGACGATAGTCCTGGGGGACTTCAACATCCACACTGACGCTGATCTTGGGGGCGCGGAGCTGAGTTCATGGCAACCATGAGCCTGTCCCAGACAGTTAGCAGCCTGAGACACCGAGGGGGGGCATACCTTAGACCTTGTGTTTTGCACCAGCCTTGAGGCAGGGGGTCCGTTGGTGGGGGAGATCTCAGCTGTGCCCTTGTCATGGATGGACCATTACCTCCTACAGGCCCCTCTCCAGACACACGTTTGCCCCCGGAGGGGCGTGGAACCTATTCGAATGATCCGCCCCCGTTGACAGATGGAACCGAAGCAGCTCTGGGAGGCTTTGGGGGATATTCCCTCTGATCTGGACGACTGTCCCATCGATGGCCTTGTCGAGCTGTGGAACACCTTGCTGTCGGAGGCCATTGATCGGATAGCTCTGAGCCGTCCACTCCCCAGACAACAGCACCGCAGGCCTCCCTGGTTTTCAGAGGGGCTGTGGGTGCTGAAGCAGGAGGGAAGGCGGTTGGAGCGATGGTAGTGTCGTTCACATGCTGAAGCCGACAAGTTCCGGCATAGAGCGAGTTTACGAGCCTATGCCGTCGCTATGCAGACAGCAAAGAAGGAGTTCTTTGCTGCCCTTATAGCATCCACTATATCCCGTCCAGCGGAGCTGTTCCGGGTGGTATGGGGGCTAGTCAGTCCGGCCTCCCTCCACCTGGCAGTAGAGTCATCTAATGCCCGCTGTGACTTGTTCATGGATTATTTTGCAGATAAAATCGCTCAGATTCACCATGGTTTTGATGCTGCGCTTTCTCCAGTGGGGCGATTTGGCGGTTATGGAAGCCCCGCCTTGTCCTTGTTTGTGGGATCAGTTTCAGTTGGTGACTCCTGCTGATATGGAGGATGTTGTTGGGGCTGTCAGGGCTACCTGTTGTGAACTGGACCCATGCCCATCCTGGCTGGTTAATTTTTTCTTTATTTTTTTATTTATTTTAAAGCATTTTTTAGCCACCCCTTCATGCCTACGGCATCTTGGGGCAGCTTACAACAATATAACAATTTTAAAAAAACACAACATCAACAAAGAGATGAAAAACAATCCCCTCCAGCCCCCCCCACATTCCCAATATCCCCAACTACCCAACCCTCCTCTCCTCCCCTCCGAACAGCCAGGCGAACAGCCAGGTCTTGCAGGCTCAACGGAACGCAAGCAGACCTGGGGCTAGGCGGGCTTCCTCCAGGAGGGTGTTCCAGAGTCGCGTCCCGGCCACTGAGAACGCCCTCTCCATTGTGGCCCCCCGTCTCACCCGGGTGACCTCCAAGAAGTTGCCCCCAGTGGACTGAAGGGATTGCTCTGAGGCACGGAGGGTGAGGCGGTCCCCGAGGTATGAGGGGCCCAGACCGTGCAGGGCTTTATAGATCAATACCAACACCGTGAATCTGGCTTGGTACAGGCAGCCAGTGCAGAGCACGGAGCACTGGTGTTATGTGCTCCCGTTGCCCAGTCCCCATAAGCAGACGGGCTGCTGCATTCTGCACCAGCTGCAGCCTCCGAACCAGAAACAAGGGAAGCCCCATGTAGAGCGCATTGCAGTAGTCCAGCCTCAAGGTGATGAAGGCATGGACAAGGTTGGCCAGGTCGGGCCTGGAAATATATGGGCACAGCCTCCGCACCAGATACAGCTGGCGGAAGGCGGTCTTGGCCACCGCTTCCACCTGCCGATCCAGACGGAGACCCGAGTCCAACAGCACCACCCAGGCTCCGAACCTGCTGGGCAATAGGATGGACCACCCCCCACCCCCCAACAAGAGGGGCCAGAACCTCCCACGCCCTCCCCACCACCATCACTTCCGTCTTATCAGAATTCAGTTTCAGTCTGCTCTGCCTCATCCAATCCGCCATGGCCTCCAAACGCTGGGAAAGTAATGAGACAGCAGGACCTGGGTCAGTTGGAAACGAGAGGTACAGCTGAGTATCATCAGCATATTGGTGACATCGCACCCCGAACCCTCTCACAATCTCCCCCAGGGGCTGCATATACACATTAAACAATAGTGGAGACAGGATCGAACCTTGCAGAACGCCACAGGATAAGGCCCAGGGGCTTGATGTTTCAGCCCCCAGCACCACCCGCTGACTTCTCCCTGAGAGGAATGAGCGGAACCACCCAAGGACAGTCCCATCCAGACCCCCCAAGTCTCACAACCGTCTCAACAGCAGCCCATGATCCACGGTGTCAAAAGCGGCCGAGAGATCTAACAGGATCAGAAATGTTGAACATCCTGTGTCCATCTCCCGGTGGAGATCATCCACCACGGCCACCAACGCCGTCTCAGTACCATAGCCGGGGCGGAACCCAGATTGAAAAGGGTCAAGGCAAACGATGTTGTCCAAATGCGCCTGGAGCTGCAGTGCCACTGCCCGTTCAATAACCTTCCCTAAAAAGGGAAGATTAGAGACAGGTTGGTAGCTGGCGAGTGCATCCACATCCAGAGATGGCTTCTTCAGCAGGGGGTGCACCACAGTCTCCTTGAGACTGGGCGACAGCCTCTCCTGCCGAAGGGACGCATTCACTACCCTCGCCAGCACCGACCCCAAAGTCTTCCTGGAGGCTTTCACCAACCAGGATGGGCACGGATCTAATTCACAACTGGTGGCCCTAACAGACCCCAGAACATTCACCACATCAGCTGGCGTCACTTCCTGAAACTCATCCCAGAAAGTTCGACCGGACAGCACCTCCATAACCTCATGCTCCTCGCCTACTGCTTCCAATCCGGTGTCGAAGTTACTCTGGATCTGAGTGATCTTGTCTGCGAAGTAGGTGGCAAACTCCTCACAGTGGGCCTGGGACAGGTCCCCGTACAGCTGGAGGGAGGCCGAACTGACCAGCCCCCGCACCACCTGGAACAGCTCCGCTGGACGCGACTTTGCCCCTGGAAAATGTCCAGGCTTTGGAAGGGAGTTGCAAACCTGTGGAGCAGGCACTGAATGTCTCACCACTATGCGCCCTTACCATACAGACTTGGTAAGAGGGTGCCCCCCAGCTGACCTTAGGGAGTGCAGTAGAACAGTAGGGAAGAGGCAGTTGTTTAGATATGTGTAGTTTTTTTTTTTTTTTAAACAACTTGATAGATTAGATGCCTATGTAATTCATCCATTTTAATCACTTCTTTTTCTTGGTTAGTAGGCTGTTAATAAAATACATATTCATCCTAAGTTCTTGTCATACAGCACTTGAAAGGTTAAGAAGTTGTGTATTTATTGAGTGATATCTTTGCTTCAAAGTGCAGTCTCTCATCACACTAAGGCCATGGTCTTCTGAACAGTTAATTTGATGTAGTTAAAACATTTTCAGGCATCGAGCACTCAATTGGTCCTCAGGTAGCCTGTCAGGTGCCTGAAAATGCAAGCATTACCCATGCTAATTTGACTAATTTTAGTACCCAATGCAGCTCTAATCTGGTCTCTCCTTTTCCTGAACTCATCCCTTATGCACCCACCCCACCCCCCTTCTACGCAGCATTTAAACTTGTACTAATTTTCATAGTGGTTGAACAAAAGAAAAAGATTCTCCACCCCAGTACTAAACTATGAGTGCTAACAAACAGGACGGTAGTCCACATCAGGTAGGTGGCTGCCTGCCTGTTTATTAGATTTTTGTCCCCATCAGCCACGTGGTCACCACCCACTGGAGACACAGCCCCCACTCAGGGTGTGGTCCTGGAGCATGCGGAGTCCGCTGTGCAGGTGAGCAGGCTAATGTGCGCCCATGTATACTCGTCTTGTCAGGTTGCATACAGCCTCTGCGCATACAGGTCTGCCAGCACCATGGAGTTGCAGGTGAAAAGCCTAGAGCGTTTTGAGGAGCGACCACTTCCGGGCCCCTCTCTCCACCCTTGCTCTCACTGGCTTGTAGGTAACATCTGCCTTAAAACCACACTGCATCTTTTAAAAACATGCGTTCTCCCAGCTCTTCCTGGTTGGTAGCAAGTGCCCAACGCTTGCTCTTTCTGAGCTGTTGCATTCTCCGTAATGACTTGCAGAGGATTACCATTGCTGGGGCCATGACTCAAACTGACAGGCAAAAAACAGCTCCACTGCCACCTCCATGCAATTGTGGTCACTCTCTGCCTACCATTCTGCCCATCAACACTGCATTCCCTGGACCGAGGAAGAGACCAAGGCCTTCATCACTTTGGTAGGGGTGGAGGAGCAGCAGGTCCAGTATGGCCTGGTGAAGCACTGCGAACTCCTTGACCGGTTCCTCTGTGTGGATGGAGCCATTGTTGCATCCTAGCTATATGACTACACCTTTGCCAGGGGCCAGAAACAGGTGGCTACGGCTCTCCCGCTGCAACCACTCCCAGTTCCACCACGAAAGCTGTGACCATCAACAGGCCCCAGAACTAGCACATGTCGATGCAGACACGGACACCATGACTCTCGCTACGTATCCCCCTGAGCTTGAGAACCAGCCCTTGTTTGAGGAGCCACCTGAGGTTCTGGTTGAGGGCACAGAGGACCTGGATGCCATCTTGTAGAGGCTGTGGAAGCAGAAGAGAACAGTAAGTTAATGCACTTGGGGTGGGGGTTTTAATTTCATTTCATTTAATTTCAAGCTGCATGATAAAGGCTTCTATTTATTGTTATCTAATTATGTTTTTTATTATTTACCATGTTGCCAGGTGACCAGGAGAGAGAAGCAGCAGGAAAATAGTCAGGAAACAGCTTCACAGGACAGAAACAGCAGGCGCAGGAAGTGCGTGGGAAGGCATCATAGCAGGCTGGTGGTGGGCTGGCAACGGGGGGAAGGCACCATGTCAGGACTGAGGGCTGGTGTGTGTGTGTGTGTGTATAAACCAAAATGGTGGCTGGGTGGGGAGAGTATGAATGGCAGTGGTTGATTTCTGTATGTTCTTCACTACTCTACAGTGTTCGCGGGAGGAGAAGTACGTGGCACTGGGATCCTGCTGCAGCAACCACCCCAGCAGCACCATAGGCCAGGCAGGGGCATAGCTAGATTGGAGTGGACCCAGGGACAAAAAATGGACTTGGGCCCTCCCTCCCTGGGCTCCCCCTCTCCCCATTACCATTCTCTCTCCTATCCCACCCCTCAGTGGTGGCTCTCTCGGTGTCAATAACAATGAGAGAGACGTTGGAATTTGTCAGATTTAAGAATACAGCATCATCCAGGACTAAATATGAGTTGTGGGTAGCACAGTGGACATATGTTGCTTTGGGGTTGTTAAGCTGTAATTCTAGCTTGCACATCAGTATACACACCACTTATACAAAGATAGTAAATGCTTTAATATCCTGTTCGTATATGTGTATAGACATTTCCAAGTTAAACCAAGTTGAGAGTGTATTCTCTCTCTTATGAAATCCTCAGCTGAAATTAAATTCAGCCTTTGAGAACTTGGAAAAAATGTAGTGTAGAGAAGGCTGCTCTGCCCCTGGCCCCATCTGTTCCAATAGAGTACACCAGGGTACAGTATCAGGGTGTGGACCAGAGGGTCAGAGCCAAAAAAGACAAGACAAGACCAGCAACCAACCAAGACAAAGGGCAATCCAGAAGGAAGCCAGGTGAGTTCTGGGAAATCAGTCTAAGGAAGCTGAGACATAAGGCTCCACAAGGGTTGAGAACGAGGACCAAAGCACAGGCAGCACTGATGACTGGAAGTGAGGCTATCAATCTAATCTAATTTAATCTAATCTAATCTTTAAATTAGGCTGATAAATACAGTGCCTGTTCATAAGGGGCAGACAGATTTCCCTGGTGGGCTAAGGTCCACCCCCCCCTATACAGACGTACCCCCTCCCCAGGGTAATTGCAGTGCAAGTGAGAGGTCCCTTGCCTCCCTCCTCCCCCCCCCCATTACATTCCCAGAGTAACTGATCCCAACTTCTCACAGCCAGCTCCTACATTGTAGGACAGCTCTATCCATTTCCAATTCAAACCAGGAGGAGGGGCCCTAAGCAAGCATTGCCCAAGGTGGTTGTGTGAATTCTTCAGCAAGCAGCTTCCTAAGGTAAAAGGCAGCTATTGGCATTGCCTCTACCAAGCAAGCCCTAACAGGGCCCTTGGACAGGAAGGAAGTAACACAGCACCTGCCCTACAACAGCAGCCATGGTGGGACACCGGGCTCCTAAATGCAGTTTAATCTTTCTGGGTTGTTTGCAAGACATGACTAGGATCCCAGGCCACCTCATCTCTCCTCTCGTGGGTGTCACCTTAAATCCCCTCAGCCTGGGAGTGAAGCATGGACTGAAGAATCCATCTTCACTTCTCTTGCTGAGCTGCTGAGGGGGGTTGCGATGAAGCAAGCAGAGTACTGTACACCTCCAGCGAGAGGGGAAGGCTGAAGCTGGCAGGGGTGTCACTGGCTGTGCGGGAGAGGCTGGAGCAAAGCGGGGAGAGCCAGTCTCCCAAACCTCTGGATCCACCCACTGCCTCCCTAGCCTCCTGTCCCTCCACTCCCCCCCCGCCCCCCACACACCTGGTTTCTGAGAAGGGTGTAAGAGAGGAGTCCACTAGAGTGGACAGGTTGGTTTGGAGATGGGGAGCAGACGCCATGAGGCTGCAGAGCTTGCCTGGGGAGCAACTTCTGTGCTAGAGTTTGGGGAGCTGCCTGGGTTTTGGGGCACCTACTGGGGAACTGCCGGGGGTGCACAGGACTTGGGGCATATGAATCTTGAAGAGCTACTTGTCTTGGGCAGCACAGCTTTCTGGGGGGTGCACTGTTCTTGGAGAGCTGGCTGCTTGGGGTTCACAGGTGTTAGACTTGGGGTGCCTGAATCTTTGGGATCTTCCTACGAGTACACAGGTCTCTTGGGGGTGCCTGGATCTTTGGGAGTTGCTTGGGATGGACAGGTGGGGGAGATTCCTATTCCAAACCTGACCCCCAGGGGAACACTGAACAAAGTGAACACCTTGCTTTCCACTTCAGGCACTGCATGCAAGCAAAAGTAGGCAAGCTCCTCCTCAGCTGGAACACACAAGTCTCAGAACTTGTCACAGACAGACTCCAGGAAATGGAGTCCTCCCCTCTCTCCCAGACTGCCCCTCCATCCCCGCTGCTCAGCCTCTCACCACTGCGGGCGCACACTAGGACCGGCAGGCACAGGCTCTCTCCTCGTGACTCCTCTGCAGCAACTCTGGCCTCGCTCTGCCGTTCCTGTCTCCTTCTGCAGTGCTGCACACTCCGACTCAGAGAGAGCCCTCAGCCCGAGGCTGCCACGCTGCTGAAAGCAGACAGAGCCTTCACGCTGCCGCATTCGCATGCCTCTGACTCCCGCGCTGTGCAGGGTGGGAGACCGGCAGCACTGTCCAACTTCTTCTGCTCCCTCCCATCTCGATCATCTGATCTGTCTCAGATGCAACGGGCTGAGCAAAGCAAACTTTGAGGAATAGATCTGCAGGCAGAGCTAGGGCTAGCTAACCACAGGGATAATTTGTGGACCCCCCAAAAAGCATGGGGCCCGGGACAAACGTCCTGCCTGTCCCTATTGTAGCTACGCCTCTGAGGCCAGGTACTCATTCCTGCTTCCTTTTGGGTGGGTGGAGGGCTGAACATTGAGTTGGTGGGGGCCTGACACACTGGGTCAGGAAGGTGGGTGGTGCATTCTGAACTAATGGCTTTCCTTGATGCCTTACTACAGGTTTGCCAGTGCAACAGGCATGGATGGAATACCCTGCCGCAAGTGCCCTGCAGGTCCTCAACTGGCAGTGCAGGGAGGATTTTGCAAGAGAGCTGCTTGGGGAGGACCCCACAGTGGGCAGAGAGGAAATCTGTGATGCCATTAACGGCATGGCCAGGGAGCATGCACAACTGGTGCAGCAGAATCAGCTACAGAATGCAAGGCCTTTGCTGCTGAGGCTTGCCTGGACCACTGGCAGGAGGACAGTTGCTGTGCTAGCCTCCGACAGCAGTTTGAGTAGTTGGACAGCTATACGTGTGAGTAGGGGCTGCACAGACCAAACCCAGACTCCAGGAGGCTATTGTCTCATTTATTAACACCCTCTTCGTGCTGTTTTGAGAACTCTTACACATTCCCACATAGCCCCACTTCCTCATCCCATCCAAAAAAGAAAGTTTGAGGGGGTGGAGCATGCAGGGTAGAAGTGGGGAAAGAAGCTTCATGCTCCAGAATTTCCATTTCTCTTTTCCCCACCTTCACCTACGAGAGTGGGTCAGTGTCCCATCAGCAATCTTGGTAGGTGGCTGCTGAATAGGAAGGGTTCCTAATGTCCCTTGCTGGAGCAGAGACGCGGCAACGTTGTTTTACCCCACTCCTGTGGTAATCACTGCTGAGCACCTGGCCATCCCCTTCTCCATCCAGCTGGGAATGGCTGCTGAACGGGAGGGCTTGGCTTGCCAACCACTTCATGTAGAAGCAGGCCATAGGGGTCTGCTAAGGTGTGATTAGTGGAGGAACCGCCCTCCCACCCATGTTGCACGCCTGAATGTTCACTGTTAGAAACCTGTCGATTATACTGCTGTACGATATTTCAATAAATTAAGGCTCATTTTGCTAATGATTATCATTTGGCCTACCATGATATCTATCTGACGGTGGGCTCAATCCCAAGCCAAACTGTGCGGATCCT
The DNA here is from genome assembly GCA_003113815.1 of Sphenodon punctatus. NCBI lineage: Eukaryota > Metazoa > Chordata > Lepidosauria > Sphenodontia > Sphenodontidae > Sphenodon > Sphenodon punctatus. The sequence goes on along the minus strand of QEPC01015764.1, from coordinate 3,429,477 downwards.
CATTGCGGGCACATTCTGCCCCATGGAAACTGCGTGCATGTGCGCGCGCACACAGGATCCACAAGGCATGGGATCACGGCCAGTGATTGTTAAATCTATTAAGGCGTCCTAAACAAGTAGTTTAAAAAACGTTTTCTTCAGCTCACCTGCAATTTGTAGGAAAGATACAGGCTTCAGATATATGTTACTCCTGGGTACACTTGTAAAGAAATATGGTAGGCACAAGTGTTAAAGGGAAATGATGCACGTGTATTTTACTAAATAGTTAAGGATATCTCTATTGTCTTGGGGTAGCCTGCAATGGGTACTCATATGGCAGCACTTTTATTTTGACTGGCTGATCTGGCAGCTTTTTTTTTTTTTTTTTTTGTATTGACTAATGCAGAGAAAATATTTTTCTTCTCCTTTGTACTGGAAAGACCATGGCATAAGTCTTTGATTTGCTCACCTGGCAATGGCTAACTGTAATTCAATTGCATTCAAATGAACCCTGGCTGCTGTATAATTTCATGGGTATCAGACATTCAGGACACTGAGGACTCATTCATTCCTCCCGCCCCAAGTGGGGGAAGCCAACTTGAAAACCCATTTCACACAGCATCCTTTCCCCCACCCCAGCCCCAGGAAATGTTTGTGTTAAAGCATCCTTAGTGTTAGCCTTGCTCTTATTCTTTATGATGTAGACTAATCAAACTCCTTGAGGGTGGTTAGTATTTTTAACTGTTGTCCATTTTGGACTATGCATCTGTTCATAAAACTTGCTTTTGTGCTGGTGGGATCTATGTTGCCAGTGGTATATTTCAGTTGAGAAGGAAGATGCTATTTCAGGCGTTTTCTAATAGATTGCAGAAAAGATATTATTCACAAACTTACTGCAAGATGAATCTGGAAGAGTTTGCTTATCTACACCCCTCTTATTATGGCTGTTGCCTGGTGCGTTTCTGGCAGAGATGAAGACAAGTGAACTGCTTTCTTCACAAGTGGAGCCAATTGCCAGACCCACTCATTGTTGGCAGGGTGTCAATTGACCTGCTGCCACAAGTGATTGCTTATTTGTCTGTGCAGTGCCTGTGCTGTCTGCCAGTACAGCTCTAATGCAGGAGCCATAGGGATGTGATTAGCTCACTTCTTTTCTGAGTAACTTTTTATTACATTTTGATGAGTTGTTGCAAAATAAATTTTTCACACCTGGTGTGTGTGTGTATGTATATAAAAATTAACGAAAACAAAAAACTTAACAGTTTTAAAAAACCTTAAATGTACAAGAGTTTTCTTAAAATACAACTCCGCCCCCCCACAAACTCAGTACAATTACAATTCAAAAAACTTTCCACTCCATACATTGCAACAAAACATAAATGCCCCAAAACATAGAAATTATTTCAGAATTTGAGCAATATTTAATATTTCAGGACATCAGCATACATGTAGTATATGTACTTAATTCCTTACCATACATACATTCGACAAGGAACAATTTTTTCAGAGTGCATTAAGTCTGTTTCTACAGAACTTCATTCTGTAGAATGAATTGTATAATGTTGTCTACACTCACATTCTTAACTTCATTGTATGAACTGTATACAATTTGTATACATGTAAATAACAGACTTAATGCACTCTGAAAAAATTGATTCCTGTTGAATTATGATAATAAATTAAAGTTTAATAATGGAAAAATGTGAACGTTTAGTTATTGATTAAAATGAATAAAAGTATGTATGGTAAGGAATTTGGCTACAAAGTTGGGGAAATTGGACAGCGTCCAGGCTTGTTTTTTCCAGAGGCTTTTGAGGATTCCAAAAGCGCCCCATTTGCGGCTATTAGGCAGGAGACAGGTCAATTAAGATGGTCCACCCAGGCGTGGACGGGCGTGCTTAGGTTGTGGGCAAAGTTACATCATTCTAGCCCACGGGGGCTTGTCTATTTTTGGATTAACGATTCATTTAAGAGCGCGTAGCGCCAGACTTTGGAACTTATGCTGCGACAATTGGGGTTCAGTCCAGACTACTGGGTGGTAAGGAGTTGGCAGTAATTTTTAGGGAGCTAGTTACCAGGTTGGAGGACAGGGAACTCCAGGATGATATGGCCTAAATTAGAACTTCTGCACATCTTGTGAGTTACCTCCCTTATGTTAGGTCTCGCCCATGTATGACCTCCTATTTGCTTTCGACCATGTCATCTAGGGGCAAGTTCCTTTGTATGTCCGCCCGTTTTAATGCTTTGCCTGCCCGTGTGTTGGAGGGTCGTTTTTCTGCCACTAAGTTTTCGGAGCGACTTTGCCCTTTTGACCAGCAGCAGGTGGAAACATCTGCTCATATTTTTTTCCAATACCGATTATATGACCCGCTCGGCTCTAAATTTTGTACTCCCTTTTTACAGAAATTTCCTGCCGGACTGACCACAATCTGTGCATATTGGCTCTGGCGGATGAGGATCCTTTGATTACAGAGGCAATATCGCAGTATTTGGTAGCGGCTATAAACCTTCGCACCCTCTTTCTCCAGTCCAGGCAACCCGTAAATAGCGAGTAATGAGGCATGGCACATGTTGTTGTATGTGATTAGTCTGAGGGGGGTTGGGTAAGCGGTTTGATATTTGTATCTTTTTTGGTGGTTTCAAACTTTTAATTCTCTTTGTTTTCTATTATCTTGGTGTATTTGTATGTTTTGTTTGTGATTTTTTGGCTTAGGCCGCAATAAATCTTATTATATATACCTGGCATTGTACAATCACTAGCGCTAGACAGGTCCATCCCTGATGAACTGCCGCTCAGCCATGCAACTGCAGGGCCCCAGCTAGCAGCGGCTGTGCTGGCTCCGGCTCCAGCAAGCTGTGCTGACTCCGCTTTGCCTGGGGGGGGGGGCAAGGCGAGTGAGGGAGGGGCAGGTATGCTTGCCTTCCAGCACAGTGCACAAGCCAGGGGGAGACTACAATAGTCAGTATTTACAGAGTTCCGCTTCCCCGGCTCTCCAACAGGGGAGAGGAGCTCAAGTGCGCATTGGCAAGGCTGCAGAACTAATTTATTAATCATTAATATCTCGGTTTTGGCTGCACCAATCAGTATCATATTTCAGAAGCTATTGTTATTGATCTCATGCACCAATCCGTTGAAGTTTCGTGACTCAACTCATCCCGGGGGAGGAGATATTAATGAATCAAAATCGTGAGGACACTGCATTTTAACCACAACCAATTAACGTTAAAACAGTCATAACATTTTATTTTCCTGATGGATCTTCTTCAAACTTTGTGCATATGATAGTCCTCACGACTTACAGCCATGGATAAATTTTCAGCAATGTATCTCAAGCAGTTTCCTCAAAATCGGGGATTCGGCAGTCCCCTGTTTATAATGGAGAGTGGTTGTGCATTTAAGTTTCAGGCAGCTATCACTGCCTGAAAATTATATTTAAAATTATGTATATCATTTATAGAATATAAAAAATATGTATATAAAAAGTATATATATCTATCGATATTGATATTGATATCGATCTATATCTAGATCTATAGATATAGGTAGATATATCATTGTAGCATCCAGACATGTCCCAGGTAAATTTAAACCTGCTTGGTGAGGTTCTCAATGGAATTAAAGGCATATTATTTCTTTTTCTGCTCTTGGCAGAAAGAGGCTATGCTTGGGAAATTGTCTCCCAATCCTTCCTCCCCTTCCCAGTCATCTCTAGCCAGCTATCTGCTGTATCAGGGCAGGAAATGAAGCTGGGTTAAAAGGTCAGACTTGCATGGAGAGTGTTAGGATAGCCTGTTGAAAAATGCATAGCAGTTTTCTCAGCCATTCTGCAAAAGTGTATTCTGAACTGCCTACTCCCCTTCCCTGCACAAGAGAAAAAGTTCAGTAATCTGTGCACGTTGGGCATAGTAGTTGAGGACAAGTGCAGTAGGAAAATGTGCATTGTATGGTTATTAATAATGAGGACTGGGGCATGAAAGTAATTTTGTAGGTGGTTGTTTGCTCTATGCCATGAACAATTTGAAGACAAAGTAGTTCAAGAAAAGTACCAGAAACTAAGTCTAAAACTGGACAAGAGTCCTGTTCTAGTTTATCTGTAACACTAAACTAAATTTCCGTAGAATTGTTTCCGTCAAATTGTTAAGGGGATAGAGTTAGGTAACAAAGTGGATGCACAGCAGTATTTGGCAGGATAGGGAATAACTTTGAGGAATTTGCCATTCAGGAGAGAATGCTTTCAGATGCATTTAACTAAACCTGTGTTTTAGACTTGCTCACATGATTAGATGCTGTCATGCAATGCACGATAAACTCTTCAAAAACTAACTTCCCCAGGTGGTTTTCTGCCTTGAACCCAAGGCTAAGCATCTTGCGGAGGCGGTGTAAAACCTTTTTATTTGTAAGAGTGTTTGGCAGGCAGGGATGAGGGTTGTTTGGGTTATGGGGGAGGGTTGTGGGGATTGTGGGAATCTTGAGGAGTGGGAGGGAGTGTTTTATTGCATGAATTTGTATTGTTTTATTATTGTAAGCTGCACCGAACCCTCGTTGGAAGGGCGGTGTATAAACTTGAAAAAATAAATAAATAAAAACATATGAATTGGGCAATTCAGACCTTTTTTTAAACAGGCCATGGTGCAGGGGGGACTTGTGTGTGCCGCCTGTGCACACCGATTTCCCCCCCCCCCCCTCGTACTTCCACGCATCCCCACACACGGAGCAATCGCCGTTTTGGTTAATTGCTCGTGAATGGGTGATGGGTAGAGGTGCGTGGGTCGCAGGAGTGGGCACGCATCCCCACTCACCCACTGCATCATGCACATGGGGGGGTGGGCACACACTCATGCCCATGCAGCGAAAAAAGGCCTCGGTGTAATTTTCTTTTCCCACATTAATTGATTCATTTTGCTCCCTCTCTTCCAAGCTCCAAATCCCTCCTGAAAACCTACCTCTTCTTTTAGGCTTTCCCTAGCTCATCACGAGGAGGAATATACCTCCTCTTTCTTCCCTCCCTCCAATGCTTTTCTTCCCTGTAACTAAGTTAAGCATGTGCACCTGCAGTTTCTCAACTTCATGTTGTATCCTTGTCTTTCCCTATGTTCACCCCTCCTTTGTCTCCCTTCCCTTGTCTTTTAGATTGTAAACTCCTTGGGGTATGGACCTGTCTATAACCATTGGTTGCACAGCGCCAGGCATACTGCTTGTGCTATATAAATACTAACAGATCAGGTTGCAGGGCTGGACTTTAGGAAAAAAGGTAGGAAACATATCACAGTCTGCCAAATAGCAAGAGTCTGCTTTATCACCCACTAGTCTACCTTACCTCTGCAAGAAGCCATAGATGGTTGAATGGACTCAACAGGATGCCTCTATTATAGAGTGGCAGGATCCACTCTATAGTTAAGACCAGCTTGCATCCTTTGCTTTAACACATGATCATTCTATTGCTTATCAGATTGGCACTATTTATCCTATTTCTCTGATATGGGGCAGAGAGGATCATTTGGATGAGAGGTTCAATCTCGCCAAATCTCATGTAAATTGGACATAAAACAAAAATGTTACAGCGGTTTGAAAATAGAAGTAAAATTGGTTTTTCTGCCTGTTTCAGATACTTTTTGTATTGGCTTGAAAGTGTACTTTAAGAAAAAAATTTGTGAGATGTAGTGGTAGGAAATTCATGGGTACCTTCCAGTGTGTGCCTTTCTTTATTTTTCAAAATCTGTCTGGTAGTTTTAAAGTTGCAAGGTTTTGAATTTCTTATATTAGTCAATGGAGAGTGATTAATATGGGATTTTTCAAGTACAGAGGAGAAGAAAGAACATTTTCTCTGCATTAGTCAGTATGCGTGCGCAGTTGAAATGTCTCCTGCTACTCTTCCCTGTCTGACCATCCCCACTGCATGTCCTGGTTAGCTCCCTGGTGGTTAGTCAGGAGGGTTGGGGGGCTGCTGGAGAGCTGGTGCGAGGTGTCACTTCAAATAATGGGAGGAAATCAAAGACTAATGCCATCAGCTTTCCAGTACAAAGGAGAACATTTTCTCTGCATTAGTCAATATGCACAGTTGAAGTGTCTCCCGCTACTCTTCCCCCTCTGAGCCTTCCCCACTGAGCATCCTTGTTTGCTCCCTGGTGGTTAGTCAGGGGGGTGGGGAGTTGCTGGGGAGCTGGCATGGGGTGGGTCACTTTTTAACAGGGCAGAGTTCTGGGAGGTAACTGGCTCTTCAAGGAGGTGTATGTCCAGAGTTAATGAAAGGGCCAGTTGAGAACAGGCATGGCAGGGTCAGCCCAGGGTTCACAGCCTGAGCTAGGCGCAATGCTGAGAGAGTTGTGAACAAAGTGTGTGTGTCTGTGTTGTGTCAAGTCAGGTGGGTTTCCCAGGGAGAAGGGTGAGAGTCTCCTTCCTGGGTAGCCACGGCCAGTCTTTGTTGTTTGTTTGGGTGAATAAAAGCTGGTCCCACAAGGGGGGAGGATGTCTACAGTGGGTGAGGGAACTCAGCTTGCTAGTTTTATGATACCCTTTCAGGGTACCAATCAGGGAGGGGTGATTCGCAACGGGTGCAGAAGGTGCCCCATTTTAGAGGCCTTTGTAAAATTGCTGTGGACCCCATTGTGAGTACTTCAAAGGGCCAAGGGGGGATGGGCATGTTGGGTTCCTCCTACATGAGGATCTGGATGGCTAATGCCAGGTCTGTGGTGAATAAAGCCGACACTCTGTGTGATTCTATTGCAGAGTATAACCTGGACATGGCGTGTATCACTGAGACTTGGATGGATGATGCCACAGGCCATATTTTGTCACAGCTAGTCCCACCAGGCTTTTCAGTGATCCACCAGCCTCGGGTAGAATAAAGAGGTGGGGGTGTGGCTTTGATTTTTCATCCCATCTACAATAAACCTGGCGGTCCACATCCGAGACAGGAATGTTCAAGTGCCTGGCCATGTCCTGTGCCGCAGGGGAGGACCAAGATTTATGGTCCTGGTTTTTAGACCCCTAGGTAATATGGGGGGATTTGGGGCTGAGTTCCTGGAGCCGGTGTTGACGCTGCTGTTGGAGTGTCCCAGGATGCTTATCCTGGGGGACTTTAATGTGCATGGTGGTGGCGGCTCTGGGCGTCCGGTATCTGAGTTCCTAGATGTGATGGCATCTCTGGGTTTTACCCAGAGCATCTAGGAGAGCACCCCAGCACTGGACAGGTGCTTTACCTTGTGTTTGGGCTGGGTTTTCCAGTTTTGGATGTTCGAGTCACCCCTGTTGGGTGGTCCGACCATCACCTTGTGTGTTTTAGTGCGGGTTCTGCCCTACCTGGCCGACAGCAGCACCATAGCCGATCGATTGTTGTATGGCAACGGAGACTGCTGAATCTGGTGGATTTCAGCAACCTCATTGTTAGTGCTGGAGCTGATGCATCTGCCCCTTCCAAGTTCAGGAACTTAAAGTTAAGTTCTTTAACTGTCCCACTGCCCCCACCCGGATCCCATCCACATTCAGGGGCCTGAGGGAGGCACAGACACGCTCACATTGGCTGCTCCTTCCCCAAATTGAGCACAAGATAGCTTCGACGCATCCAGGAGGCTATATCATTCAAGTATTCCTCCATGGGAGAGGCCGAGTTGGCAGGGCTCACAGGGCAACATATATACAGTTGGGTATCATCAGCATACTGATGATACACAACCCCGTGCTTAATCATGACATCCCTAAAAGGCTGCATGTATATATTAAACAACATGGGTGAAAAGAATAGAACCGTGAGGAATGTCACAATTCAGGCCCCTCTGGGATGACGCATATCCATCCATCCCCACCGATTGCCTCCTCCCTTCCAGGTATGACTGAAACCACCGACTGGCAGCTCCCATCGCACCAGCAATGGGAAATTGCGTAATTACGCAAATTGCACAAGTGAAGAGCATTTTTGAACCACATCAGACACCTGGGTTTTCATGGACAGAGTTTTGGGCAGGGGCTGCTGCACAGACCGGGAACGCCCATTGTGGTGTTGCCTTTGCTGCCGGTTCCCTTTAAGGGTGCTGGGCTGTCTCGTGGGGAGGGGTGTGGAGGCACTGTAGCTCCTTTGTCTGCACTGGGCTTTCTCTTGTGGCTCTGTGCTCCTGGTGACCCACACCCTGTGGCGTGGCTGGCTGGGGTCTAACAGACATTCAGGCCCATGTTGGCCTCGATTGGCCCAGGTGGTGGGCTGGGATGAATCTCCAAAATTTTCTGGAGGACATGTCCTGTAGCAGCTGGCTGCTCGTCCAAGGGCATACACAGGACAACATTGGGCGGCAACAGAACAAATGTGCAGGTGAGTCCTGGGCCAACACGGGCTACTGACACATCTATTTTCAGCCACTCGAATGGCCTCAGCTGCTAGAATGCAGTGCTGTTGGCACAAACTTGTGTTGCTTTACAGTCACAGCAAAAATTTCCAAGTTTATCATATAGCCTGCTTGGTAAGTTTCCTAGCAGAAAGCATTTTATAATAGGGTGCTGGCTTGCTAGACATGAGTTTAATTTTTAGCAAAGAAAAATAAGTTACTCTGAATTTGTTTGATGAAGTGCCTTATTGAAGTGTGACAGGTAATTATTTTGAAATCAATTTGTGGAAGGTAGGCTGGTCTACATTTAACTTCAGTGATGTTTCAGTAGCATTGCGCTACACGCTTACCATCTAATATTAAAGAGAGACATTAAAAAAATAAATCAATGACTAATCATGAAGAATCAGATTTTACTACTCTTACACTCTTCGAGTAATAGCTTGGTCTGGGAAACTATTTTAGGTTCTTTTTATACCCTTCTGTTTTTTGAACTTTAAACTACAATTGACTTGTATTTTTGAATTAATGAAAACTGAGGATCTCACTTATTCCTGTGAATTCTAGTAGCTGGGACCTTAGGAAAAATTCCATTTGTCTTAGGATTTGTAATAAGAGTTAGCAATACTGTACTGTAGAATTGGACCTTCACTATTATCTCTTGCCAGGGTGTTTTCTTTTAGTAATTTAGCTGCTGAATATCTTTGTGGTTCATTGTACTATTTGCTTGACTCCCACTTCTACTGGGAAGGTTGTAAAACTTCAGAAAAGCATGTCAGCAGTAGGTTAAGAACCCTGAGTTGAAACCAGCCCAGTGTGAATGTGTTTTTTATCTTCCTTTTTCTAAGATTTGGTGTAAATCAGGGGAGGGCAAAGTTCTCAATCCAGATAGCCACACATCAAGATCTTCGTATGGTCAAGAGCTGCCATCAAATGTCACACATTGCTCTCATGCACTCACACATGCACGAAGTCATATACAGAATCTCCAATAATTATTACTCTGAGAGAAACACTCACTGTTCTGGGGCTGCTGCCTCCTCCTGCCTCTGCTTGCCCCACCTCAGCCCACCTTACTCGCTTTTGACCTCTCCCATTGCTGCATAGCCACTGATGCTGCTTGTTGCTCCTCCCTTTACCACCCACTCGCACAGCCTACCTACCCAGTGCTGAGTGCTCACCTTTCTTGCCGCCTCTTCACACCAGCAGGCACCACCTAGCACTGTGCTGTGACTTGGTATGCAGAGGAGGCAGGAGAGGTGAGTGGAAACGTTGGCTCAGGAGCTGCATGTAGCTCTCCGGTATCTCTGCTGCAGCTCCTGGAAGAAATGGCTGCCTAGAGTCAGTGTTCATGTGGTTCTCTCAGTTCTGCCATATTCACATGCACCACTTGGCACTAGGTGCTCTCCTTCCCTACCTCCTCTGCATACTAGAAAATATTTTTACTAGATTAATTTTTGTATTATTAAAAAATAATATTTTACTGGAAAAGGTTTTGATGCTACATAAACTAATATTAACTTAGCTTAGGCAAGGGAGCCCAGGGGGGTCCTTCCCCTCCCCCACCAGGCGTAGCCCTTACAGCAGATAGACACCCCACCCCCAGGGGTGCAAAGTGTTTATATTGAACAAGCAGTTACTGGTTCAAAATATTTTTAATCTGTTTAAAAATGTCTCAATTAATTTGTGTTAAAAAATGCTCACACGTTTCTCCCTTTCTCTTCCATTATTATTATTATTATTATTAGTTTTATAAAAGCAGGGTAGATGTTCACTACATTTAGCTGCTAAGACAATAGGCACACATTTGTAAAGCATCAGCATAAGGGTTTGTAAGAACAATTCTGACCATTCCCTGACTCTGTGGGGGCCTTTTGACTTAACAGTAGTTGGAATAAAGCAGGATGTTTCTCATTATTTCCACTAGTTAATATATATCTGAGGACTTGTTGAAATTAAATATGATGTGGTGCAAAAAAATTCTTTGCCTTGTGATCTTTTATTACAAGTTTCTCTCTCAGCACAGAATGGGCAGCCTGGACAGATGGGTTATGTCCCTCCTTGCTTGCTGTAGGCAGGATCCAATGATTGACAGCCACTGCCAGTAGGAGGAGACAACCCCTCTTCCCGGCTCGCCAGCTAAGTCCTGCCTTGCACTGTGATCAGAAGCAGGGTCCTGGGCTCTCTGAATCTAGATACGCCTTAGGTGGTTGTTTTTCCTCTCCTTTTTTTTTTTTTTTNAATTATCCTGTTTTAGGGTCTGCTCCTCCACCCCTTCTTTACTGGCTTAGGCAAGTGGGCCCAGGGGGGTCCTTCCCTTTGCTGCCCCCCCCTCCCAGGTTTAGCCCTTACAGCAGATAGACCACACTAGGGGCTGGGAGCCGCTCCTCCCTTTCCCCGCTCTGGTGGGGGAGGGAGTTTGAGCCGAGGCAGAGGCTTTGGCAGCGCCCCCACCGTGCGTGGCTCCAGGACTTTTGTTTTTGTGCGCTTTTGAGTGGCTCAGCCACATCCCCCATCTCTGCGGCTTACCATGGAGCGCTCTGGTGGTAGGCCCAGCAGATGGGACATAAGGCCAGTCCCTAGCCGGGGCTGTATGAAAGTCTCGGTGGGAGCCAGCCCTCTTGGGAGTCCCAGAGGCCTGCGGATGTAGTGAGTCGGGGGACCCACAAAACTCTGGCCACCATGGGTGCGGGGGTGAGCTTCCCACCCCCAACCCCGAGGTAAGGTCAGAGCTGCCTGACCAAATCCATTTATGGCTGGGGAGACATATTTCTGCCCGACCCAGCTTGCTCACAGCCTTTACAGAGGGCACTGACTCTACTTCTGCTAGCCCCGCTGCAAGCACTATGTGGGATGCCCAGGAGGGGACAGATGCTGATAAGCCCAATCTGGATTCACAGAGTGGCAGGGGCTGCAGTTCCATTAGGGAGAAAAGCAAGAAACCCTGATGCAGGGGTTCCTCACAGCATTCCAGCTCCTCCTCCTCACCCACCTCACCCCCAGCCTGCAGGGGAAAGGGCAAAAGAGACAAGGGCCACCATAAGAGGTCCCATAAAAGGGTAGGAAAGAATTATAAGAAAAAGGAAGAGAGAAGCAGATCCCCTTCCTCTTCATCTTCCTACTCTGCTTCAGAATCCTTCCACAAGATTCCCCCCTGAAGGCATCTGATAGGGAGGAAGGGGAGTTACTGGATAAACCCAGGGATTCCTCTGTGGTTAGACTGTTTGAATCAGATTTGTTCAGTAAGCTCTTGGTCAAAGTAGCTGATGAATTACAACTGGAACCCCCAAGTCGGAGCCTCCTAAAGAGAATAAGAGGGCCTTCCCCAGACCGCTGGGTGCTCTTTCAGAGCTACCCCAGCCTAATCCTACCTGGATTCTATCCAAGAAGAGTGGGAGGCTCCCGCTAGATACAAAGCACCTCATAAGCATGCAAGGCGCTTTTATTCTCTCCCCAAACACCACGAGGAACTGATCAGCCTTTCTATGCTGCAGCTGCAGATCTTTCCAAGTCAGTGTCCCTTCTAGTATAAGGGGAGGGCCTCCCCAAAGATTCCCTAGATAGGAAGATTGACATAGCCCTCAGGAAGATTTTTGAGGTTTCTGCTTCCAGCTTTTGCAGGGCTGTGTACCGCTGGGCCTCAGACCTGGGGGAAAAAGCTGAGACTAAGGATTTGAAAGACAATTTCAAGAAATTAGCCTTTGCCTCAGCCTTTGCCCCAGATGCCACACTCGATGCAGTGCAATTCATTGCCCAGACCAGGACTACAAATGAGGTGGCCAGATGCTCAGTATGGCTCAGGCCATGGAAGGTGGATGTTTCATCCAAGGCTGTTTTAGCTGTGACCTGCTTCCACAGTGGGAAGCTATTCGGAGATGCTATGGACAAGGCTCTTACAACTGAAACAGCTAAGAAAAAGGAGATCTGGCTGCTCCCACCGCAAAACAGATATCTTGCTCCCGCTCATTATTTTGTGGTCAAAGGGGCCACCAGCATTGCAGAGACTACCATGACGACAGATACCAAGGGCACCGCAAAAGAGGCACCTTCACCCAGTGGGAGCAAGCCGAATCAGCCCTTCACCTGACTGGCTGACTCTCCCCCCACTGGCAACCTAAATTGAGGGGAGAGTACAACAATTTGCAGAGCAGTGGGCTGCCTCGTCTTCTGACAACTGGGCCAAAGAGACAATTTCCAAAGGGTACTCCATAGAGTTTTGCTCTCCCCCCCTGACCCCCCCCCCGCAAGAAATCACTTCTTGCCATCTCCGATTCAAAGGACTAGACAACTGACCATTTTCCAAACCATACAGCATTTGATAAACATCAGAGGCATTGAAGAGGTTCCCCCTACACATAAGTACTGCAGAGTATACTCTCACTTCTTCACTCTTCCCCCCCAAAAATGGAAAGGTCTGAGCTATACTAGAACTAAAGGCCCTGAACAGAAGAGTCAGGCACAGAAGGTTCAAAATGGAGACTACAATCCATTATAGCAGTTCTACAACCGGGGGACTTCCTGGCTTCTATTGACCATGGGGAGGTGTACCTCCATGTCTCAATATGCCCATCATATCGAAGGTTCTTCCGCTTTGTCTGTGACAACAGATGCTATCAATACAGGGCTCTCCCGTTTGGACTTCCCTCATGCCCCAGAGTGTTAGCCAAAGTCCTGGTGGTGCTTGTAGCTCATCTGAAAGAGAGAGGGATTAACATATGTCCCTTCTTAGATGACATCTTGATTCGAGCCACATTGAGAGAACTAGCGGAGAACCATTTAGACGATGATCCTCTGTCTGGAGTCCCATAGATGCCTTGTCAACAGTGAGAAGAGCTATCTCTCCCCCTCACAGACCCTCAATCATCTGGGTGTATGGTTAGATACAAGGAGAGAGAGAGTTTTTCTTTCCCAGGGAAGAATTCACAAGATGGTCTCCTCGGTGAACCGCCTATTCTTAGAACGAAGAACAGAGGTGACATTTGCCACTCAAGTCTTGGGTTCTATGGTGTCTTGCCTAGATATGGTCAACTGGGCCCACATGCATCTGAGACCTCTTCAAAAGATGCTCCGGTCTTTCCAGGACCTGATCGCCTTGAAGGCACAATACAAGATTATCTTGTCCTCAGAAGTAGGCAGAGCCTACTGCGGTGAACGACTCCGAACCGGTTTGCCAAAGGTATGCCACTGAGGGGCCGAAACAGAATAGTTTTTACCATGGATGCCAGCAATTATGGTTGGGGGCATATCTGGGAACCAACTCAGCCCAGGAGACGTGGTCAACATACGAGAAGTCTCTACATATAAATCACCTGGAGCTGAGGGCTGTCAGACTGGTGCTGCTCGCCTTCAAACATTTAGTCCTCAATCGTTATATTCTGGTGCAAACAGACAACATAGCAACTGTGTCTTACATCAACCACCAAGGTGGCTCCAAATCCATAGTCCTCCAGAAGGAAACAGAAACTTTGTTTTCGTGGGCAGAAAATCACCTGGTCCAACTTGACACGCTTCTTATCTAATTTTCCAAAGGTATTTAGCTCCCAGAAATCTTTTGATGGCAAATGAATTATTGCTTTATGGCACTGCCGGGTAGCTTACAGCAATAAAAAGAGTTCCCATTCCCTACCCTTCAGTTTCTCATCAGTATCTGACTAGTAACATTGGTTATTTTATTGGAGAGTGACATTTTTCTTTTATACTTAATGTTGTTTGGGCCTAAAAGTGTGGGTAACTTGTGGGATTATTAGCTCCTGAATACAGGAAAGCTCTTAAACTTTCTCTAACTTGGAACCAGCCACCTTCCTTAAAGCTAATAGTTCTATATTTGTTTATATAAGGGGTGCAATTTTATGTGATTTAGTTAGAGTGCAACTTTGAGTATGAGCACTCTTGAATTCATTTAAGACAGGCTTGCACTAGCCTAGCCTTCATTTCAAGTTTAGGTAGATGACCAGTTTTTAATCAGTAAAATTTGGGCTTCATCAGTTTGAAAAACTACTGTACCTAGAGAAAATATTATTTGAGGAAGCTTGTGAGACTGTTCTCTGAGAGTGCTTTTGAAAACGTTAGGTCCAAGCAACTTGTCTAAGGTCATGTGGGAAGTGTGTGGCAGAGCTGATAACAGAATTCAGATCTACTGAAGTGCCTAAGTGATGAGAACACCCGTGTTTCCTCAGAGTCTAAACACTAAATCCAGTGTGTGTGCTCCAGGTAACAGAATCATGGTTATATTAGCTGAGGTTACCTCCAGTAGCCCAGTTTCAAGAGTTGTTCACTGAGGGTAGACAGCATAACTGAAGAAAAGGCAGAGCAGCCAGAACTCATGATATAAGATAGTTTATTAAGCCTAAAATGGCAAGAAGGATTAAAAAAATCATGAGAATGTCAACTTTAATTTTTGGGGGTTGGGGGAATATACGGCTGTGGAGAAAAGCTTGAAAATATGACTGTGGTATAACCCAGAAGTTCACAAAACCAAACTCCAATCTTATTATTTAAAAAAATATAATAAATCTCATAATACTTTGGGGGCCTGACATTTTTAAAAAACATTTTGGTTTGGCAGCCCTGCAAAGAGGTTCTTGGAAAGTAAAAATAACTGCAACTCTCACAACATTTTAAAGTCCTCTACTTGTCTGCATTTTGCCTGTTCTGTACACACATGTTGTAGGCTTCTGGCATTTGAGGTTAAGTTGATCAACTGCAGTCTAGCAAGAGAGTATCAGTAACAATATTGTCTTGAAATGTTAGGTAGCGGGAGCAGTATATGGGATGATCACACTCCAAGTCAGTCTTTCTGCTTTTCTCTGTATTCATTTAACATGGTTTTAATTAGTTGTCTCCATGCTAGTAATGCTGCAAAAAAGATTTTCAGACACTGTGGCTCCCATTATGGGCCAGATTCTGCTTCCCTTCATCACATGGAGTAGTAGTTTGACACTACTGACTCTCCCTGGAGATCAGTGGCACTACTCAAGAACTAAAACAATGGGTCACAACGTTTTGCCTGCTTGACACCGTTTGAGACTTGCATAATCCCCAACAGAATCAAAGACATGCAAAGTATATCAAATGTAAACTGGCATCATGATGTCGTCTACAGATGGCAAGATAACATCTTGGGGCTATTACCATAGTTTGGGAATCTCTGGACTAAGACAACCACTTGGCATTAATAAGGGTGCCAGAATCTGGCAAAATTGTGCCTCAGGTGTGTAGGGCTGCATGTAAGGGGTTTGTGTTTTTTGTAAATAAATACTATTAATTATTAGTATTAATAAGGTTGGTTTAATTAAAAGAAAATCAGATGACACTTATTTAGTTGTCTAGTGCAGACTGCTTCTCAGTGGTCTTCAAACCATTATAATAAGGGGGCTAAGGTTTGGAGTGAAATGTCATCAATATTCTGATGACACCCAGCTCTACCTTTCTCTTTCACCCGACCTAGGTGTTTACCCAATGCCTGGCTGCTGTTGGGGTCTGGATAAGGGTAAAGCCGATTGCATTGAATGCAGACAAGACTGAGGTGATGATGGTTGGCTGGCTCTGTGGCCTGGAGGGGATTGGAACTCCTGTTGTTGATGAAGTCCGGCTCCTTCTGGTCAATCAGGCTCTCAGCCTTGGAGCGCTTCGGGACCTGTCAGGTTGCAGCGGTGGCCAGGAGCTCTTTTCGACAACTTCATCTGGTGAGGAGTCTGCGGCCTCTTCTTTCTGATTCAGATCTGGCCACTGTTATACATTGTTTCATCACCTCGAGGCTAGATTACTGCAATGCGCTCTCTGTGGAGTTGCCCTTGATGACTGTTCAGAAGCTGCAGCTGGTGTAGAATGCAGCGGCTTGGCTCCTTTCAGAGACAAGGCACCAGGAGCACATTTCACAAGTGCTCTGAAGCCTGCACTGGCTACCTATAGCTTTCCAGGCACAATTCATGGTGCTGGTTTTGACCTTTTTAAAGCCCTAAATAATCTGGGCCCCACATATTTGAAAGAATGCCTGTCCTTCTGTGCCCCATTGCAGCCCCTGCGATTGGCTGGGAGTACCTTTCTGTGGGTACCATCTGTTAGCCTTGTCCATATGATGGGGATTTGCAGGGTGGCATGCTCGGTAGCTCCCCCAATGTTATGGAACTCTCTTCCCTTTTTTGATTGAAAAAGCATCTGGTGGGTGGGGATAGGTACCGGAGGGTCAACATATACATTTAAATAAATTAAATTAAATAATTAGCAGTTATATTCAGTGATATGCAGGGCCCCCAGTCGACTGGTTTTGGGGGGAAACAGAGTCAACATCGGTCCCTGGTGATATGTAACTTGGATACTGGATGATTAGCACCAGCAGATGACACATGAGGTCAATGACTAACTTTCAGGTGTAAACGACTTGAAGCCATTGTCGTTATGGTCTGGATTGGACTGGAGATTAAAAGCTCCATATCTCTCTGGTTTTGATCTTTTTAGTTATATTCTGCTGTTTTCTTTGCTGAAATGTAATATTACATTTCAGCAAAGAAAATAGTTGCTTGCCAAAGTATGTTCTTTAACTATTTAAGGTAGTATAAACACAAGCAGACTGTGAAGAATTGCAGGACCCTCTTGCGAGTCTGAGTGACTGGACATCTAAATAGCAGCTAAAATTTAATGTGGTCAGGTGCAAAGTGATGCACATAGGGAAAAATAATCCATACTATATGTACACAATGCTGGGTACTAAATTAGGAATTACCACTCAGGAAAAGAACCTTGGAGTCATTGTGGATAATACATTGAAATCCTCAGCTCAGTGTGTGGCAGTGGTCAATAAATCAAACAGAAGGTCAGAAATTATTTGTAAAGGGATAGAGAATAAAACTGAAAATATTATTATGCCTCTATATAAATCTATAACAAGATACTGGCTGGGAAAAAGAAGGAATATCAACTAGCGATGTAGAATAAATTAGTCGAGGCTGCCAAACAGAGAGACTCAAGAGAATTTTTGCAGATTGTTTATGGCCGTATTAGAGTAAGGACTATATGTCTCGATGCCTATATTGACTCTGACACCTTCGTCTCCTATTTTTTTCACCAAGTTTAGCAAAGAGGTAGAAGATGAAATTTACAGGTTACCTCCTGAGGTTCGATTTAGGGAGCAGAGGGTACATGCTCTGGAGGAACTTTTTATTACTGATGAGCAGATAAATACAATTATTTAAAGCTGGAAAGGCTGCAGGGCCATATCTTTTCCCTCTGGAATTATTTAAGGAATTTCTGGATTTTTGAATACCTATTTTAATTAACTTAATGAACTATATTATGATAAATAACAGTTTACTGCATGGCTGGAAACAGAACATAATAATCCCTATATTTAAAAAAGGCAAATGGAACAATCCAGATTGCTATCAACCTGTAAGCTTAATCAGTATAGTTTTGAAGATCTACAGTTGTCATTTGCTGTATCATGTGAGTCGCTGGATCGATGAGAAGGATGTTATAGGGGAAGAACAGGTGGGGTTCAGAGTTGGACGCTCTTGCATCGACCAGTGCTTCACTTCGTACTATTTAGCACACAAATATGTGAGTAGAAAGAGACAGCTATATGCTGCATTTGTTGACTTGAAGGCAGCATTTGACACAGTAGAAAGGGCTGTTTTGTGGAAGAAATTATGGGATTTTGGAATGGATCCTGTATTACTCCAGTTGATTAAGGAATATTAGGACAATATGGACAATATGGAGGCACAAGTTCGATTTGGAACAAATGGTGAGCTCACCAGTCTCTTTTCAACATTCAGGGGTGTTTGACAGGGATGCGTATTGGACCCCACTCTTCTTAATCTATTCCTTAATGATATATCTTCCTGTTTTGGGAGGAGAGACTGTCATGCACCCTAGGTTACTGGAGAACATCGTTCCTGTGCTGCTGTATGCGGATGATGCAGTGTTATTGTCTTGTGCTAAAGTTGGTTTGCAGAGGTTGCTAGATGAGTTTAGCACCTTTTGCAAAAACACTAAGTTGGAGATTGATATCAATAAAACCAAGATAATTATATTTGGTAGTAAGAAAAGCAACAAATGGTATTTGGATAAGAAACCACTGGAACTAATTCCTTTAGCTATTTGGGTTTGACCTTTGCTACCTCTCTAAGTTGGGATCATCATGTCAAGAAGGTCAAAACAAAAGCAGCCCAGGCCACAAGTGGGATTATTGCTTTCTACAACAGATTTAGGAGAAAGTCATGGACTGAGGCACTGAAAGTAGGCAAAGCTAAAACTGAAGCAGTATTGCTGTATCAGGCAGAGATCTGGGTTGGTGATGAAAAGGCAGGGAAGGAAATAGAAAAGGCACAATCTGCTTTTCTTAGAAAACTACTTACAGTGCATACAGGTACCCCGACGTCCATGGTGAGGCTAGAAACAGGGACTGTGAATATTCAAATCAGAAAAAGACTCTTATGATCCATTATTGGATCAAAATCAGAACCTTGGTGCTAGGGAGATTTCCCAAACAAGTGCTACTGGAGACTGCAGGAAGACAGGAGGCGGGGTTTCCCTGGCTGATGGCTCTCAGGATTTTGTTTGTCTATTCAGAACTAAGAGAATACTGGATGCACTCCGATCAGATAGCTCCCCTTACAAACAGATTAATTATAGATCAGAGATTAAGGAATATATCCATACAAGAGGATGTGGCACGACTAAGGACGCTCAAGTGTGCCCCCCTGTATTTATTCATTAAAGGGGATTTGGCTTTTTCTAACTATCCCAGATATGTTATGTTCCCCATAGGATGATACTTACTAAAGTCAGATTTAATCAGGTAGGGACATATGCCCAAAAAGGAGCTTGGGAGAAGATTCCCTACAAACAAAGATTATGCTCTTGCTCAGT
>QEPC01015764.1:3354600-3388424 GCA_003113815.1 Sphenodon punctatus | reverse complement strand
CCCCCCCCCCCCGATCAGCTGTTTGGCATGCTTGCCCGACCCAGGTGAGAACTCTCCTCAGGGGTTCCTTAATCAGCTGTTTGGCGGCAGCTCCTCCTGGGTGCCCAATCCTGCTGCACAGCAGGGGTCTGAGAATCCCTCCTTGTGTGAATGACTCTTTGGCTAACGTGTAGCATGGAGGGACTTGTGATGGCAGCCCATCCACCTGGATTGCTTGGGGGAAGTGGGGGGGCTGCTAATTTTTTTTTTTAAACTGTTCTCCGTGACAGTGTGCCCTTTACGCCAGCGTGCCGTCCACGCCAAAACAGTGTGGTGGACCTCCCTGGGGCACCCAGCAGGTCTGGCTTGTTGCTGTCTCGTTTGTTTTCACCAAGAGGTTAGGACTAAATGGTCATTTTTCACACTTGGGAGAAGTAGATAGTCGTGTGCCCCAAGGTCTGTACTGGGAACAGTGGTGTTTAATATATTGATTAAGGATCTGAAAAAAGGACTAAAGAATGAGGTGAACAAATTTGCTCATGACACACAGTTATTAAAGATAGTTTAAGGCCAGGATGGATTTTGAGGAATTGCAGGATGATCTTGCATGACTGGGTGACTAGGCAACTAAAACACAGATGAAATTCTATGTTGACAAGTGCAAAGTGATGCATACGAAGGAAAAAATAATTCTAACTATACATGATGCTGGGTTCTGTAACCTCTCAGGAAAAGAACCTTGGAGTCTGTGTGTGGACAATTAATTGAAAACCTCAACTCAGTTTTCAATTAACTGTAGCAGTGGTCAAAAAAGCAAACCGAATGTTAGGAGTTATTTTAAAAGGTATAGAGAATAAAACAGAAAATATAATGCTGCTACATAAATCTATGGTGGGACCACCCGTGGTGTATTGTGTATAGTTCTGGTTGCCCCATCTCAAAAAGATATAGAACTGGGAAAGGCACAGAGAAGGGCACCAAATATAATCAAGGATATATATGTAAAAGACAGATGTGGAGAGGCTCCATAGTCTAGGGCTCTTCAGTTTGGAAAAAAGACAACACAGGGAATATGATAGCAGTTTATAAAATCATGAATGACGTAGAGCCTATAAATAGGGAGTTGTTATTTACCCTCTCAAATAATTCTAGAACTGGGGGACACTGTGAATCTAACTGGCAGCAGATTTAAAGCAAGTAAGAGTATTTTTTTCATGTAACACACAATTAACTTGTAGAATTTGTTGCCAGAGGAGGTGATCAAGGCCAATAGCGTAACTGGATTTTTAAAAGGATTGGATAAGTTCTTGGAAGATAGGTCCATTAAAAAAATCCAATTAAAACATACAAATGCACCAAAAATGGAGCTTTTCAGGCAATGTCCCCACCTTGCTAAAAGTAGTGATGTGCTTTAATTTCTCTACAGAATTCAAAAGGTTTGCAGCTATGTTCAGCAGTTCCCCAACTTTCAGTTGTGTATGGCTTCATGAGCCTGCAGGACAGAAGTAAAACAATATCAGAACATATACAGTACTAAAAATGTTGTTTTAAAGAAGAATTTATAACATTTTGTGCAAATACACTCAAGAATTTGTTTCACATATCAGCTAGTCCTCCTTAAAACTTATTTTGCCATGATGCATATGAAAAACCTGAGAGCAGTTAGGCAGTGGTTTGCAGAAACTAGTCTGTTAAACTGATTATTGTTGTCTCCTGTTTCTTTGTGCCTCATTATTTACATTGGCAGGTTGACTTACATTTAGATTCTGGGTCAGACTGAGGTGTTTTGCCACTCTCAGCTGAGCATGGGAAACAGGAATGTTGTTGCTCCCATCTGTACTCCAGGCCTGAGATAAGGGCTTGCAGGACAAGGTGGCAGGAGGGTACTCCTGCTCCACACTGAATTTAGCAGGGAGCAAGAGCAAATCCATTTCCCTGCACAGTGCACACTGTGTCCATCCTGCCCAATGGGCAGGCCAGCCCTGGTTAAATTGTAAGATCTCAGAGGCAGGGATAGCCATTCTGTTAATACTTTAGTGTTAAGCACAATGGAGCTTTTGTGTATGTTGAGGCTCTCAGGCACTGCCACAGTAAACATGGACAAGTTCTTTTGTGATCAGCATTCATTTGAGGAAAAACCTGTGGTGTGACACTTCTCTGGTGACATCTCACAACAACAGAACACGCCTGATGGGAGAGTATCTGCTTAAAGCACCCCCCATGCATTCTCCTCTAGATGACAGGCAAACACATGAAAACATGTTTTTAAAGATGTTTTTGGTTTTTAAAAAAATATACAGAAGAAAATAAAATTTAACACATCAATAGGTTCTAACTTTTATGTATCACTGGTAATTGGGGCCATTGGGAAGATTTGATATTTTCAGCTCCTGCCTATGTTGACGCCCAAAAGGGATGAAAACTTGTCCTCTCCTCCCCAAGAATCACTTCAGTCCTGGCACCATTTCCAATAGACCACCAATCTTTTGCCTCTGGAGAGATGGGTAATATTAACTCCAGTTGCCTCTCTGATTCAGTTACTCCTTGTCTATGGTGGGCAGAGAGCTGGGGTCTGATTTATTGATCACAGCAAAGTCAGCATGTCACAGTGACCACATCTGTACATATTTGCTTGGGTGGTAACCAGTTCTTAGAAAAAGAGATCCTCCCTTGATAAAGTAGGCTTCTTCAGACTCTCCAGTTTCTCCTATGGTCATCTCTCCTGTGCTGTAAACCATATAGTCTGACCATCCTTTATGAGAATTTCTCAGAATTAATGTCTAGTAATTTAATTCAAGCATCAGAATAATTTAACATTTACCCTCAGTATTGTTGCAGTCTGTAAGTTGCTAGCGATATAAATAGGTTTATGTAGCAAAGTTTGTATGACTCTCTTGAGTGAGTAAAAACTGCAAGTGGACCTTGGGGTGGCAGCTGTGATTCAGTAGCAAAATCTTGTCGAGTGAGCACAGTGAAGATTAGTATTGAATAGTAGCTCTTTCACTAGATGTTCAGCTTCTCTTAATATATTTACTGTCTTTGTATTTAGATTTATTACTGTTACCCAAAACATTAATACCAACTTTGTTACATTATATTTGAGTTTTTAAATTCTAGCTACTATACTAAGAATAGCTGTGCAATAAGGCCCTGATTGATAACCTTCTGAAGTCAGTTGGAATCTTCCTATTAGTCCAGTGAGTTTTGAATCAAGCCCTTAAACTGTTTATAAGATATTACCATACTTAATATTTCTTTTATGCGTAAATCTTTGCAGGAAAAGGTTTTAACCCATAATTCCTGGCAATCTTGTAGAGGGTTTGATGTAGTTTGAAAAGAGTTGCAAATTTGGGATGCGCAAAAACAGTATATATCAAGGCATAATCTGACATGCTGATAATAAAAAGGAGGAATATTGAAAGTTGGACATGTTAGAACTGTGACTGGGTATAAAATACCTATAGTCAGACAGAACAGGAAGGCATGGGATGACAGTTTGGAGGAGCAGTTACAATGAGCCTGATGCCAAATGCTGCAGATCGCGTGCAGAGCTGCATGCGTAGGCGCACATTCCTATTGCGGCCAAATGGAACCCCGCGGATCCCGCATGGTTTGGAATCAGGTTCATTTTTAGGAGAGACTACGAGATGTTTTATGTGCCACATTTTACTCATGGGTAACATCCAAATGTTATGACAGCATTTAAGTGAAAAAACCTGCATACACTTCTGTCAGAATGTGTGGTGATTTTGCTACTTAATTTAAACAGCTCTGTTAAGGATAAAGAGCCAACACTAGCATATGCACATTCTACACATCAGAATAATTTTTTTACACATTTTAATTTCTTTTTTTACACCGCCAAAAAAAATATAGCACAATAACTTATTTACCCAGAAGTGCGGATCTGTAGTTCTTGGGTTATGTAACTATAGGCCTGACTTTCATAATTCCTATTACAGTGCTATGTACCCATCATTTTGAACACACATACTTTTTAAATTATTATTTTTTTGTAAAGTTCTTTGAAGATGTAATATGCTGTAAATGCAAAGTATTGATATTTTTATATGAATATGATTGATATAAACCCCTTACTAAATAAAACGTTGGCAATGCAAAAATTCCAGAGAGATTTGTGGTACAACATCCGTATTTAACAGGTTAGAATGTGAAAGTAATAACACATATGAAATAGAAAACATATGTCTGTTTTCTAAACTTCGATTCTTTTTCCTAATCTGAGAGGATAAGAGTCTTAAAGAACATTTGACTAAGTGGGGTTTTGTCAGATTTTCTAACACAAAGATGTTTTCTGGCATGGGAAACCTATCTGTCTCTCACTCACTCTTGGGGTGGTCCTGGACAATGAATCCTAAAACTTGGAAGACCACAGAAATTTAAAAGGTATAGTGAAACCTTGGATCCATTGAGGTCAATGGAAGTTTGAAACTGATTTTAACAGACCCAAATTTCACCAATAGTTATTAGCATCAGGCACTTTCCTTGTTGTTGTTGTTGTTATTATTTATTGTGCCAGCAGTGTACCTGGCGCTCTACAATCAATAGTTATGGACGGGTCCCTACCCCCAGGGGGCTTACAGTCTAAGAAATAAGAGAGGGGAAACAAGGGGGAGGTGAACATCGAGAGAGGCAAGAGTACATTCATTAGGCTGAGATGTTGCAGGTACGTGTGCATGTGCTTCACTTAGCTACAGGGCACTAGATTCTGAGTGAGGGGGAAGAGGACACAATTTCATTCATAATGAGCTAGGGAAGGCCTGATGGAAGAGGCAGGTTTTCAGGAGGGATTTGACAGTGGGAAGGGAGGGAGCAGAGCAAATGTATCCAGGGAGGGAGTTCCAGGCATGAGGGGCAGCAAGAGAGAAGGGACTAAGACTTTAGAGGAGCAAGGGAGTCACGAGCAGGTGATGGTGGGGGCAGAGGAGGCTTGAGCAAGAGTGTGGCGGGAGCGGAGAGAGATGGGGGAGCAAGGCCATAAAGAGCCTTGAAGGTGAAGAATGGGAGCTTGTGCTAAATGTGTTAATGTAAAGGGAACCAGTGTAGGGCAGAGAAGAGGGACTGAACATGGTCAAAGCGACGGGCAAGGTGGATGACTTTGGCAGCAGAGTGTTGAACAGAGATAAGGGGGGGTAAGATCAGGGCGGTGGAGACCAGTAAGGAGGAAGTTGCAGTAATCAAGGCAAGAGATGAGTAGAGCATGGACAAGGGTTTTTGCGGTAGCAACAATAAGGTAGGGCCAGATTTTAATAATATTATACAGAGCTAAGCGACAGGATTTAGCAACAGCCTGGATCTGAGGTGTCAAGGAGAGGGAGGAGTCAAAGATGAATCCTAGGCTATGCATGTGAGGGACTGGCTGACTGGTGACTCCCTCAATGGAAATTTAGAGGGAAGTAGGAGGGGGAAGATGAGGCGTTCAGTCTTGGCCATATTACGTTTGAGTTGGCGGCGAGACATTCAGGCAGAGATGTCGGAGAGTCAGTCAGTGATAAGAGACAGGATGGAGGGAGAGAGCGCGGGAGTGGGGAGAGAGACAGTTTCATGTCATCAGCATACAGGTGATACTGGAAGCTGTGGGTTTCAATGAGTTTAACCAGAGAAAGAGTGTAAAGGGAGAAGAGTGTAAAGGGACCTAGGACGGAGCCTTGGAGAACTATCCCAGGGAGGGGAAGCGACATAGAGGAGGTACTACCCTCCTCTCCCCCCCCACGTGGAGAAGGTACTACCCTCCTCTCCCCCCCTGCCCTCCCCCCACGTGGAGAACTGGAAGTGCCGGGAGGCATTTAAACCAAGCCCCGGTGGCCACCAGCTGGCGGCCGGCGGGCCGCGGCCAAAGGGCACGGCCCTTTGGGGCCCTTTGGGGCCTGGAGGGGGGAAAGGTTTGTTGGGAAAGAGAGTGGAGGTGGGGGGAGGAGGGAGGGAAGATAGGGGGAGGGGCGGTTGTATCTTTGTCGGTGGAGGAGGAGGAGGGGGGGGAAGGAGAGGGGCAGGAAGGAGAGTTTTTTTGGGGGGTTAAGGATAGGAGAATGTTGGAGAGGGATTATGGGGGGGTTGTGGAAAAGGGGGAAGGGGATAGGTGCTGTGATGGGGTGTTGTGGGTAGGAGCGGAGAGAGAGGGGGGAGCAAGGCCATAAAGAGCCTTGAAGGTGAAGAATGGGAGCTGTCTCTTATACACATCTAGATGTGTATAAGAGACAGAGATAAGACAGTGGCAGGTGGGACTTATCCTGTTTTCGTGGGAGAGGTGATTGAGTGGGACATAGGTTAGGTGGGAATGTGATTATGGAGTTGGTTAAGTGTTATGTTATTAGTAATGGAGGTCCCTGTGTGGACCATTTGGAATGTGATATATTTGGTAATTGTAAGGTTACAGGCCTTTGGTCCAGTGTGGGGCCTAAGGGTTTGTGGAATGAGGTAATGTCGGCTGGTTCCTCCCGGTGAGAGAGGGTTGGAGCCAGCTGAGTATCCTGGTGGCAGCAGGATATGTGGAGGTGGTGGCCATCACCTGAGTGTAGGGGTGGCCAGACTGGGTATATTGAGGGTTTGTGAATTTTTGATATTGTAGAGATTTGTATTAATGTATGTAATGATGTAGTGTGCTGGACCCCTGTGTGGGATTGAAATTCCAGCAAATGTATTATTTTGTTGTAGGCCGCCTCGAGTCTCCGGAAATGAGTGCGGGATATAAATAAATATACGATGCGATACGATACGATACTAGCAAGAGAACTGTTGAAGGAGTGGTTTGAGAGATAAGAGGAGAACCAGTCAAGAACAGAGTCCTGGAAACCAAGGGAACGTAGTGAATCCAGGAGGAAGCCATGGTTGACAGTGTTAAAGGCGGCAGAGAGATCGAGGAGGACAAGAACGGAGTAGAGGCCTTTAGACTTAGTTAAGATAAGGTAATCAGTGATTTTTGGTAAGGGCAATCTCAGTTGAGTGGAGAAGGCGAAAGCCCGATTGAAGCGGTCAAGGGAGGAATTTGAAGAGAGGAAATCAGGACAGCGCGTGTAGACAGTCCACTCCAGGAGCTTGTAAGCAAAGGATAGGAGCGAAATGGAGCAATAGCTGGAAGAGTTGGAGGGGTCAAAACTGGCCTCCTTAAGGATAAGGGAGACTGTGGTGTGTTTGAAAACCAATGGAAGTGACCCAGTAGAGAGGGAGAGATTGATGATGTGCAGCAGAGAAGGTGCAGCGGTGGGGACAATTGCTGTTAGGAGGTGAGAGGGAGCAACTGGAGGGGTTGGATGAAGAGAGGAAGTATGTGGCCTTATCAAGAGAAGCTGGGAAGGAGAAGATCAGTGAGACAGGAGGGAGAATAGCAAGGAAGGAAGTGTGGGAGGGAGAGGGTTGAGAAGCAATAGCAAGGTGGAGTTTGTCAATCTTGTTGAAGAAGGAGAGAAGATCCTGTGCAGAGAGAGAGGAAGGTGGGGAGAGGTCAGGGAAGCTTCAGAAGGGAAGCAAAAGTTGAGAAGAGATGTTGGGGTTGCGGGAATGATATTCAATTAAGGTGGTGTAGTAGTGGTCTTTGGCCAGGGAAAGGTCATCGCTAAATGCAGAAAGAGCAAACTTAAAGTGGAGGAAGTCAGCAAACTCACAAGACTTCCGTAGGGATGAGCCAAGGACGGGTTTATGCGACGGATAGGATGTCTCAAGATGGGAGCAAGAGAAACAAGGGTGAAGGAAATGGGTGAGTTGAAGGCAGAGACAGCAGAGTCTGGGCAGGTGGTAGAGGAGACAAATGAGAGATAGGAGAGAGGGAGGAAGCAAAGTCAAGAGGGTCGATAGATTGAAGGTCACGGAAAGAGTGAGAGGTGGAGGGGGCAAGTGGGAGAGACTGAATGAAGCAAGGTGGTGGTCAGAGACAGGATGGGCATCACAGGAGAGAGCCGAGAAGTCAAGGGAGTGGTCGTCTCAATGCGTCGGGCAGTCACTCCACAGGTGAAGGTCAACAGAAGAGGTTAGCAAGAGGAAGCAGGAAGTAGCAGGGTCACAGGGGGGTGTCCACATGGATATTGAAGTCCCAAGAATGAGGGTGGGAATATTGTCATCAGAAAGGAAGAAAGTAAGCCTTGCATCAAAGCCAGAGAGAAAAGAGGAGTGGGAGCCTGTGGGGTGGTAGATGACAGCAGCATGGAGGAAGAGAAGGGAGAAGAGGCAAAAGAATGGACCTCAAAGAAAGAGTGAGAAGCGATGAGGGGTTGGAACTGGCAAGATTTGGCAAGGAACAGGCCAACACCGCTACCGCAGCCTTCAGAACGTGGTAAGTGGGTGAAGGCGAGCCTGCCAAGGGAGAGGGCAGCAGGAGTGGCAGTGTTACAAGGGGAAATCCAGGTTTCTGTAATGGCAAGGTGCTGGAGGGAGTGGGAGAGAAAGGGATCGTGTGTGAATGGTGATTTCCAGATGGCAGAGTGGTAGTTCCAGGGGGCACAACAGAAAGGCAGCCAAGATTTGGGGGGGGGGGGNTTTGGGGGGGGGGGGAGACAGGATGGGAATTAGGTTTGGGGAGAGGGGGCGGTGGCAGGAGTGGGGAGTAGGTTTGGGGGTAAAATAAGGGGAGGCAGAGGTGCAGCTTGATAGGAAGCGGGAATGTTGCTCTAAGGGGGGAGCTGGGAGAGAGGTATTTAGGAGATAAGGAGTAGAAGAGAAGAGAGGTACATGGAAACAGACCAAATATTTACTGCAGGCAAGCAGGATTGATGGATGGGTGCTGGCATGATGCAGTGAATGCCACAGGAACAGGCGGTACATGACACGGCCCCAAAATGGCCACAAAACGGCCAGAGCCCTTTTGCGTCGCCCTTCACCTGCTACCCTCATGGCTCTCTCTAAGTGCAGTCCTCAAGTTGTTCTGGCAGGTGAATGAGGTTAGTATAGACATAATAGCCTGAGGACTGCACTGCCCTTCCCTTTGATTTTGAGGTACTACTCCATCTGCTGAAAGTTAATTTTTACGTTTATAGGTGTTTTTGTTTGATCAGCACCCAGTTCTGTGGTACAGAAGATGGGTACCATTGTATAGCTTGCTTTTGTATACAATGTTTTTGGTTCTTCTATTGCTATTTGGCTATATCCTAAAGTCTTTATTAGGTTATAGTCAGTCAAGAAAACGTCTTGAGTACAATAAAATTTTAATCTGATCAAAAGCTAAATGTGGAGCTAAGTCTGCTGGTGATAATTGTTAATGGTATATTGTAGTTACAGGAATCATGGCAATTAGAGTGGTTCAGCAAATCAGTGTGTTTAACTTACTGAGTGAACATGCTTAACCCTTGGATATTGAAGAGAGATTGTTTTTTGAAAGGGAATAATGTTAGAAGCAATGGATGGTTTTATAGTTGTTTTGGGATGTGAAGGAGTGGGCTTTTTGGTTCCTGAATACACTTAAGCTTTTAAAGCAGGTTTGAGAATGCTTTGATAACTTTCTAAGGTAAGGTTACTCCCATTAATTGGACCCATCAAAGTGGGTGCCTTGCAATTATGAGTGTTATTTGTCTATAATGATGCCAGAGCAGGTGTTAAATGTAAGTAACATTTTTCATTTTAAAAAATCCCACAAAACAATAATTCAAAGGAATATAGAACTACCCTGAAATGCCAAAAAGAAAACTAATGGATATACTAGTTTTATTCACTACTGAATTTCTGGCCTCGGTGTCTGACTGGTTTCTTATCAGAAGCATGTTTTTCATTTTCTTTGTTATGTCAGACATTATTACTAGAAACATGGCAGTATGAGTAAAAGTCTAGATGCAATTCAAACTGCAACAACTAAAAAATTGGATAGCTTCGGTTGAATTCATTGGTACCAAGAGGGGGTGGGGTGGGGGTCAGGAGGCAGGATTTTCTGGCTGTGAAATTCCTTGTGATTCTACTCAGTTTTAGGAGGTGATGCTTACATTTACAGGATTACATTAACCCCATTGGGAATAATTACAAATGATACTGGGATTAAGGGGTTAAATTTGCACTTCTTACTGAGTAAAATAGCCAAATACAGGTAACCTCTAAAGTAGGCAATTAAAACTTATTTTTATATATGAATGCTGATACTTTGGTCCCTAATTCAGCAAGATGCTTAATCACGTGTGTAAATCTCACTAGGTCTAGTGTACCTTGCTGAATTTGAACCTCATTATAAGCCGTGACCCTGCAAAGACTTCTGTGGATGCCTAATATTGAAATGAATGGGAGTAACATTTAGCATCCAGAAAAGTCTTGGCAGAATTGGGTCATAGTAAGTAAATAATTTTGTTGTAACATTGGTAGAAAGGTCATTGCAAAGAATAGAATTATTCAGCATGTTGATGAACATGACACGATGGGGGAGAGCCGGCATGGTTTTTGCAAAAGGAAATCACAACTTATTGATCTATTGAACATTTCTGAGGTTGTCAACAAGCATTTGTATGCATATGATCCGGTCGATATAGTGTATTTTGATTTCCAGAACACATTTGATAGGGCTGTGCTTTCGGGTTTTGATAAAACACAAACGCAAACAAGACCTTTTGGGGTTGCACATTTGAATGCAGGTTCTGAGTGAGCCCCAAATTTCTGCAAAATGTGGTCTCCAAGGTCTCAAACTGGACCCTAAAAACTGCAGTACATATCCAGTTCAGAGCCAGGCTGCTGTCTGACTCTCAACTTAGCTGCCTGCATGGGGAGCCCATAGTGAGCCCTCCCCACCTGCAGTGGCCACTGCTGTCTCAGAACTTCAGTCTTCAGCACTGTAGCCAGTCCAGCCCCCAACAAGTGATCCCTGCAAGCCAGCCACATGTCCCTTTTCCCCTCCCCTGAACCTAGTCCCATGATCTATTTCCCTTTCCTCAAACCAGTGACTTCTTCCCTAAGCCTTAGCCAGCAACCCCCTCTAAGCTAGATCCATGCCCCGTTCCCACTTCCACAAGCTAATAACCTCCCTATCAAGGCACATATCTTCTCCAGCCTCCCCCAAACCAGTGTCTCCCTTTTTAAATTGGGAGCACACTTAGCAGCAGTTTTAACTGCATTCTTCTTTCCGTATAGGCCTGTCAAACTTGCAGAGCCTTACTGCACTTCTGCGTCAAACTAATCCATACGTGGGGATCCATGTTCATTGTATTTTCAACACTGGAGGAAATGCAGCTGAGCTAACACAGGAAAAGACACAAATACAAACAAATGTAAATACTAAAAAAAAAAGATACAGATACTTGTCCCTGTGCACAGCCCTAGCATTTGATAAGGCCCCTCATCGAAGATTTTTGAGAAAAGTAGATAGTCATGTCATCAGAGGAAGGGTTCTCTCATGGATTGGTAATACTATTAATTGGGATAATATATTGGATTGTGGGTGTGGGAGAACTGATGGTAATACTACTGCTTACAGTCAGACATCCCCTGTTTCTGCAGTAACTCTCCTTCATCCCATACTCCCCTTTGCTCAGTACTTACAGAAATCACCCCTTAGACTCAGTACAGTTTATTTTGGAATGTCCTTTCTTGCCACACATTTTTAGTATACCATTGTACAGCCTAGCAAACTCTCACTTCAGAAGATCTGCTTTCCAGGAAGACTAAAAGATAAGTGAGTGGTCATTCTTGAGAAATAATTGTGGACACTATATTTTGGGTAATCCCACACCTCATCTCCTTTGCTCTCTGAAGCCTCCTGACCTGATGCTCTGGTAAGGACACATCTCTATCTAACAGTGTTTGGACCCTAAGTTATAAGTGAGCACAATATGTGAGTCTGATTGTACAATGCCTTTACTACTTGTATGGATCATAAGTTAAGGCTGGAGCCTTAGCTTATATTTACCGTGCTTTTTGGAGCATGAGTTAATTTGCAAGAGTTGGGGCTGAAATGAGCTTTCGCCAAAACGGGAATTCCTGTCTTGGTCAAATCAAGAATCTGCTCGGAAATGTCTTGATAGACATTTCATTTCTCTATTTACTGATTTGCCGTTTATCACTTTGCTGTCCATTTCAAATTCCAAGACGCAATACTAATGCAATACCACATTTCTTGCACTTAATTTTCTCTTGTGCTTCCTTGTCCCTCATTGCTTGGTACGCAGATTACTTGACTGATCTGCAATCCAGTTGCAGATTGGTCAAAGCAAAGGGAACAACATAGAACAACAATTCTGATCGGAGGCACTGGAATAGAGGTTAAGGTGTGGGATATTTGCACAGTGATAGACTCAGAAATGCAGAAATAACAAACCAAAATGGAAGCAAAATGGTACCCTTTGTAATGTGGTAAGTGGTAAATTAATAGTATGCAGTAACAGTAAGTGGAAAGTCGGTAAATTGAGACAGTATCTCGTGGTTGTAGTAGAGTAGGGCCATAAAGGACTCTAGCAATGTAAAATGGCTACCGAGTCGCCACAAAATGGCCACTAACAGGAAATTGGTGGCTAGGCGGCATGGGTTCTGGAATAAAAGGAAGTGGCTCAGCCAGGAACTGTCAGTACCCAGCAGGAGCTTGAGGAGAGAGGACATGCCTCTAGGAAGCTCCTGGGAAACCAATCCTCTACAGGAACCAGGACTTAGAGACCTCGCAGACAATGTGGGAGACTAGGTGTGTTGGCTTTATTTAAAGGGCCGTAAGGCCGAAGACTTGTGTTCCCAAGTGCCTGGACGTTATGTGCCTCGTTGGGGGAAGAACTTTATGTTTATGTGCGGGACTAAGTTTATGCTGGGGACCCACTAGTTGGGAGAAGCCCCTACCCAGTGGAACGGGCCTGCTGTAAGGAGAGATGTGGAGGCTGAAGGGCCCTATTTGGGATGTTAGACCCCAAAACATAAACTGTGTATTATGGCCATGTGTGCTGAGAAGTATTGATTTTGTGAACCCTTGTCCGAGCTAATTCCCCCAAAAGGGGCAAGGCGTTCACAGTGGTATTGTGAGAATTTAGAAATCACATCGGTATTGGGTGATGGTAGAGAAACTGTTCACGGTTCCTGATATGAAATTTCTTTCCCGCAGCAGTTTAGCTGCTTGTTTCACTCTTATTAAGAACCTTAACTTCTCTCTAAAAGTAAAGGTTTTTTGATCTAAGAATTTCAGTTTTTTTTAAAGAGGAAAACACTAAATTTCCCCTGCTGCCAGAGTACTAACCTGAGTTTGATTGACTGCCATCCAGCGAGTTTCCTTTTTATCCAAACTTTTGTCAATTTCACCAATGGGATTTTATTTATTATTATTATTATTATTATTATTACCCTTGAGTGCAGCCTCATCGATTTTACCAGAAGGGACGGGAGGGGAATATTGCTTTGCATTGAAGTGTTTCCCTTGCAGCCTCAAGCTTTCTTACTTTCACCAGAAGGTTCGGTTTAGTAGCCTGCTTCACTTGGAATCCAGAGCAGTCAGCCAGTGAGTTTCCTTTTCAACCCCAGCTCCCTCTTGCTTTCACCAGTGGAGTTTTTTTCCCCACTGGAAGTAGCCTCCTCAATTTTCCCTCTCCTTTGGTGTTTCATATCCCCCCTCATTTGCTTCATTTCAGATAAGCATCATGTAGCGTGAACACCTGTGCACAGCCTGCACAGGCCTGTATGCATACTGCGTGCGTGGTGCGTGACAGTTAAACAACACCTGCATAGCATTCGCACACGCGTGTCTTTCACACAGTGCGTGCACAAGTACTGGATCAGCCCCTATGACTTTACATTATCTGCAATAATACTCTCCCCTGTTGAGATGCACCTCTGTGCTTAAGTCTCACTTGAGAGCTCAAATTGGGGATTAAATGGGATTTCAGAGGTGCATAGCCTTTTTGAATGTCACTGAAGCCCTTATTTAATTCACGCAACAATGTCATATTTTGTGAGAATCCGTAAAATATTTTTAAATGACTTGTATTGCTCTAGAATAGTCCTGTTGAAGCCAGTGGGACTACTCCAGAGTTAAAGGCTTCAGGACTGTAGTTTTGAATGTAGCACACATGTACCCCAGACATCCTCTGGATAGAATATCTGTCTTGCTTGTGTTGCAATTATGTCTAGTGCCTTGTCTACAGAAGATACAGCTAACAAAAATTTTTGTTTCGTGAGGTTAAAGTTACGGTGTCTTAATTCCACACGTGTGCAAACAAGCAGGCAACTGTGGTGAATGTTGTTTGCAGACACGTATTTGTTACAGCTTTTATGATCCATGCATCCTGTTTCAGCATCTTTATTCCAACGTTATTTTCAACAATTGCAGGAGATTTGAGGTCTAAAATAGCACGGGGAAGGTGCTAATGATAGACTTTTTTGATAACATAAGTTTTATTACAGGGATGGCCAATTGTAGCTTGACTAGGTGTTAGCTCGGGCCCAAACTACCTAGGTCCATCACAGCTGCTCCTCAGAGTCTCAGCAGCCAGGACTGCAGAGCTCCAGTTCTGCCAGCCAGTCACGAAGCAGGAAGGTTTTTGCGTGTGCATGTTGTGGCTGTTGGCCATAAAAAGATTTTGGTACTTGGAGTTGGAACATTGGCCACCCCTGCTATATAGCAAATAGCTTTTTTTTGTTTTTAACCAATGCTGAGGACTTTTTCTAGCTTCAAGATACTGGTTAGGACCACTGTTTCTGAGCCTTTTGTGTTTAATCCTCATGAGGGGGTTCTTAACAAGCAATGTAGCTATATCTTTCACAAGCTTTTTTCACACATTATTGTAAGAGAAGAGGTATAATCAATGCCATGGAGTGATATCCCCCCACCCCCGATGTCCTCCTGAGGTGGCAGAGTGGACGTACCCCCATAGCAAACACCTGGCACAACAATGCCCCCCTCAGAATGCCCACAGATCAAAGCATCCTGAAGGGCAGTGTGGCCATGCTTTGCATGGATGGAACCTCAGCTGAAGCATTCCGTAGCCCTCCATAGCTTTCTTTTTCTCACCTTTGCAGCAGTCCACACAAGTGAGCCAGGCAAAAAGGAAGACAGGCCACGCTAAAGCTGAGATACGGGGTGCCTCTATGGACAGGATGGAAAGAGCCCACAGGCCAGAAGTGGCCCAGGGTTGGCGGTTCCTTGCATCTCATGTACATGCAAGGAGAGTGACTGGCTTTTAGTCACATTCCTCCTCATCTTAGATAGGCAGGCTACCTCTTGCTAATGTAATCTGTGAATGTTTTTAAGGAGTAATAGTTATTTACCCAGTTATATATTTTTATTTAAATGTATGGTCCACCAAACACCTGACCAAATAAAGTTTTAAATTTCTTTCTAAAGATTCCCAGGCTCTGATGCAGAAAAAGCTTTGATTTATAAAACTGTGGGGCAGACATGCAGTACACCTTCATTGTATGGACTTGGCACGCCAATGGAATTACCAAGATGTTGCTCTCAATTGACCTTAGGGGCTACAATGGAGCATAGGGGAGGAGCAGCAGTCTTTCCGATATGTAGGGCCCAAGTATTGTTCAGGTATGATGAGAGTATTGGAGATACCATATATCTCCAAAGTTGCTCTATGAGCACTGAGCATACAGGAGGGACATGTGTGCTGGGAGAAGAAGAGTACTACTATGTGGTAGCACCCTTTAGGGGAGCCATGAGGTTTTGTGGCACAGATTCTATGGTACAGACTTAGTGTTATACAAAATGTACTGCTTAATAAGGAAAAAACTGATTGCAAGATCACTGTTGTGTGCCATCAGTGGATACTAGGCAGTAATACATTCTCCCATCCATCTTGGAAAAGTATTTTTGGGTGTGTAGTTGTTTTTGTCTATGGGCAGCATTTCCCGTCTTGCAGAACAAATACACAAAATAAGTGACACATTTTTATATGCAAAGGGATGTTGGATAATTTTAATAGGGAGATCATAAGGCTTATTAATATTGATTTATGGCTGCTACTCATGCTGTTTGTGTTAGCTGACAGACTATATCATATTAACATGCTGTGTTCAGTAATTGTTTAGACATGTGCTCCATACAATATTATTTATTTATTCGTTTAAATGTTAACCTCAGGTTCTGCCTTCCATATTTATTTATTTTTAAAGGTCTTTTTTTAGACTTTTATATTTTGCTCTTTATGTACTTTGAAGATGACAAATAAACACAACTACATTAAAAGGGTTAAATTGTTTTTTTCAGCCAGCTAAAATTTACTTGAGGTTATGTTTTACTGTCTCTTTAAAGTTGTCTTTCATATTTTTCATTGACTTTCCATTGAAGGAAACAATCTAAAAATGTTGCTCGTTATATTTCTGTTGTGTATATGAACACTTCTGATTTCTTTTATGTATTTTCTGATTCCACAGACTATTTTTAAAGCTGTTGAATTTTGTACATCTTTGCTTGCATAAGTATATTTTCAGCTCTGTGCTCCTATAGTGTGCTATGCGATGCAGAAAGCCTCTCTCTCTCTCTCTTTGGTATGATCCACCCCTCGCTTTTGTTCATGTGGAGGAGTTTGTTTAAAGGGAAGTAGGAGGAGAGCACACATTTGGTTTAGTTCCTGAGAAAATGTATTTTACTATCAAGTTCAAAATGTAGAAATGGAGAGTGGTGTGGGGAGAATAAATGTTCTCTAAGGTTTGAAATGGGGTGTATTTCAGCTTGGCAGGCATCAGACCTGTTGCTCACCCACTGCTATAACATGGTGACATCTATCAATCCATCAAAGAGCAAAGCAGAAAAGTAAACAACCCTGGTAAACAAGAACATCTGGCTCCCATAAATTAATTGGCCATTTACACAGTGAGGGATGTTTGCATGCAGAAGCAGGCTTTCCTGCTAATGTTGTCATA
Source organism: Sphenodon punctatus (assembly GCA_003113815.1). Taxonomy (NCBI): domain Eukaryota; kingdom Metazoa; phylum Chordata; class Lepidosauria; order Sphenodontia; family Sphenodontidae; genus Sphenodon; species Sphenodon punctatus. Next base: position 3,371,684 of record QEPC01015764.1, on the reverse strand, counting down.
CGCTTTTGATTCTCAAGGTTCATCCATGAATTAGCTTGACTTGTTTTAGTCAGCTGGATTTAATTTATTTTCCTTTGTCACTCATGAAATGAAGAGGAACCAAGCGGTCATGAATCATATCTAACACTGACACTGTCTTTTGATCCTCTGGGGTCTCCCGTCTATTTTTGCTTAGAATAAGAAACTGAAAAAAGCTGGAATAGAGGAAGGGGAGGGGAGGAAAACGGTTGCATCTCTCTCCCCAAATGCAAGTTCGACTTCCATGTTACCTTCTTTAGTCCTATGGGAAACTGTTACTATGCTGTTGATTGTGATAAATGGCTTGATGTGGTGATGACTTTTCCTTCTTACAAATAACGTATTGAAGAGGTGTCTCAATCTGAACCTGACATTAGCCTTCTTTGCAGACTCCTTGTCAGAATAACTAATGGTTTGTAGCAAACCCAGAGGCATGCATCCCTGCAGAAACAATTATCATCCTTTTAAGAGACTATTCATTTGAACCATGCAAAGAACCGAGTTAGTGGTACACAGACATCTGCACAGTCAGGATGGTAGCACCTAGGGTTGTATCCAGTAAGGAGAAATAAACTTGGAATATGATGAGAACAGATTTAAGTTCTCGGGCTCAAAGCCAGTACACAACAAATGCATCTTAAAAGCAACACACACTCAGTTCACATTTCTCTGAAAGAGAAAGTGGAAGTTTGCCTTTCAGCATCTCCTTCCTGGTATATCCTTAGAGAAATGTAATAAGTGCCTCAAAAATATTTTGGTCCAGTAGTGTATGAAAGCAGCGAAAGTGCAGCTTTCCTATAAGAGGTGACATAAAGATTCTGCCATGCTTCCTCCGGCTGTCTTCTAATCCTTGAAGTCCTCTGAATGACTTCTCATTTCTTCCCATTTATTCACCCGGTCGTCAGTGTTGTGTTAGTCTCAATGCTGCTACCATGTGAGATGGATAAGTATAGATAGTGAACAACAAGGCTTTTCTTTATCCAAAAGGGAGTGCTTTACCTTCCCAGACCTTCCGACTCTAAATCTCTATTGGCCTAGAGCAAGGGTGGAAACCTTTTCCCTCTCAGGGGTCGCTTCAAAAATTAGTACAAGTTCCAAGGGCCACATAGAAGTTGAGGGCAGGGTGCTTACAAAAAAGGAAGGTCCAGATCATGAACCTATGCCATGGGTCTGTCACGTATCCTTGTGTGCATGCCCTCATCTCTGCTCCCTTACTCTGAGATCAGTTTTTCAGTGTTTCGGGTATCAACAGAACCCAGGGGCGAGATCTGGGAACTGGAAAGGAGTCACATTTGTTGTATGTATAACCCCATGTACATCTTGATGTTGTAAAATCTCACTCAATTGGATAACATAGGAACTTCAAAACATCATAACTTAAAAACTACTATGACAGATTTTAAAAATCCGACTCGGGAAATAACTGGAATTCACACTACAATTTTATGATACATCTACAGAAAGATAACTTTAAACACACCTTTTGCCTGTCAAGAGGGGGGAAAAAACACAAAATGGAGAGAAAACAGTTTTGCCTCCAAAGTTGAAACGTCTGTAACTTCCTTATTTTTAATCCAGTTTGCCTGAAATTTGGATAGCCTGTACTCCTCACCCAAGTAATCCTAATTTTGTACTGATTGGATAAATCATCTTGGTTTTATAATGAGTATAATTTTTGTATTTTTTAACGGAGAATGCAAGCCCCCTTAATTATCCTGCATCTCTATAATTTTAACTAGAATTCAGTTGAAAGCAATTTGTTTTAATATATTTCTTCATATTGATATCCAAGTGCCATTAACAGAGAAATGACTCAGGAGTAGATTGAATCACAGTAGGTAAATCCCTCAACAGCATGCTGCAGGACGCACTCCGCGCTGGACAGCACTACTAGTTTTGTTTGTTTGTTCATTTTATTTTTATTCTGCCCCTTCCTGAAGGCTCAGGGCTCTAACAATATCATAATAAACAGTACATATAAAATACAAAGAATAAAACCCATCAAACTACATATAAAATACCCATAAAAAAATCCAAATCCCAATCCTGCCTGTTAAATTCCTGGCCAAACAAATAAGTCTTAAACTGCCTAGGGAAGATGCTAAGGCTAGAACTTTGGTGAACCTCTTAAGGAAAGGGAATTCCAAAGCTGCGGAGCAACCACAAAGAACACCTTGGTTGGTTGAACGGACTGGCGGTGGGACAGCTCTGGCTGGTTCACTTGAAGGCTTGAGTTCTGCAGAGTGAAATGTACTGAGAGTTTTTCGAATCCATCTCTGCCCTAAAGCCTTGTGAACATCCTTCTCTTACATGTTTTTAGGGTCTACTAGTTTGACTTATCCAGCATAGCCCAGCCCTATAGGGGCTCTCCACTTGAAGAAGTGGAGAGTGCCCTTGCAAGTGGGGATGTTTTCATCTCGCACTGTAGGTTGATGCAGAAGATGATAGAGTGGGGGTATAAGAGGCGCACATTTGACTGGGGATTTTGTGTTAACTGACTGATTTCCAACACCAAATTCAGTGAGATGCCAATAGAACTGTATGGATACGAGAAACTGGGTGACAACATACAAAAACTTCAATTTTTACTTTCATTTTCAACTTTCACTATAGGTTTTCAATATAGTATGCAATGTGTTCTGTGCATAGGAAAAGGTTAGTTTCAGTAGTGCTCACAGGTATAAATCCATGTCTGAAACTTGGGGGTGGGTGGGGATAACAGGCACTGGACTGCTTCATGGAATCATAGCCCAGAAGAAACAAACAGCTGGGGTGACTTCTTCTTCACATGGTTCACCACAGCTAAGAGTCATGATGTGGGGGGAAGAGTACTGAGAAAGGGTGGCAGGGTGGTGTTGGTGTATGGAGAAGAACACCTGTCGGTGTACTAGGCTGATTAATTACGCTAAACCGGGGGGTGGAGGGGGAGGAGAAAGTGGGGCTGCACGAATGCACAAGAACTGCACTCAAGGGGCTACCTTTTATTAGGTTCTGCATGCTAAATGTGAGTGGGGGTTGCACAGACTGAACCCTGACTCCTTCATCCTATTTGTCAGCACCTATATGTGTCTTTTGAGGGGGAGGTGAAAGCAACCTGGCCAGCAGGAGTTCTGAACTTTTCTGCTCAAGTAAATAACAGGTACCTGTATGTCTCCAAAGCCCTGTTGCTGCTAAGGTAGCCCCTAGGTTTCCCCTAATAGTTGATCTGGTTATGTAGTGGCTAGGAAATGTCTGAGTGTTTCCTGAGAGAGACAATCCGGTACAATATCAGACATGCTCACGGACTTGTAATTTGTTTGGGATCAGGGTGGTTTTATTCGGTGTCTGTACTGTGCTGCTACTTAACTCTGCCTTCCAGATATGGTTGTACACCTCTCCTCAAAGTCTGAGGTACAGTGCAACTTTGCTATAACGTGTGTCTTAATGTGGATTCACTTATAATGCAATGTGCTCCATGGCAGCCATGGTGCTACTGCATTTGTGATGAAATACAGTGGCAGGATGCTGCTGCCCAGGCTTTATCCTTGCTCCTCCATGCCATCCACTTTTTCCTCCCTTCTCTAGATCCTCTTTAGGTCAAGGAGCAGCGATTTGGCACTGGAACTTCCACATTGGGCAGGAGGCTCAGGATCCCAGGTGACCAGAAAGTGAGAGAGCAGCAACCATGCATGGAGTGACGGCAGAGCTGGGGCAGCTGCAGCAGACCTCAGAGCTACAGCTGCCTCCCCAGTAGCCAGGGCTCCAGGGCAGAGGACTTTGCCTTTTCTTTCCTTCTCTTACCTTGCCCTGGATCCTTGACTGGTCTGGAGAGGTGGCTGAAGCTTTTTTATTTGCTGTGCCTCAGCTCTGCCTTCCACCCAGCTGGGGCTGGCCCTGCCCAAGGTAAAGGGAGGAAGAGCAACTAGCCGCTGTGGAATGAAAGTACGACTGGGGTAGTGGTGGCTGCAGCAGGAACCAAAGCTTCAACCGCCTCCTCAGGTTGGGCAGAATGAAAGGAGCTGTGTAGGGAAGGGAGCTGGACTCTTTCCACTGCCCCATTCAGCTCCTCGCCCTCACACAACAGCAGTTTCCTTTGTAGCATTCTTGTTATAACAGTTTCTTCTAGTCACTGGTGTAGTGGTTAAGAGTGCAGTACTGGGAGTAGGAGGTAGGGGGAAGCCCCCGGTTCAAGACTCGCCTTAGCCGTGAACTCACTGGGTGACCTTGGGCCCATCACAGATTTCTCAGTCTAACCTATCTCACAGGGTTGTTGTGAGGATTACTAGTTGAGCTAATTAGTTTAATGTTAATGGTTAAATGTTAATTGTTAAAGTTAATAAGTTAAAATGTGAGCCACCCTGAGCCTAAGGGAAAGGTGAGATACAAATTGAAATAAATAAATAAAAATAATAAATAAATAAATAAATAACATGGCATGGGTTAAAACAGATGTGATGGTGGCCTGGGACCCACTGGTACATCTGTTTGCGTGCTGCTTGATGTTAGCCTGGGGCAGGTAGGCAGCTACTCTAGGCTGTGTCCTTGGAAAATCTTCAAGTTCACAGCCCAAGCTAAGGGCCACCCATGCGGGCCAGCATGGGCGAACACATTTGTTCTGCCTCGCCATACCCACCCTAGTGCAGGGGCCGCCATGACCAAATGCTGTTGCTAGTTGCCATAGTTGTCCGTCTTGGTGGGGGGCAGGGCACTGAGAGCAGGTCACAGGCTGGGTTGGCTGCCCACATGTTTGTTTACCTTCCCACCCAACGCAGGGTGGGTGGTGGGGGATGACTCTCCAGCTGCAGGTATGTTTGTTCAGTGCCTCAACCTGGGGCGTGTAGGCTGCAGTTTCCTGGATCAGAGAGCCGCTGTGCCGCCCGCATGATTTTTTTTATCCTCAGAGGCATGACTTCCAAGTGCAGTGTTAACGAGATTGGATCCACCCATGGGTAATATTTTCTCTGGCTCAACTGTAGCATATATTGAATGTCTAAATCTGAGACAGATAAACTAAATTTGTAGATAAATAGAACATGTATAAGAACAGTGGGAAAAGTTCCCAAACCAAAATGTCGCATTGCTGAGAGCCACTAGATGGATCAGCCCCCATAGTCAGCCGGGAGTACCCTTCTCGAGGTCCTCTGAGTTTCTCGTGTGGCACCTATGGAGAGGGGCGTCCTTCGTGGCCGCCCCAAGGCTGTGGAACTCTCTCCCGGTGGAGGGTCATCTGTCCTTCAGTTGACAGTGTAAGACCTGGCTGTTCTGCCAGGTGTTTGGTGTGGGAGACAGGTAGTGGGGTGGGGGGTTGGGGTGGGGGGAGGATGTCTTTCTTAGCTCCACTGTTTGTATTTATTTATTTACAATGAATTTTATATTTGTATATGTTTATACTTGTTAGTCACCCCAAGCTACTTGCAGCGAGATAGGGGCGGTTTATAAATAAATTAAATAAATAAATAAATTACTTAAATTGTGATTTCCCCAACCCTGTGTGAGAGGATAGGGCAATGCTGCTTCCCCCAAATTCCTCCCTCTCGCATCAAAACTCTGGCTCCCAGATGTTCTGGTAGATTCAGGAAGCAGCAGCAGTGACATGCTCCTCCTGCTCCCTCAGTTCCCATGAGGCTCCAACTGTCAAAATGGCAGCTCATCTTCTCTTGCTTTTGAGGGAACTGCTTGGACATGCCCCCAGGCAGCCACTTTGGCAAGAACCACAGTATGGGTACCCAAAAGTCGCATGTGACTCCTAAGCAACCATTTGCCCACCTCTGGTAGATAATAGGTTATAGAATACCATAAGATACCAGTAGATAATAGATTATAGAATACCATAAGAAGAGCTGGAAATATGAGGGATAACAATAGTGTTGGAATAACACTAAACCAAGAAAAATTACTGGACTTTCAGGAAACAGACTTGATAAAGGGTGCAAGCAAAAAAAACAACCCAGAAAGGAAGTGATGCGAGAGTACAGAGAAAAATGATCTAAGCTTTTTGGCAGACACAACAGAGGCACTTTGGACAAAAGCGATAAAGGTAGCTGCTATGCCATTATGGGCTATTACTGGAGTCCTCCAAGTCAGGGTGTTGCTTTTAAACATGTGAGAAGTCTAATGTGATCAAATTTGTCACCGGGTTGCATTTTAAATTAACAAGGTACTAATTGAGAAGCCTGCACCAAAATTACAGGTCAGAACATACTACTTTAGGTCATATAGCTGAGGCTGAAGTTGAAATGCTTGCGTTTGAGGTTTGTTGAAGAACTTACATAGTTGGAATCTAGTTTTGACCTAATCCTTGTGTATAAGCCAAGTGTGATAAATGAAACTGAAGGTTCCTGTAACCAATAGTTTTTCTACTAGGTCACCTACTTCAATTTTAAATATTAATACTGAATGTAAAGAGGAAGCAGCACAAGGTTTTGACTACAGAAAAGTCAACTTTGAGAGGATGTGAAATGCCCTGAGGAATACTGATTTGGAATTCAGTAATGTCTGGAAATACTGTTGGAGAAAGTGCAAAATATTTCAGAAATAGTTGGAATAGCTGTAAGTGTTTATCCCACTTTAATCTAAACAAGGTAAAAGGCAAGAGGGGCCAGTGTGGTTAAGCAAGGCTGTAAAGATTAGGAGAAGCAATAAGCAGAACCACTCTAAAAATATAAACAATCTGAAAAGGAGGAACATTGGGAGAGCTATAAAAATAAGCAGCAACACATTAAAAGGTTAATTAGAGAAGAAAAGAGAAATTAGAAAATATTTCAATCACAAAGGTCTTAAATCTTTTATCTGTGAACAAGTCAACTTGTATTAAGGTAAATGGAGGACTTGAATAAAGACTAGCAGTTTTCATGAGCAAATATAATATCCTGTTTTTTGTAGGGAATAGATGCAAAAGATAGGCATCCCGGACGGCATGCGGGGAAATGGTGCCTTATTAAACTTAGACTGAAAATACAACTGTGCCTTTGGTTAAATCAGCGTGATTTTTAACTTAATGTTGTATCCAGACACTCTTGTTTTGGTTTCAGAACGGCCTATTTTGGCTTATTGTGATCTCTTTCCCTCCCCCCACCTTTTTCTTTTCTTTTTTTATTTATGGGATTTAAACGTCTACATGCATTGCATACTTCCTCTAGTACAGCTAGATTTGTTTGAAAATACAAGTTTACTTAAATCAGTATAAGCCTGCACATAGGCAAGGCCTGTATAGTTATTGGGCAAAGTACTGTCAAAGATCTATAATTTAAAGTGAGTTTTCAAAAAGACAAAAAGTGCATATAGTCTGATCCTGCTCATGTTAAAGTCAATAGGATTTGGTTACCTCACTCCCTTAGGTTCATTTGAAAATCCCATTTGTAGAACTCAAATCAAGCAAGCAGTCAGAAGTTGCTAGACTTTTTGTAAGGACATTGCTTATGTGTGTAGCACAAACACTGTGAAACTCATAGTAAAACAAATTATCTGTTAATTCAGTTAACAAATTTGTATGCTTTTTGCACTGCAGCGTGTCCTTGAATATGTAGTAGGACCATAATTTTCAAACCTTGTTGACTAAAGTAAATGTACCTGCTTCTCTGCACATACTTCCAGGAAGGGCCTGATTTTCAGAACTATGAGTGCCCACAATTCCAGCTGTCAGAGTTGCACTGCTCTGCACTTTTTTTTTTAAATGTTTGTTAATATTTTATTGATATAAATTGTCATACACCAACAAAAAAAATGAAACACAATAAAAGAGTGATCACATATATACATCTGCACTGACTGGTTACACTCACTGCAAATTTTAGCCCTTTCACAACAAGAGCAGGGCAAGTGAAGAGGTACATGACCAAAAACCTCTAACCACAACTTAACATCAACAAACAACAAGGATAACCAATATGCCTTGACAACTATTATGTCTATTCTGATCAAACTAAGTTTCACTGCATCATGAAATCATATAGACTAAATTCAGGTGGTGACAGTACTGCTGTGCACTTTTGAAGAGACAGGCCTCAAAATGTCTTGAAATGTTAAGAGCTGAATACTTGCAGCTATCATTAGAAATCTCTAAAAATCCAGTCACTTATTTAAGTATCCAAGTATAGATTTTAGTTATCTATCTTTAGTGAAGTATTGCCAAGTCAGAAAAGTTTAGCTTACAGTTTTACCTTGATAACTAGTCAGCTGTGAAATATATATATTTTAAAACTGACACTTTTGTTGTACAAACTCATTAATGAAATCTAAAACTAACAAATTTCTATTTTAAAAAAACAGTTAATAAAGAGAAGAGCTAATCAAACAAGTAGTGTGCCTTTTGCTGAAAGCCTGTTTTCTTTGGTTCAGGTGTGAGACTCCAGGGAAAATGAGCTGTCCTGTTTCCAAAGTAGTCACAGAAGCCTAATAACTAATAAGGCAGCAAGAGTGACAGAAAATTCAAGATACTTTCCAACAGCTCCCTGCCCCATGGCCTTCAGCACTGCCTCAGGCTTCTAAGAGTATTTATTTTGCTGAAACCTTTGTTGGCAGTTTTCTGTAGTGGTAAATAAAAAATCCAGTGTGTATTTCAGTGAGTGGCGTTGAAAGAGTTCCTCCTGTTGCTGTCTTTTAAACCTACTTATTGTGAAATCTGACTTCCAAGCTTCTTGTAAGAGGATATAGATCGAATACTCTTAGCTTTATTCTGTGGGTTGAAAGAATCTGTTTACTGGGCAGTAGGGATGAGACTTGGGGCAAAATTTGGTTTCAGTCAATTTCAGTTTCAGTTCTCATCTATTTCGGTTCTTTTTCAGTTTCGGTACTATCTGATCTTTTGCGGTGATTTTTGTACCAGATTTTAAACATTGCGTTTTTTCAATGGGGGACAAACCGCAATGATAAAAATCCAGTACAAAAATCAATGCAAAGATCCGATAGTACCAAAACTGAAAAAGAACCGAAATTTCTGATTACTCCAAAATGGCCATTTTCGGGTACTTTCGGTTTTATCCGAAACAGAAATTCCCATCCCTACTGGGCAGTCATTCATTCTTAAGATCACACCATAGTTGTTTTACACCTCATATAGTTTATCTGTGGATTTTCCACCTGAGACTTCAGGACAGGGCTGAATTGAATGTCTCAGAAAAAGTGGATGGAAGAATTATATCGGGGCGTTGAGGCTGTGGAAAAGTGGAAAATATTACTATTTCTTATGAATATATGTTTTAGTAGTTAAGAGAATTCATTTGTGTTCCCAAAAGCTACCTCCTGGAAAGAAGAATGTACATCTCTGTAGCTGAACATTAATTCCATTGGAGCATTTCTTCTAGTATTACATTGATAACAGAAACCTATTATAATAAATGTTTGTCACAGTGAGACTCCAAAATGTAAACTTGGAAAAGATCCAGTAAATTTCAGTCTGACACTGCTAGTTGGAATTAAATCCTATTCCAGTGTTGTAAAATGTGACTTGAAGTGCTAGTTTATTTTTATTTTATCGTGGACCTTTTTCTAATACCCCAATTAGATAAAGTAATATTCTTCATGTGGCAGCCTCCATCTTGACCGGCATACCGGTGATTGAACTGGGGACTTCGTAGCTAAAGAATTAATCTCTCCAGCTTGAGCTAGTGAGAGTGTGGTTGCTGTGTTGGTCGCAAATGTAAGAGATGGAGACAAAGTAGTTTAAATGATACCTTTTATTAGACCAGCTTCTGTTGGTGAGAATGTGTAAGCTTTCAGTCCAGACAAGTCTTGCTCAGGCATGTAGCGTAGCCAGTCATGTCATGCAAGCTTGGGCCACACAGGACTACGTAGCCTAACCACCCAGGTAATTCCATGACTCTTCATATACCGGTCCTACGTTTCCTCAGTTTAAAGATTTCTCACTGGCTATGCCACATGCCTGAGGAAGGGCCCTGTGTGACCCAAAAGCTTGCACATTCTCACCAACAGAAGTTGGTCCAATAAAAGATATCATTTGAACTACTTTGTCTCTAGCTTGAACGAAAGAGGCTCTATAGTCGGGCTGTAACAGCCCCCTCCTGTGTGGATCAGGCATATATATATCTTGTTCTGATAAACAGAACATGTTCTTTAAAAATGAAGCTGGCTTTGCACTTAATATGCAACTCCCTACTTTAAAATTCATTCACACGTACGGATGTTCAGCTGTTTCACTTCCAAATGGAAAGTGGGTAGAAATATTTTTTTTTGTGGGTTTTTTTTAATTACTGCTGGAATGGAAATGAAATTTTCCCTAGTGGGAGTTGCACAGCTGATCTCCTAATGTTGTCATGCCCATCCTTATTTCTTTGTATCTGCTTTGATTATTTTCTTTTGTCTCCCCACCCCCGTCTCTCAGATTGCAAGCCCTAGGGCAGGGACTGTGTCTACTCAATTACTTTGTAAAGCACTAGGTACATTGCTGGCGCTATATAAATGTTTGCTAATAATAATACCACCCTGATTTGGACCCCATCTTCCTCCTAACTTAATTTGTCTTATGCTTGATGCCATCTTCCATCTCTACTACCTCCAACCTTCTGATGTCTGTTTCATTTAACGCAGATGTTTCTAGTCCATAAAGTAATACTGCTAACGCAGTGCTTAGATATCCAATATGATGTTTTAGAAGTCCATAATTTCATCCATTTCTGTGCAGCTGTATTTTTAGAATTTTGTCGTACTGTCAAAGGTGTTGAATTTTGGGAGGGTCAGAAGGGGCTAAGAGGAAGCGGTTTTAAAATATCAGTTTTGCCCAATAAGTGTCCATTCTCATCTGTTCGTTAAATGGAAACCAATTGCTATGCTCACCTGTTTGTAGACATGGAGACCATCTCAGGTACATCTTCATGCTGGTAAGAAACTAGTATGCTCTGTTGATGAATGTCTCTCTATTCTGACTGAAAAGGTTAAACCACTTCAACTTGACATTACAAGAGTTTACAAATCAACTTGAGTGTTGCACTGAAGTTTAGGTCTGTTTGTGAATAGCATTAATAGCACCAAACAAAGTGATGAAGGTAGTAACCTTCCTTAACATAACCAGAACTCTAGTTATAGCTGTGTGGTATCGGATCTCCCCAGTATCTGATTTACTGGTATTGGCATACCAGATTTTTAACACTGGCCGCTTTACCGTTTTTTTTACATTGTGGCCATTCACTTCAATGGCCACGATATAAAAAACCCGGTAAAGTGGCCAATGTTAAAAATCTGGTATGCCGATACCAGTGATTATTGGATTAATCCAATATACCTGATTATCGGGTGTATCCGATACCGATATTCCCACCCCTAGTTAAAGCCCTTAGGACATCAGGTACTTCCACTATGGGTGATTTCAGACATTACGCGGTCCCGATTCACCACAGTGGATTCCCGGCGGGGGTAAAGGGATCAACCACCCCCCGTGGTCAAGGAAAGACCCAAACAGACATGACAGGACTGGGACCACGGCAGGGAATCGGACCACTGGACCAAGGCCCGAGGCAGCGCAACAGACATTACATCGATCCCGGGCCAGGATGTGGTCAAAGGACCCGGAAGGCACCGGGGCGGCTCGTCCCAGCTGCTGTCATGTGCCCTTTAAATCACCCTCCCCGGTCTGTGTTGTTGTTGGTTGCCTGGCAGCGACGCTGCATGCTTTGTCCCCGGCTGGGAATCATTGTCATTGGTTCCGGCCAGTGGTTGCCGTTCAAACATTACTTTTTTTTGTTTCCTGCTGGGAATCGCTTTGACCACGCTTTCGGAGATGGTCCCGCGGGGAGCTCCGGAAGCGTGGTTGATTTTGACCCCATGTGGGTATTGACTGTGGTGAACATCTGGCAGCTGCCGAACAGACATACAGGGTGCTTTGGCCCCACCGTGGAATTGACTGTGGTTCACTGTGGTTGAGCGTGATCTCGTAATGTCTGAAATCACCCTATCTGAGAATCATGACTTGGTTTCAAGGCATTTTACATGGCCATTGGAAGCATGATGTAATTGATTGTGTGTGTATGTGTCTGTTGTAACAAATTTTAAATTCATGGTAAAAAACACATCGGTCCTTTCTTAAAGCAAGCTGCCAAAATCTGAAGCAAGGTGAACGTGTGATGATTTCCGTCGAAAGGTGTTAGCTTAAATAGCTGCTGCAGTTCCCACAAAAGTCAGAAGTGTGTCAGAATTCATATTCTGTACGTACCAGATTTTGTGGTGATTTCTGGAACTGATGTCAGACATTATGGTTTGGCATTTGCGCTACTTCCTTCTTATTTTCTGTTGTTCATTAACTATGTTGGGAACAGGACTTTAATTGTTAATTCCTCTGCTGCAGCATGCTCAACTTTAAATGCTTATCAGAAAGGGGGGTGGGGGGGAGAAGAAAAGCCAAAAGGAAATTGAACAAACAAATAAAAGCAAACATGAGAACAAAATAAAAGCTCTGGAGAAAAACAAAACATGTGGGGTGTAAGGTGTACAGAACCAGAAGAGTGTGGGTTCCTCTCAATACTTCAGCTTGACTGCTTCCCAGACTGACAGAGGCACAGTAACGGAGACCAAGAAACAAACATGGTGCCAGTTTTGGGAGAGAATCCTTGTTGACATTATCTGTGCTCATGTCAAGCTCTTTGTTGATACTGAGAAAAATTAAACTTTCTTGCAAAGCTTGAAGGGAAGCAAGAAACACGGGTAAGAATTAGCTGTAGGGTTGCTTTTATTGTGTCTCTTACAAACCAACAACCACCATCTTATTTCTTTCAAAATCAATTCCCCTTGCAATGCACTAATGCAGCATTCTTGGCTATTACCACCAGTAATTAATTGTACCTAACACTGGCAGCTGGACAATTTCTCTCTCACGCGACTTTCCACTGCTTATAGTTTAACCAGATATTCTATATGGACATTCCCTAGCACTGTCATTGGATATTAGCTGCAAGTCTCCGTCTTCTTTCCAAATCACCAACAGTGGATCTTTACTACACCACAAAAAGTTCATGGCATAAAGTGAATGTCATGTTGCTTCCACATGAGCAGACACAATTCACACAAAGTTAAATGTAGTTAACTTTTTGAGCAGCATATCTTAACATAGCTTTCTATTTGCTCTCGAAGAAAAGTTGGCTTCCCTCACCATTCACTTTTTTCCCCAGTTTGTAACAAGAATGGAAATGCATTCAAAATCTGCACACTTACTGCAAAAAAGAAACCAAATTACTTTTATCCCATACTAACATCTTGTTTCCTCATCTACAATTCAAACACAGATGTCTGTGGTACATTACAGAATGTACCACTGAAAATTACACTACACCCATGCATGCTGCTTGCTAGAAGATATGTTCCTGTAACGGGTAAACAAAGTATGACAGCAGACTTAGCACTGCATGAGAGTAGTGTAATTTTTGATGGTATATACTCAGATAGTTGAAATTCATCTGGAATTATAGGGGAGCAATAAGAATGTAAGGACAGTACATCATGGTGGATTGTCACTGACCGATTAAGAATATTTACAGACTCACTACCGGGTATTTTAGGCCCCCAGTTTAGGTTTTATAAAGGAAATATAGTATTTCCAACTATTAATTCATTATCAAAAATGTCAAACAGAACTTGTATTTGCTCCTTTCCCAAGCCAAGAAGAATGGAAAAATTGTTCTTAACATCTGTGTACTTGCTATGAATACATAATCCACAAACTTGTATTGTGTACTAACATTCTTATCATCTCCCCGACAATTCCAGACAGGTCAACCACCTCATGTACCTTCAAAAAAGGCATAAATACAAGCAAGGTTAAATCTGCCATCATCCTATTATCTTTTACATTAATGTATCTTCTAACAAGGCAGCATGCATGGGCATAGGATAATACTTGTCTACCTGCTCCCTTGTTGTCTTACCTTATTTATTTTACAAATTTATACACCACCCTTCCCACAAGGATTGAGGGCAGTTTACAATAACAAAACAAAAATAAAAATGCATACAATAAAACACTAATTCCCACCCTTCCCCAAATCCTTCCCAGTAGTAACCCAACCAACCCTCATCCCCACCTGCCAAATGCTCTTCCAAATAAAAAATGTTTTACATCACCTCCAAAAGAGGCTCAGGATCAAGTGAACCTCCCGGGGAAGGGAATTCTATAAACCTGGGGCAGCAACCGAGAACACCCTCCTGTGCACCCCCATCCTACAGACAAGAGTAACAGACAGAACCTGCAAGTGCGCCCCCCCCTCCCCCCTGGCTGACCTTAGGGGCCAGGATGCAACACAGTAGGACTGATGCACTGAGAAATCTTCTGTGGGCATCTGCTGGCTAATTCTCCACACTTCCTGTAGCTTTTGGAGGTTCTAGACTTTACCTCTCCTGCATTTTTCTTTGGGAAGCTGCCAGATTTAGTCATCACCTCCCTAAACCACACAACACAGAAAACTCAATATTCCCACCTGACTCAAAAGTGAGCTAATGTTCAAGGCCAGCCTCAAGGAAGGTAAATGCCAGGGCAGCTGCCCTGGGTCCTGTGCATGGTTAGGACCTCACAGGCCATTGACCAAGGCTACCAGAGTCCCACTTGCCATGGAGGATATCCTCTGGAGCAGCAGTCTGCAGGGTGGGGCAGACACTTTTAGTGGGACCCAAACCGCCCCAGCCAGGTACGCCCTGCTTCACGTCTCTGGTGACTCCCAACCACCCCTTAGCCTCATTTCCGCCCCATTCCAGCGACATCAACCCCAGGATCTACAAATGCTAAGGCCAGCAACGCTGTGATTTTAAGGGTCAGGTACAGAATCCTGATCCCTTGTTCCCTAACCCTGTATCAGGCAAGATTGAGCATGCGGATTCAGTCTGGAACCTGGATACGCTGCATCAGGGATAGCTCTTACAGGCAGGAACTACCCCCATCCACAAGGGCATGCCTGACATAGTACAGTTCTGCTGCTTCCTCGCAAAGGTTCAGCCAATAGTCAATGGGATTTTCCCTGTGAAATTCTGAACCTCATGACAAAGGGAATCCTGTCCTCCATTGATTGGGCCTCTGTAAGGGGATAGGGCTGTCACATGAGGCACAGTCCTTTTTGATAGATAAGTCTTGGCCTGTACAAGTGGGGCTAATTTTTTCATCTTTGCTTGTGAGGAGTCTGGGCTAAGCCAGGATGTTCAGGCTGGGACTCTGCAGGATTAAGGAAGGAGGAAGTGGGCTTCTTTCCCAACCCAAGACAACCGTGGCTCCTATTTTTTTTATTTATTATAAATATTTATTAGCCGCCCCCTCATGTCAATGGCATCTCGGGGCGGCATACAACAAACAGAACAATAACGTTTTTAAAATCATCAAAAATTTTTAAAACATTTAGAACAGCCCTCAACCACCACTTTTTAATGTATTTTAAAATCCCCAAAACACTCCCTCCGCCCCCCAATCTACCCTTCCCTCCCATCCTCCCCTCCAAAGGCCTGGGGGAACAGTCCAGGTCTTGCAGGCTCCACGGAATGCCAGCAGACCTGGGGCCAGGTTTCCAGAGCTGTGGCCTGGCAACCGAGAACGTCCTTTCCATTGTGGCCCCCCGCTTAACACAAGGGACCTGAAGCGATCGTTCTGGGGCGAGGCGGTCCCCGAGGTATGAGGGGCCCAGACTGTATAGGGCTTTATAGATCAAAACTAGCATCTTGAATCTGGCTCGGTGCGCTATAGGCAGCCAGTGCAGAGCCTGGAGCACAAGTGTTATATGCTCCCGCCGCCCCGTCCCCGTAAGGAGACAGGCTGCCGCATTCTGCACTAACTGCAGCCTCTGGACCAGAAACAGGGGAAGCCCCACATAGAGCGCATTACAGTAGTCCAGCTTCGAGGTGATAAAGGCATGAATGAGGGTAGCCACATCGGGCCTGGAAATGAATGGCCGGAGCCTCTGTATGATACAGCTGGCGAAAAGCGGCTTTAGCCACCGCCTCCACCTACTGATCCAGACGGAGGTCCGAATCCAACACCACCCCCAGACTCCGAAGCTGCTGGGCTACAGGCAGAGGAGCCAGCACCTCCCTCGCCCTCCCCACCACCATTACCATTCAGTCTGCTCTGCCGCATCCAATCCACCACGACCTCCGAACATTGGGAAAGTAACGAGACAGCAGGACCTGGGTCAGTTGAAAACGAGAGGTACAGCTGAGTATCATCAGCATATTGGTGACATCGCACCCCGAACCCTCTCACCATCTCCCCCATGGGCTGCATATACAGTTCCACCCAGACCCCCCAGGTCTTGCAGCCGTCTCAAGAGCAGCCCATGGTCCATGGAATCAAAAGCGGCAGAGAGATCTAGCAGCATCAGAAATGCTGAACATCCTGCATCGATCTCCCGGCGGAGATCATGCACCAAGCCCACCAACGCTGTCTCAGTACCATAGCCGGGGTAGAACCCAGACTAAAAAGGGTCACGGAAACCGATACTATCCAGATGCGCCTGGAGCTGCAGTGCCACTGCCCTTTTGGATTGGGCACACTGGGGTCTCCCCAGTGATTTATAGTTCTGTTGATTACAGCTCTAGAGGCTGAACTGAAAATCCCCCCAAAGAAATAAATGGAAGGAGACCAAGCCCAAAATTGCCACACAATGGCAGGGCAGGACGGGCATTTCTCAGTGGTGCCCTCCAGTAAGCATTGAGTTCTGGACACTTTGTAGTAGCTTGGTGGTCTGATTAACCTCATTTCCCTGGCAGTGCAGTGCTCCAGCTAAACCTCTTCCTTGCCTTTGCATTAATGCAAGGCTCCCGCTTCCTCTATATCAAGGATTCGTTCCCCCATTTAAAAGAGGAATGGTTGAAAAGCTTAAGTGTAGGTTGTGCTACCACACAGCTATATCTGGTATATCCGGTAGGGGTGGGACCCCGGGCCCAATACCGGCTACTTGTTTTATTGGTTTCCGGTTTCCCGAAAACCGGATTCCCGGTTTAAATCCGGTATACCGGTACCGGATTTATTGCATTGGTTTCAATGGGGCGCTGTGTCCCCATTGAAACCAATGAAATAAATTAAAATAAATTCCCTCCCCCTCCCAGGCTGCGCGGGTGGAAGGGGGGACACCCCCCACCCACCCTGCCCAGCCTGGCTTTTTGTTTAA
>QEPC01015764.1:3327672-3351352 GCA_003113815.1 Sphenodon punctatus | reverse complement strand
AAAACTTTTTGGCTGGGGCTTTAAATTTTTTTTACATTGCAGCCATTTTTAAATGGCTGCAATGTAAAAAAAACCGGTACCCAGAAATCCGGTACCGGGTCCGGATTACCGGGCCGAATCCGATAATGCCGGTACGCCCGATACCGGCATTATCGGATACCGGATTCTACCGGTTTCCCACCCCTAATATCCGGTATTCTCCCCGGTGTCCCATCCCTAGTTTTAACTAACAAGATGTTAGCTCACTGCAGTCCGGGTTCAGTCCATGCATCCTTTACAGTCTAACAAACAGGCAGCCCCCAGCATGTCTTTCATATGCTTGCAGGCAGTGCCATTGAGAGCAAGGGCAGAGAGAGGGGCAAGAAGCAGTTGCTTCTCCAACACTCTAAGATTTCTACCCACAGCTGTATTGTGCTGGCCAGACCTGGATGTCCGGAGGCGCTGCCCGCAACCTAATTGACAGGACGTGAACATTAGCCCACATCTGCCCATACGGAGGGCTCCACGTTCTCTGAGACCATACCATGAGTGGGGGTCTGTGGGTCTGTTGGGTGGTGGTCCCATGTTCTTTGGGGCCGAACAGCTAATTAACAGGCAGGTGGACACTCACCCAGTGTGGGCTATAGGCTAGCCCACAGTGAGTTAACCTCTAAGGCTTGGCTATGTTACACTGTACTCTTAACTTAACATTTTTGTCATAAGCAGCATCGTGGGGTGAAAGAAGTTTTTCATTTCTTTTTAAATCAAACCTTCAGTCAGTCAACTTAGAGCTGACCTTTACCAGACTATAACCAATTAGTTGTTCAAAAAAAAATGGTTTTAAATAGATAATTTAAAATATTTAGTTCACAGTACTGGCACATAGGTCTCACAGTGTGCCTCTGAATATCTTGTTAAATGTGAGGCATGTTCTTTACCAGCATAAGTGAAGTTGTGAAAATATTTTGCATTCAAATACCAAGAGCGTTCTTATGCTTGCTCCTATTTGTTTGATTTCCTTTTAGTTTTTCCTCCTTTTCTATCTTCTGATAAGCATTTAGACAAGAGCCTGTTGGAGTACTGTTTTACATGGATAAACATAATAGAAGAGTATTTAAAAATGCATGTTTGGGCTATGAAGTGCTCAGTGACTGCTGACGAAGCAGTAATGTTTTGTCTCACGGTCTCTAATTTTAAATAAGTATAAAGTGTTCACTGAAATAAGAATGGCCTCATTCCCCAGTGGCAATGTTTCTCATGTTTGTTTAACTTATATATAATACATATTTTTCAAGTTAACACTTACTCTGTCAGTCATGCTAGATCACAGAGATATCCAAGTCTGAAATTCAGTAAAGCAGTTTGATTCCATCAGAATATGGATCAACTTTCAGACTTAGAAGGTCAAGTTTAGTGAGGATTTTCTGTTGTCACAAAAGGAGAATTGTGGAATGCTGGTTCTGTGGACTTTTCTTGAAGTTCATCAGTAGTAGACTTCAAAAAATGAAATCTATGTTTTAATATTATTATTATTGGATGTTATTTACCTTTGAGTTTATTATTAATTTACTATTACAGTTTCAGTTAATTTTCAGTTCTAAAAGAGACTCAGGCTGCTTTTAAACAAGGGCGCACTGAAGCGCCTCCCAAACGCCGCATTAAAGCAAAGCAGCTGGAGTGGCTTTCTCCCCGTTGCCGGCGGCGGCGGCGGTGGCTGGAGACACGGGGCTTTGGAGCGGCGCGTTCTTAAGCCTAATAATTGAAGTCTTAAGAACGTGCCGCTGCAAAGCCCCGTGTCTCCAGCTGCCGCTGCTGCCGGCAATGGAGAGAACGTCACTTCCGGCGGCTTTGCTTTAATGCGGCGTTTGGGAGGCGCTTCAGCGCGCCCTCGTTTAAAAGCAGTGTAAAATTCTGTTGAGGTGATTCTAATGCTTCTGTCCATCCAAAGTATTGGTGGAGAAAAAAAAGAAATGTTAGTTGTCAAGTTTTGCTCCAGTGGAATAGTGGGATGATTAGTTTGCTCCAGTTGTCACTTGTCAATACTGTGCTTTCATAGGTTACATTATTAATGAACATTCTCTCTCTCAGGTCTTTAGATGCTTAAAAACTTTGAGTGGTGAAAGGGGAAACCGCTAAAAGAAAGTGAAATACAACGGTGTAGCTTTAATAGGAACAGGTGGTGGAGCTGCAACAGTGCTCAGCTCACAAGCTTGAGGGTCTGTGCCCCCTGGCGCAGCTGCATCCCTTGTTGCTGGGAGTGGGGCTAGGTGGGTACCCATTCCATCTTCTACACCAAGACCCATTCCAAACTTGCTACTCCCCTAGTGAAATAGCAAGGTAATTCTAACAAAGCTGGTATGCCAGTGAGGTATTGTGGCTCTATAATTAAGGTGGCTGCATCACCGTGGCCCTTTTTAAATGGACCCAGGAGGCGCCACGGTGCGGAGGGGGGATGGGTGGAGGTGGTGGTGGGTGCATGGTGCGTATGCGGCCCGTCACACGGACACACACTCACACACCTCCACCCATCTCCACGCACGGAGGCACCACCATTTCCCCCAGTGCGTCCGTGCGTGGGAGATGGGTGGAGCGTGAGAGCGTGCATGAACTCCTACCCATCCCCACCGGCAGTCACACGGACACCCCCTGCCCACCCAGTTGTCCATGTGGGTGGGTGGGGGAGCATCTTGTGCAAAAAGAGCCAAAATTAAAACCACAAACATTCTATTCATTATAAAATCAGGATGGCTTATCCTATCACTGTGAAATTGTTAGGGAGGATCACTTGGTTGAGGCTAGAATCTCTCCAAATTTCAGGCATATCGCATTAAAAACAGGAAAGTTACAGATTTTTGAATTTTGGAGACAAGTGACATTTTCTCCCCATGCGACTTTTCTCTTCCTTTTTTTTTTTTTTTTTTGCAGATGGACACTTAGTTCTGGGAGCAGTATTAAGAAATCATGAATTACTGAAAAATAGAAGCATGGCCTGAATGGATTTTGTGTTTTTAGTTTTAGAAATTTTGTTGTATAGTTTTGAAGTTCTGATGTTTTGAAGTGCTCATTTTGGCAAATGGGGAGTGGGGGAAAAGCGGTTTTGCTGTCTTTTTTGCTAATGTGAGGAGATATGCTTTCATGAGTACTCCTGTTGTACAGACCTGAGTGGCATTTTATTGCAGGCATTTATTGCTCCCAATTGTTGCAGGCATTCCAGGGGTCTTTATTCCACCCAAAGTTGTAGGATGCCAAGGGAGTTTATTGCACGCAGTGGATGGGACAGAACTTGGGCTGAAAGAGAAACTCACTGGTGGCTGCTCTGGTTTCCAAGCAAACTTCCCATCAGGACTACTGGCAAGGTACAAGGAATGCTGATTGGAAAAAATACAGATAACAGGAATACCAACTGGAAATAATAGAGCTTTGGGAATGTGCTAGTAGTCCCTAATGGACAATAAACCAATACAATGGCAGATTCTTAACTGAAACAAAGGGAGTGGGGGAAGAATTGAAATGCTGAAGGAGGGGGGGGGGGACTATAAAAAAGACCAGGAAAGGGAGGGGGAGTGAGGAAGCCACATAGAGGAAATGAAAAGATTGGGAGGTGTGCTGGGTGGAATGACAGGTAGGAGGACCATTCAGAGGATCTAGAATTAGGGGTGGGGCTGGGTTGAATGATGGATATGAGACTACCGGGAGTGGCTGGAATGACATGGGTCTGGATGGAATGAAAGGTAGGATGACACCGTGAGTGGCTGCAGTGATGAGGGGAAGGGTGGAGTTACGGGTAGGTGGTCTGGGGGTGGCTATAATGATGGGGAGCTGGGTGGAATGACATGTAAGAGATGAGAGGGAGCGACTCACCATCTTTCAATTTCCTCTGTGGCTTCCTCACTTCTCCCTCTCGGTTCTGGCAAAGGAATAGAGTTGAGAGAGACTTCATGGAGTTGGGTGCATTGAGGAAATTTACATGAGTTGGACAGAATTCCTTTAGGCACATAACTGACAAAAATCAGGGCTGCAAGGGAAACTCTCCAAAAGGAGGAATCTCTCTTTCTACCATTCCCTCCCACTCTCCAGTGAAATTGTCAAAGCTGGGACTAAAAGGGGATCTCACTGGGAGAAGGGATGGAGTCAGGAGAGGGATGGTATGTGGTTAAGTGCATTGAGGAATTGTACATGAGTTGCACAGAATTCCTTTTGATGTGTAACTCAGAAAAGCTCGGAGCTGCAAGGGAAACACTCTGGTGTCTGGTAAGGAGGGATCTGCAAAGCATATCTTCTCTCCTCTCCCCCACCCCCGTCCCCCTTCCTCCTCCTGATGAGGCTGTCAATTTTACCAGAAGGAGTTTTAAAATTATTATTATTGTTGTTTTAACACCTGGAAGCAAAGTTTGAGCTGAAAGGGAAACGCACTAGCTGGCTGCCAATCAAACTCAGGTTGGTACTGGGGCAGCAGGGGGAATTTAGTGGATTCCCCTTTCAAATAACAGGGAAATTATTAGATTTTTAAAAAACCTTTGGTTTAGGAAAGGAGGCTTTTATAAATTCAGCCATGCTCCAAAAAGCAGGGCAATGGTAAGTTAAAGCTCCTGTCTTGACTTGCACGCTATGTGAGCAGTAAAGACGTATTAGTCTCACATTGTACTCACTTACAACTTAGGTTCCATGCATCTACACTTTGCCTTGGTCTTTCAGACTCAATCCTCTTCCTCTGCATGTCGGGGGCAACACTGAAGCTGGGGAGACATGGGGCACTGCCCCCCTGACCCCCTGCTTTCTCTAGATGTTTTCATTTGGTTGGGGAGAATGGGAAGAATGTGGACAGCAGAGGCTACTGGTAGTTTGCATCCAGAATATAACAGTTGTGGTCAGACTCAGTTAAATGCTGGGATTAGAAACGTAAGGGAGGTAAGGCTAACCTTGCTCTTTCCTGCCTGGGTGATGTCCCTAGTCTATAAGATTGAGACTGTGCTATGACTGGGTAGTGTTTGAGCAGTACTACTGCTCTACAAAGATGTGCTGAGGTAGTACCGACAGCACTGATATTAACTTGTTTAAGTTGCACTACAAACAGTATGTTCTGGGTGGGGAGGACAAAAAATGTTGTTAGTTAGAGATGTGTCCTTATCAGAGCTTCAGGTCAGAAGGCTTCAGGGAACAAAGGAGAAGTGGTGTAGGAGTGTCTGAAATAGGATGCGTCTACAATTATTTTTCAAGGATGACCACTCACCTTTAATCTAACTGCAAAAGCAGATGATCTGAGGTGAGAGTTTGCTAAATTGTACAGTGGTACACTAAAAATGTGTGGCAAGAAAGGACGTTAAAAAATAAACAACTGTACTGAGTCCAAGGGATGACTTGTAAGTACTGAGTGGGGGGCAGGGGGAGAGTATGGAAAGAAGGAGATTTAGTGCAGAAGCAGGGGGATCTGACTGTAAGCAATAGTATTACCACTCACAATACGGTATAGTACCTGTAGAGCATGATATGAGAGGGCAAATATTCTCCTGCCCTTAATCACCTGTGAAGTGAGCAGATGCACTTGAGCTGCTGCCGGAGAAAGGAGCTCTAAATGAAGGGGAAAGTTTGGCCACAGTGGAGAGAGAGGGTATTTTTAAAAGAAATGGCACCCCGCATAGCCGCTTAGGAACCATTCATCTGACTGCCTGTCTGAAGGTAGTGTGATGGGATGCATGCTCCTGTGAGCCATGCAGCACCCACTCATGGCCACTCGCAGCACACGGCCAAGAAATCTGGAGTGTATTGTGGCAACGGGCGCCCATGCATGAACTAGGGTGGCCACCCATGCTAGCAGACAGGTCCCTGCTCAGAGGCACTGTGAGCGGGGGACACAGCCTATTCAAGTCACAGACACGTCCATGAGTGCTGAGGAGCCCAGTTACCCAGTGCTGTCGCCTGGGACATGTCCGTTTCAAAGGCCAGCCCAGCACGCTTCCCCCTCCTGCATGGTCCATTGCAGGGGGAGTGCAAGGTAGCTTCTTCCATGGTAACCAAAATGGGAGACTCCTTTTAGAATCCCTCCCTGCTCATTCCATCTGAGTGGCTGCTCTGCAGCTAGGCCTCTCAGCAGCCACAGACACCAACCATGCATGTGAATCTGAGAGTCAGAACTCGCTGAAATAAGAAAGATATCGCCCCACATGAAATGGTCAGGCTCCCAGAAAACGACATGAACCACTTAACTTTAAAATCGTTACTTTAGATTAGCTTGCTAGAATCGCTTCAGATTTGGCATGTACCACGCCACCCCCTAAAAGAACACAACAGGGCAATTTTGAGAGTGGAAGTTCAACTAGTTTATTTGTGAGACCATTTTAAGGTTTCAGTGTTTACAGTGGGAGTGTAGCCTACCTTTCCAGCCGCTCTGGATAATCCCAGGGGTGTAGCTAGGTTGGAAAGAGCCCTGGTGCACATATTAGAATGGGCCCCCTACTGGGGCACTCTACTCCAGTGTACCTATGCATTCTACATACATGTAGACCCTCCAGGCTTGTGGGCCCCACCCGCTGCAGCTGCTGCACCTATTATAGCTGCTACTCCTGATATAGCCTAGTTTTGAGGGGTTGGGGGGGGCATTTACCCTTCTTTTGAAGCATCTGATGTTGGCTACTGTTGGAGATAATGGGGTGGCAAGAGGGAGAGAGAAGAGAAGCAGTAGAAGGATGGAAAGAGGAAGAGAGGGAAGTGTATGTGAGGGGGAGAGACAAGTGGACAGGGTTCACAGTTCAAAACCTTTTGAGAATCATTGGACTAGATGAACCATTGGGATGATCCAGATTGTAGGTCTTATGTCCCCTGTCACAGACTATTCTTCTGTCCAGTGTAGATCCCCTCCTCTCACTCTCTCCTCTTCCTCTCTTCCAGATTCTCAATCACCATCTTCCCTGTGTACAGAATTCCTGCTACCCAACCACCTACTCGCAGTTTCATCGCTCCTTACCTTAACTGCTCTTCTACATGTCTTCTGAAACAATACTCACTGCAGTATGATTGCAAATAGTGGAGGGAAAGGCAGGAGGATGAAGTGAATTGTGTAAATGAGCCCTGTGGGTTGGCAGCCAGCACATAATTCAGTACATGCCTCTTCTAGGGTGGGTGAATGACCTATCAGGACACAGTGAGCTTCTTCACTTCTTTTGCAAAAAATAGTCTGTATCTTTGACTGTATTTTGGAGTTAGATTAACTTCCTTTTCTGCACACACACCCCGGCAAAAAAAAAAAGCTAAAACTGTAGTTCTTAGGTTTTAAAAAGCAAACTTTTAAAAGATTGTCCAGTGTCCCCACATTTGAGTTCAATGAAACTGCAGAAACCCTTTTCTGGCATGCTAACCCAGAGCTTGGGATAAGTGTTTGAATTTGGAAGTGCTTGTTTAACCCTTCCTGAAGTTCACCTTGAGTAGTCCAGCTTTAAAGCCTTCATTCGTATTCATTTATGCTAAATATAGCATGCGTTTTAAAATGACAAACAGGTGTTGATTCACAATGGCACTTCTTACTGTCTTCACTCTCCATCTGGTTTCTTTACTGAATAACAATGTTGTCATAAAGCTCTTCAATGTTTTCTTCCTCTGCGAGAACATGACAAACCACATCAATGGAGTATTACAAGGATGCTGTTGAGACATTTGTCACTGTTATTTTTTTTAAATATTACTCACTGGATTTTATAGTAATCCTCGGAAACTTTAAAAAGAAGGGGAGGGGGAAAGTTTCCATAGGGAATTGTCTTTCCTGGTTACATGTAGGGTTCTGTCTTTCCTGGTTATTCAATCAGTGAATAGCTCTGTGCGACTACTACAAACTTCCATTGAGGCCATGTCAGGACATAGATTATTCCTTTCCTTCTTTATACCTTTGCCTTCTCTTGCTGCCTGCATTGTCAGTTTAAGTATACAACCCATGTTCACTGCATTTTTCCCATTGGCAGCAATGGGGAAACACAGGTCCCAGTAAACAGTGGTCCCACTGGCAGCAATGGGGAAACTCAGGTCCCAGTAAACAGTGGTCCCACTGGCAGCAATGGGGAAACACAGGTCCCAGTAAACAGTGGTCCCATTGACAGCAATGGGAAAAACCACAGTAAATACAAGTCCCTGGAAGTATGTATGCTTGGCACAGTTGAAAATCAGACTCTTGAGTGCCACATTCTGAATCCATTGGTATTTTTGCAAAGAGAGTGATGTGATCACAGACATGCACAACATATTTTAAAACAGAGGGTTTTAAAAACAATGTTTACTGCCTCAATATGTCCATTTTGGTATATAGCCTGTATCAAGGACAAAACACCCTAGTTGGTGGAAAAATAAATTTGTACTTTGACAATTTACATGCACTAGTTCCAGAAACAATAAGATGTACTTTGGTGTACAAATAAACAGTTCCTTTTCTCTAATGCATTTCAGTGGCAGAATGCCAATTACAACAAGTTTCCAAGAAGGACATCTTCAGGGAAGTATGTTTGGTTTACTACTTGTTTTCCTTTTTTATCTTT
Organism: Sphenodon punctatus; assembly: GCA_003113815.1. NCBI lineage: Eukaryota > Metazoa > Chordata > Lepidosauria > Sphenodontia > Sphenodontidae > Sphenodon > Sphenodon punctatus. The sequence continues at coordinate 3,342,857 of QEPC01015764.1, read as the reverse complement.
GAAAATGCACAGTTTTTCGAATTAGAGTGGTGGTGTTAGAAACTCTGTCAATAGATGGAAGTAAGTGATGCTGCTGTTCCTGTCAGAATTCCAGTGAATAATTCTAAATTGTTTTTGAAGGCTTGTTTCATTTAAGAAGTCCTACCACATCAAGGTTAGTGTTTTAAATGACCCAGCAAGGCTGGATATGAACAGGGCATTGAATCTTAAACTTTGGCTATTTTAGCACTTTAATCTCTCTGTTTTGCTTGGAACTTGGATAATCATGTACATGCACCTGTTCGTTAAAGATAGCAGCATGTGTGGGCTGATGAGGCAAAACTCCAATGAAAGCACTTGGCAGTTCCTCTAAGAAAAGTATTAACACAAGGTATCTCTGGGACTATTATTACTGCTTAACACTTTTAACAGCACAGATGAGCAATTGTGAATTAAGGGGAAATGTTACTGATTGGGTTGAAAAATTAACTAACCAACTTTCATCCAGGGCAATATCATTCCTCCAGTGAGAATAAAACATTGTGGCATGGTCCTAATTAACATTGGTGTAGGGAGCTGGACTAGACCCGTGAGATCCTTTTCAGCTCTATAAAATCCATTTGCAATCTCTAAAAGAGAGAGAGCAGATTGTCCCAAAACCCATGGGCACATACATGGAGAACTAGCGCCCCCATATTACTTTCCAGGTTACCAAGTGCTGAAGCCCCTCAAAGGGGCAGACAATGCACAAGAGATTGCTGTGACTTTCAGTTTTAAATTTCCATAGAACTTTCCTGCAGACTTTCAGGGCTGATGCCATGTCCTATTGCTGTAGCCACATACCCCTGCACCTTACAGCTGTAATGAGTTCACTGGGAACAGTTTCCAAGATCTATTGAGAGATGACGACTCACTAGCCCTTCCCAACTCTTTCACTTTGGAAAACATCCTTGCTAGCATTGCACATTATATTAATAAGGGAGTGTACATTTTAAGTGGATGACATGGCCACAGAATTGCTTGTTGAAACAGACAACTGTCTTTGTTTTTAAAGCAAAAAGTATACCCTTAAATAATACCCTTTTGCCTGGAAAAGCAATGGGTTTTGTTACCTTGTACCAGGCTCCCTGTAGTGTAAGGTTTTGTACTGAGGTGACCCTCTTTGTTTACTGAACCCATTTAATCCAGCAGGAGAAAGAGCTGTGACTCTCTTGCCTATTGTTTATTCATTGCTGGGGCATGGGGATGGAACACCTTTTCTTACTTTAACAAGCTTGGAATAAGCATTGATATCAAAGAGAGGTAATACCCAGGCAGGAGGAAGCTGTGTGTCTGGGATCAAGATGAAAACTGAAAAAGGTAGGAAGGGTGTGAATCTGTTTATGAGAGATGATTCTTGTGCGGAAAGAGATGGTCACTGCTTCCACCTGGAATAATCTGAGTGTATTTAAAATTAAAACTTTACAGCCAAACTCAGTGCACACATTTGAGAATTTTGATTTTATAATAGGCCGAGTTGTAACTTGAACCATCAGTCCTCCTGCACATACATACATATGTGTACACAGAGGGTAATTTCAGACATTACGTTACCATGGTCAACCACGGTGAACCCCCCGTGGTGGCCGCAGCACTGTAACATCTGTTGGGCCCAAAAGAGATACCTGCCAGATGTTCACCCCCGGCAGGAATCGCTTTGACCACGCTTCCAGCCCTCTGGCCGCCCAGAGCTCCAGAAGCATGGTCAAAGCGATTCCTGCTGGGAGTGAACACCCAGCGGGAGTCTCTTTTGGGCCCAACAGATGTTATGTTACCATGGTCAACCACGGTGGGGTTGACTGTGGTAATGTCTGTTACGGTCTCACGGCCCGGAATCAGCAGATGATACCGGCTGTTACTGCTGCCGATTCCGGGCGGTGGCCAATACCCCGGGGGCGGGCGGCCGGGGGAGGGGGGGCAGGGCTGTGCGACCACACGTTGCGCCGCGCAGCCCTGCCCCCTCCCCCGATCCCCCTCCGGAATCAGCCGGCACGTCTGTAGACAGGCCGGCCAGATTCCAGAGGGGGATTAAAAGGTGATTCCATGCCAGGACCAAAGGGTGGCCTGGCACATCTGAAATGACCCAGAGACACTCTCGTAGACATCCTTTTTTTCCAGCTCAACACTAAAGTTAATCAGGAGGTTATTACAAATTTTTAGAAACACCTGCACATTTATGCAAATTACGGGTGGCATGAAGTGTACCAATTTCTCTTCATCAAATGTTGGAGGGTATGAAAAAGTTGAACAAATTTTTCAACTACTTTTACACTTTACAGGGGTTATGTAATCAGTGCAAAATAACTTTTATATGGAAAGAAAGTATATTTAAAGATCCTTATTTCATAGTCCAAAAAACCTACTTAGAACTGAAAGGACATACTTCTCTTTATTCATGTACAAACATCATAATGTGCTCATAATTAAGGCCTCATTCATGTATTACAGTGAGGGATGGGATAACCTGTGGCAAGAAAACCATGGAGGTATCTACCCTCTGGTATCTCCAAATATGTGAACACTACACATTCCTATCTTTAAAACTTTCTAGGGTGTGCACTTTGTTTTCGTTATATTGATAACGATAATGAAATTCTTGGTTTTAGTATTTTTAATTGCAATAATGAAAATGATAAATAACAAAATCAATAATGGCTTTGTTTTTTGTTATTAACTTCGTTATTGTCTGGCATTTGTTTTTGGAGGGGAAATGTGGAGAGGGGAGGAGGGAGCAGACATCTCGGAGCCATTTGGGAGGGAAACAGTGTTGAACTCATGAACTGGGCCTGTGGTGGGAGGAGAAGGACCTGATGAATGTAATCACTGGCCAATTAGCAAGCAAGTCCCAGGCAGTTCCATGGCAGCCTGTGATTGCTCAATGCCACCTGCCTCCCAAAACGAATCATGGGGACTTTGGGGAGGGCAATGTAACCCTTTATATTGCAGGGCCAAGCTGTTTGACTCTTGTTCTGTGTTAGCTCTTGCTGTGTCAGATTGTGTTTACAGAACTCCTTGCACTAAGACCCTTTTCAAACAGACTACAGTGGGTGGGGGGAATGGATGTGCGCCTGANATTTTAATTTATTGCATTGGTTTCAATGGGGACACAGCGCCCCATTGAAACCAATGCAATAAATCCGGCACCGGTATACCGGATTTAATCCGGGAATCCGGTTTTTGTGAAACCGGTAACCGGTAAATCCGGTACCCGGTAATGGGTCCGGTGTCCCGCCCCTAGTATCTACCCTCTGGTATCTCCAAATATGTGAACACTACACATTCCTATCTTTAAAACTTTCTTTTCGTTATATTGATAACGATAATGAAATTCTTGGTTTTAGTATTTTTAATTGCAATAATGAAAATGATAAATAACAAAATCAATAATGGCTTTGTTTTTTGTTATTCACTTCGTTATTGTCTGGCATTTGTTTTTGGAGGGGAAATGTGGAGAGGGGAGGAGGGAGCAGACATCTCGGAGCCATTTGGGAGGGAAACAGTGTTGAACTCATGAACTGGGCCTGTGGTGGGAGGAGAAGGACCTGATGAATGTAATCACTGGCCAATTAGCAAGCAAGTCCCAGGCAGTTCCATGGCAGCCTGTGATTGCTCAATGCCACCTGCCTCCCAAAACGAATCATGGGGCAATGTAACCCTTTATATTGCAGGGCCAAGCTGTTTGACTCTTGTTCTGTGTTAGCTCTTGCTGTGTCAGATTGTGTTTACAGAACTCCTTGCACTAAGACCCTTTTCAAACAGACTACAGTGGGTGGGGGGAATGGATGTGCGCCTGAGGTGGGGGTGCACCCGTTCTGATGGGTGCACACCCATCTCCACGCATGGAGCAACCAGCATTGGAGCCCATTGCTCCCTGCGTGGGTGATGGGTGGATGTGGGTGGAAATGGTGGAATGCGGGAGCAAGCCTCACCCAATGCGGGCGCCGTTCCTACAGGCGAGCACCCATCCCCCACCAGCACTGCAAGCAGCATTCGCACGGGTGTCCCCACCCCACCGCACAAACACATCTGAGGTGGGGGGCACCCATGTGAAAGGACCCTAAAAATCTTCCCCAGCCCTCAGTGTTATGCCTTACTTTTCCTTATACCCTTTATTTTACCTTTTCCCTTCCCCTGTCTGTCTCCCCGTGTGTGTGTGTGTGTATATAGGGGGGGGAGGGGGAGGAGGAGAAGGTTTTATATATATAGATTAGATAGATATGGATTACAGATATAGATATACCCTATAGTTTTTTCCTTTCCCTTTCTCCTGTCTGTCTCCCCCTGTCCATATGATTGAAAGTTTACTGATATAGATACTTAGGAATATATTACATATAGTATAGGTTATTAGGTGTGACTTAGATATACATATGAGTAATTTTTCACATTGTCATTCTGCACTTACTACTGCATAATGAGAAAGGGATGTTTTATATGAGGAAGGAATCCTCCTCTTCGGCAGCAACCCACACAGCCTGTTGTTCACCCCCACCCCAGTGTTTCTGTGAATAAAAGCAGGGCATCCTCTCCCGTGCTGCAATGCTTTGCTAGCAGCAGCAACTGCTGCATGGAGTTAGTCTCCCATATCCCTAGTAGAGGGTCAGAGGAGGATCTGGCCAATGAGGGGAGCGAGGAGGAGGAGACCTCTATAGATTCTCTTCCTGTGGCCCCGTTGGGGACAGAAGTGGCAGACCCCCGCAGTGGCAGGAAGAAGGCAGGGTGCCCTGGGGGGCCTGTGCAGGACGACTTCAGGTCAGTGAGGATAGGTGACACCCGAGAAGTGACCTGCATTCACTGTGGGAAGGTGGTGAACCATGGGAATAAAACGAAGAACCTGAACAACAGCAGGATGTTCTATTACCTGACAACTACGCATTGGGCTAAGCTGCTGGATGGGATGTCAGGCACTGTGAACAGGAGTGGGTTCCCTGCTGCATGAGCAGACCTTCCTCCCCTGCTCATGGCAAGGGGAAGGAGGGAGAGCAACCCCTATCTCAAGCCCCCTGTGAGCAACAGCAGCAGGCCACTACGGGGGGTTGGTTGTCATCAATATGCTGATGACACCCAGCTGTATTTGTCCTTTACATCCGACCCGGGCCCTGCTGTCCTGTTGCCGTCCTGTGATTGGTTGCTGTGTGGGATTGGATGAGGTCGAGCTGATGGACGCTTAATTTCGATAAGACAGAGATGATGTTAGTGGGTGGGACCGGTGATCTGGATGAGGAGGTTCCCCCCGTTATTGGGGGCATCCATCTTCCATTGGCTTAATCTGTGCAGGGCATGGGGGTGCTCCTGAATTCCCAGGTGTTGGCTGTGGCCAAGGGTGCCTTTTGCCAATTACATCTGGTGAAAAGGCTCCGCCCATGTTTCAGACTCTGATCTCACCACTATCATCCATGTATTCGTCACCTCGAGGCTAGATTATTGCAATACTCTCTGTGTGGGGCTGCCCTTGTGATGGTTTGAAAGCTGCAGCTAGAGCAGAATGTGGCGGCCTGTCTCCTTACGGGGGCAGGCCACAGGGAGCACATAACTGTGTTCTGGGCACTGCACTGGCTGCCTATTGTCTTCCAGGCCCAATTCTCACTGACTGCAGTTGTCTGGGGGTGCTCTCCTGGAAGTCCCATGCTGTCGATGAATTTGGATGGACAGGAGGGCATTCTTGGCGGCTGTGCCGTTGCTGTGGAATTCTCTCCCAGTGGAGGTACACCTCAGCCCAAATCTTCTCACCTTCTGACAAAATTGTAAGACCTGACTCTTCTGCCAGGCATTTGGCAAGGAAGAGGAGGAGGATGGGAAGGGCTTGTAGGATTGGGTGGGGGGGGCGTTGCACTAGGAAAAGTTGGCGCACACGAAGTTTCTTGTATTGTTTTAATATCTATTTTAATGTGCTTATATTTTGGGTTTTTTTTTAGTATTTTTAAGCTGTCCCAAGTTGCTTGACGTGAGAGGGGCAGGGTAGAAATACAAATATAATGTTGAGCTTTAAGGTCAAATGTTGAGCTTTAAAGCCCTGCGCAGCCTGGGCCCTGCTTATCTGAGTGATTGCCTCACCCCCTGGGTGGCCCTTGTGGTCATCTTGGGGCACCCTCCTGGAAGACCCACATTATTGGCGGGTTCAGAAAGACAGGAGGGCGTTCTCGGCAGCCACACCATCACTCTGGAATTCCCTCCCGGTGGATGTTCGTCTCAGCCCAGATCTTCTCGCCTTCCGATGAAACTGTAAGACCTGGCTCTTCCGCCAGGTGTTTTTTCGGGGGGGAAGTGGGATGGGTTAGATGGTTTGGGAGGAGGGTATGTTTTTCTATTTCTGTTTTTTATTTCTATTTTTATACACAAGCCAGAGTTTTAGTTAGTTTTATACTGTATTACATTGCATGTATTTATATGTTGATTTATTTTATTATTGCTGTTTTTATATTTGTAAGCCACCCTTCGTCGCTTCGGTGAAAAGGGCAGGGTAAAAATGGAAAATAAACTAAACTATGGAGGAGCTGGGGTTTGGGCAGTTGCCAATGCTGCGGTGTGGAGCACGTTATCCATAACAATTAAGATCAGCAGGCGGGTGGGTGAGATGATTATGTTGGATGAACGACCCTTCAGCATGGTGGAGAACACAGGCCTCAGCCGGCTGGTGGCACTGCTGACTCCCCAGTAACAGATTCCCTTACGCACCAACTTCAGCAGCCAGGTGGTGCCCTACCTGTACCGGGCAGTCAGGGAGCAGTTGAGGGAGCATCTGGGCAAGGCAGGTGGGGCTGTTGTGCATTTCAGCATGGACATTTGGACCAGCTGAAATGCACAGCATGCCTACCTGGCCCTGAAAGCTCACTGATGGCAGTTGTGGGTGGCAGGAGGAGGAGCAGTAGGTGGCAGGGGTGAGGGGGCAGGGTACAGGTGGGCCCTGCTTCACACCCAGGTCATGGACGATAGCCACACTGCTGTCAACATAAGGGAAGCCTTGGGCACCATGGTGGAGGGGTGGCTAACGGAGGAATGACACCATTTACCAGTGGTTTTGTGGTAACAGACAATGTGACCAATATGAGGAGGGCAGTGCTGAATGGTGGGTTTATTTATATTTATTTATTATTAAAATGTATATGCCTCCCCCCCCCACCCCCTCCTGCTATAAGCATCTCAGGGAGGCTAACAACATTTTAAAATACATAACTAAAAAACAGGTAAAACAGCGTAAGATCCGTAAATTAAAATAACCCATACCCAACCCTCCCCAACCCTCCCAACTCATCTCCCTCGGTAAAGGCCCGGCAGAACAGCCAGGACTTGCACTGTCTACGGAAAGAGGGGAAGTCAGCAGTCAGGTGGACCTCCAACGGGAGGGAGTTCCACAGCCGCGGTGCAGCCACAGAAAATGCCCTCCCCATGGTTGACACCTGGGGTACCTCAACGAGGGCACCCCCGGCCAACCGCAGGTTCCAGCACATCCCCTGTGCTGCTCACACTCTTCACTTGCTGATCAATATGGACAGAAAGATCACAGGGTACTTAAATAAGAGCGTGAGGGGTGGGCACTGCTTGAGGGAGAAGCAGGTGGAGCTGGGGGCACAGGAGCACTGCCTCGTGGAGGATAGGAGCACTGCCTTGTGGAGGATGTGAGCACAAGGTAGAACTCCACCTACCTCATGCTGGAGCATCTGGTGAAGCAGCAGCGGGTCCTGCATGAGGTAGCCCTGGAGGGGGAGTTTGGGGTGGGAAGACTGGGCCATGATAGCCCAGACCATGCACGTCTTTAAGCCCTTTAAGGAGACCCTAAGTGCTTTGAGGGCCACCCTGAGCCAGGTCACCCCCCTGGTCCGTAGACTGGTCAGGCAAACAGCAGGCTTTCTGACTGACCACAGGGGCATGGAACAGCACCTTGTACCAGAGGTGGGTGGCCCTGGCACAAAGGTTGAAGGAGGGCTTAATAGGCAGTTTGACCCCTAGCTTGGCAAAGAGAAATATATTCTGTCCACCATGCTGGACCCCAGGGTGAAGACAAATGTAGCATCTTGCACGGCGGAGTTCACCTTGAGGAAGCATGCTGTAGTGGAGAGGGTGCGGTAGTAGAGAGGGTTACACAGTGGCAACAGCAGGGCCGTGAGGAGGGACAAAGCAGCAGCAGGAGGGAGGAGATTCAGACCACCCTCAGCAGCAGCAATGGTAGCAGGGTCAGCAGCAGCTCCTTGGTGGGCACCACACACTGGACCACACCAGGGCAGGCAGAGTGGGAACAGGTGACTGGGGAGGAGGTTGACAGCAGCAGGTAGAAGGAGCCTGACCATGCAGAGCTTGCAGTGGCCAAGTACTTAGAGGAGCCTGTGTTGGATCCCAGCAGCAATCCCCTGCAGTAATGGTCAGAGAAGGGGAAAGCATGACATGCCCTGACCAGGGTGGCACAGAAACTGGTGCCCTGCGCACCAACCAGCGTGCCCAGTGAACAGTGTTCTCTTAGAGTCCCTTTAGGGTGCTGTGTTGGTGGCGCAGTTGCTGTTCCTGAAGGTCAACCTGCCGCTGGGATTCCCTGAGCTTTCTGTGGACTCAGAATGAGGGGGCATACTTGAGATTTCCCCTGGATCTCTCTTACTGCCTCCCACTCCCACCTCTCTTGCCCAAATGCTGGCTTGGTAGCTGCATCCCCATCCCTCATTATTTTGCTCCCCCGGGCAATCTCTGCAAGTTGACACCCTGTAGGGTAGTGCCAACTGCCAGTGCCCGCCTGCCATTTCAGCTACCTGACATGGTGCCAGCAGGCCACTCTGGGGCAACCTGGGGCACTTCTGCAAGCTGAAGCCTTGACTTTGTGTCAGGTAGGGATCTGACAAGCTGTGTATATTTACAGAGATTCAGTGCAGTGGCAGTAGCAGGAGTGGACTGGCCAATGCCACCCGCTATAGAGAACGAAAGAGAGAGAGAGTAAGGCACCCTGCTGCTAGAACAAGAGAGGGAGAGGGAGGCACGCTGCTGCCCATGCTGCCACCCGCTATACAGAACCACACAGAGAAAAACTGAAAGAGAGACAGAAGGCTGCTAAAACGAGAGAGAGGAAGATATGCCGCCCCGGGTTTGTTTACTGCCTTTATTGATCTCCAGTCAGCTTTTGATCTGGTTTCCAGGGCACACCTGTGGCAGAAGCTTGCGGCAACATCTATGGATAGAAGACTGCTCTTCCTGATCCAGGACCTGTACACTGATTCTTCGCTGAGGGTTAGACTATATCAGGAGGGATCGTTATCAAGTTTGATTGAAATTGAAAGGGGGGTAAAACGAGTACGTTTTGGCCCGCGCACTTTTCAGTCTGTACTTGAACGATGTGATAGAAGCTATTTTATTGCCACAATTTCATCTGCCCAAATTGGGGAACATCGAAGTGGCAATTCTTCTATATGCAGATGATGCAGTTTTAATGTCAAGAACCAGAGTGGGGCTTCGTAGGCAATTGACAGCTTTTGCCTGTTCTGTAGACAAAATTTCCTGAAATTTAATCATGAGAAAACTAAGATCATGGTCTTTTCACCGAGACACCAGTTAGAACAGGTTAAACTGTATAAATACCTGGGACTAATCTTCTAGTCCAATGGTGCGTGGACTGCCCACGCTGCAATGGCAACCAGACAAGCAGGCTTTGTTGCGAGGTCTATTGCCCACTTTTTCAGAGCCAGAGGTTGCCAGCTGATAGCCCCTGTACTGTGTGTTTATAGGGTGAAATACTTGCCCCAACTATTATATGGTGCACAGTTGTGGGCAATTGGGAAAGCAAAGAACTTGGAGCACCTACTGGCCACTTTTCTTAAATCTGTATTGGCAATACCGACTAGTGCCCCTAGTAGTGGTGGTACGTTTGGAATGTGGGTTCTTGATATAGAGGCACAGGTATGGATTTTGACCTTTAGCTATTGGCTCAGACTTCATTATGGTTTGGCTGCCCCGCTTTCCATAATGGTATTGACAGACTGTCATAGCAATGCGTGGTCTGAAATGGTGATGAGAAAGTTGGGTTCTATAGGCCTTTCACTTGCTATTCTGTCCTCCCTGGGATACGCCGGAGCCAAGAGGTTAGTCAAGCAGCGAGTTGTCGATATTACCTTCCAGGAGGGTTTAGCAGAGGCCAGAAACAAAAAGATATTAGAGCTTTATATGGGGCTGCCCAATAGGCCTTTAATGTCAGCGTCGTACTTGGAGTATAACTTGGGGCTGGCCACTAGACTATGTTACACTATGGCCAGGTTAAATATATTCCCCTCAGCCTTAACAGCGGGACGATGGTGAGGCATCCCACTTATCAAACAGCTTTGTAGTTGCGCATTGGCTCGGGTAGAGACCGTTGAATATATCCTTCTGGAGTGTGAACAGTTTTCTGGCCTCCAGGTTAAATTACTAGCCCCACTGTTGGAAGGATGCCCTGGCTGGTCCTCTGCCAGCATTGTGGTCCATCTTCTCTCTGGCAGCGTGGAGGTAGTTACCATGCATGTGGCTAAGTTTCTCCTCGGTGTTATAAACCTTAAATGCCACAATGGGTAGACTGTATTTTTATATCAGTATGCTCAAGTGGTGTATAGTGGCATACGTAGTCTCATATTTATATTTATCTAGATTTATAATGTTGGTGGTTAGCGACAGTTGTTATATGATCTGATCCTCTTTTGCACTGGGTTTGATATTAGTGTAAATTGGGGGTAAAAATTTGTCCCCTGCCATTGATTTGGTTGGCAAGTAATATATGACAAGATTAGCTATTATCATTTTAAGTTATGTTTGGTCTATTATGCTCATGTGTTGGTGACCTTGATATGACTTTGACTGAGTCAATAAAATGTTGTTGCTGTTAAGATATGCCGCCCAAGCTGGCTGCCAGGCACCTACCAGAACCAGAGAGAGAGAGACAGCCTGCTGCTAGAACGAGAAAGAGGTGCACCATACCCAAGCTGCCACCTGCCAGAACCAGAAAAAGAGCGCATCTGTGCTCAATACCCACATCCAGCAGGAAGCCCACCAGAATAAGGCAGAGACCAACAACAAATGTTCCTGCCTGCAGCTACCCACCCATCACAATGGTTGAATGAAGTGAGTGAGTGAGCTCACTCATTAATTCTCTCCCGCCGCCCCCCCATGCCCTCCTTGTAGGGCAATCACTCAGAGGTTTCACAAAGCTGTCCCCTCGGGGCGATCTCTGTGCAAGCTGAAGAAGACGCCCCGCCACTGAGGGGATTCCCAAGGACCCTGTGGGGTCTTGGGGTTACTAATAACCTGCTCCTCTGCCACCACCTGGTGATGCCCACCCACTGCTGCTGATGCCCGCTGCTGATGCCTCTCTCTCTGGCAGACCCACACACAAAAGTCCCACGCCTCCTGGGGTGCTGGCTGCAAGTTGATACCCTGGCACGTCTTGGGGTATAAGTGCTGCTGCTCATGCCCACCTGCCTGCTCTTCCTCCGCCACCTGGTGATGCCCACCCACTGCTGCTGATGCCTACTGCTGCTGCCAGAGCCTCTCTCTCTCTGGCACGCACACAAACACCGACACCCACGCACACAAACAGGCTATTGCATATTAAAAACATGCTATCTAGCCTTGAGAAAGGTACAGAGCAAGAGCAGCAGTGGGGGCCTGGGGAACCTTTCCCTCCAAGGGGCTACCTTGAAAATTAGTTCAAGCTACAAGGGCTTGTACTAGTAGAAGTTGGAGAGGTTGCTTAAGGCGTGTGCTGAGGAAGAGGAAGATCCATAGATCTGTCCCCGATCCTTGATGTATCCCTCATTCACGGGTTCATCCCTGCCAAATTACAGAGAGATTAAATAAAGGGTCCTTCCTGACTTCAGCTTGCAGAGAGATTACCCCACGGGGGAAGCCTTGGGAAGTGGAACATTTGTGATTTCAACATACTGCTGTGGGAGGAATGAAAGATGTGACTGCTCAAATTTGGCTGGTAACAAAGATAGCTTTTAGTAAAGAATTTTAAAGAACATTTTAACAATAAAGAAAGAAAACATTTGTATTCGGTAACAGGTTAAAACTTAAGCAACAAAATAAAAAAGCTGTCATTCCACTGATTCTCCCTCTGGAACATTGGGGAAGTGGGACAACGCTCCATGGGCAACTGGTGCAGGGACCTTAGCGACCTCCAGCCCATGCCCCCTTGTAGCCTCCAGGACACCAGACATCACCCCCTGCCACTGTAGAAGGGAAGTGCGGTAGGCCTCCAATGCTTCCTCTCTGGAGGTACTTTGTGTACAACCTGGCCTGCCACTCCCTTCTTTTCACAATCCAGCACTGCCCCCAGAGGTTTTCTTTAACGGCCCTCACCGAGGACATAAACCCCTCCAAAAAGTCACTGGTGGACTGATCAATGGCCACAAGAAATGCCCTCAATTGGGGTTTGTCAGCTGCTTTTTCAGTTGGAGCCGGGGAACTGGAGGAGGGAGGACGGGGATGCCTTTTCCTAAGGGATCGCCCCTCTCCTGGATCTTGCTCTCTCTGTCTGGCACTACTGGTGATACCACCACGCCCCCTCCTCTTCACTGGAATGAGATGGACAATCTCAGTGTGGCTTATCAGGCCGGACATAGTTCCCTGCGACCCTCAGGTTATTTTTTTGTCATAGATCTAAATAACATAGGAACATAAGTGCCATACTGGATCAGACCAATGGTCCATCAAGCCCTGTATCCTGTCTCCACAAGTAGCCAATCTCTGTCTCCGGGGAGGACTACTTAACAGGTCATAATGGGCAATCCATTCCCTGTTGTTCCAGGACCCTGCCTCACTTTGCATTGTGCAAAGCCACCTTCTGGCTCCCTGTAATACTTCCAAACTTTGGATGTTGTTGGCACCTTGGTCTTCATGGGCTTTCATCAGCGTCTTTGAAGCAAGAACACATAGCACTTACATAATATTATGCAATCATGGTAATGTCTGTAGTCCTTCCCAGCCCAATACCCTTTCTCCCTCTCCAACTGCATGAATGGTGCTGCTGCCTCCTTGCCTCTTTCCCTTTCTCCCAGCTACACCACCTCCTGGGGTGCTGTCTGCGGGCTGAGACCCTGACACGTCTTGGGGTGGTACTACTAGTGCTGATTCCTGACTGCTATGGAGCAGCTCACTCTACAGAACACTCTTATTGTCCCTTCCTCCTCTAAGTTCTATGGAAAACTAAATAAAGAAAAATAAACTTACAAGTCTGGTACCTGCTCTGCCCTCCTCCTCCTCTGATGAGGAGCCGAACTCCACCACCACCTGGGATGGTCCAGCCTGAACCACCTCCTCCATGACTTCATCCACCTTCCTCCTGCTTCCTTCCATCAACTTAGCAGGCAGGCACTCAAACACACAGCCAGACACACCACCACAAACCACACATGCACACACATCACGTCATCACACAGCTAATTGAAGTTCCGTTTTCAGTCTCATTTCCGGTTCCATGCGCTAATGACAACGGAAACAATACCAAAAACAAAATCTTCGTTGTCACGCGAAATCAATAACACTACCAAGAATGACACCAATAACTAAAAATGAAATTTCATTACCAAAAATGACAATTTTTAATAACGAAAACCAAAAACATGGGTCCCTGGCTCACACCCCAAACTTTTACTCCTCCCTAGCTTTACATGTTCTATTAATAAGGGGTTGCTCACCCCTACATGTGCAAGCTAGGTTATGAGTAGTTGATGGTTATTATTGCTTACTCCAGTACCATCACATATTCCAAGATACCACAAGGATAGATTTTTCCCTGTGGTTTGTTTACCAGGGGTATTTTATCTCTTTCAATAACAGGTGAACAAGGCCTCAGAAATACATAAGCCACACCTGATTTCTCCCCTTTGATTTGTGCAGGTGGACTTTGACATCTATGCAGCCTGTCAGGTTCCCCATGGGAATTGGGCGCTCTTTATGGGAATCATCATCCAGAATTGGTTGTAGTGTTACTTACATATTCCAGACCAAAATAAATTTCATAATGTGACATGAATGGTATGAAAATTCCTTTGTGGAATATTGTGCTACATGGCTCTGATATGATTGCAAGCTATTACATAATGAAGTTGTGGTATGAAATATGATCATGTGCATATTTTCTGAGGTCACTCCTATGCTACACAATCCCAAGATTGTGAAATAGCTTTTATTGATTCTCTGTAAACAGACTGTGATCCAAGGAGAATAAAACCTTACAAATTATCCAAAATCTATTTTTAGATTTGTGGCTATTAAAAAAAAGAAAATAGAAATGAAATGTGAAGCTAGGCCAAGTTGTACTCTTGGTTACAATAATGCAATTCAGGAGATTCTTCAGCTGACACTGGTACAGGTAAAAGCAGGATTTGGACAAATATTCCGGTCAAGTATTTTAGCAGTCACATGGTACGCAGTTGCAACACCTACAAAAATAGTTAGCAAAATCAGTTTCATTGTGTGTGTCACGGGCAAACATGGGGTCACATAAGTGTAAAACGGGACTACATGTTTGGTAAATGTGTAATGTCAAAGGTTCCACATGTTTGTAATGTCCACTCTGAGAACGGTAGAACTCAAATTACAGCTCAGGTTGGGCCTCTCACACGTCACAAATCTGCAGGAACTACAAGAGATAACAAAACGTGTATTGAAAGCTGGCTTGCTAGACAGCCTATGGAGATGCTAATGAACTTCCATGTTTACCTGGGGATGCGTACGTGCTCTGGAACACATTCCCTAAAGGTGGGAAAACCCAGACAAAGAAAGTTAAAATGCTATATAAGGACAGAGATCCCAGAGGGAAGAGAGACTGCTTGGAGATTTCTTGCAAAGCTTCTTGGAGAGAACATCTACATACGAATGAGCAGCCTGTCAACAGCAGGCTGGGGGAAAGAGTATGAAGTGAGAGAGGCAAATTGCTCTTTGCAACTTAGAAGCTATCACCCAGCCACTTACATCATGGCTGAGGAAACCAGAACTTCTGGACCTTGTTTAGGGTAAGATGAATAGTTTAGGAACTCAACAATAGAAGTTAGAAATGCATTATATTTACCTTTGATTTCTAATAACACTCTGTTTAACTATCTTGTTTATGTAATCAATAAATATACTTCTTACTTTATAAAGAAGTGGTCTAGTGTCTAATATTGGAACACAAGTGAGCTACAAGAGCCCTCAAGCTCTTGCGAACCCAGAGAGTAAAG
>QEPC01015764.1:3308765-3327249 GCA_003113815.1 Sphenodon punctatus | reverse complement strand
CCCCCCCCCCCCCCCCATAAGTTCCAGCTGAGTTGATGAAGCCACAAAAGTTCAAATTGTCCTGCACTAGGTTATGTAGTGAATCAGTAGCATACTTTAGGATTGGTGCTGTTTTTTTTTTTTTAATCATTTCAAAGACTTCAAAGTGGTCAATCCTAGCAGGAATTGCTAAATTTATATGATTTGTTTTCCTTATCCCAGTGTTCAGCCCATAATAATATGGCAATATATTTATCTTTTTCAAATTCATGTAGAGGATTCCAACTGAATTTAATTGAACTAGTGTAAGGTATGTTTCAATCTCTGTTCAATTTTAAAAGCTTTCTCTCACACACACCCTAATCTCCAAAATTACTGAAAGTGAACATATTTGATGTGGTTACAATATTACCTGAAATGGGAAGATCAAATAATTAACAAAAAAATAGTGTTCCACTACTTTGAAATTTTTAGACTGAACTTTAATTTTCTTAAGTGACTATTGACTGAAGTTGTAATACTTCTACTAAGAGAGAGGTCTTGGAAAATCTCAGGCCACCTTTTAGTAGTATAGACTTAAATAACTTTTAGCAAGGGATTTTTCATCAAAACAACTTTTTTGTCACTTTGCATTAGTCAGACATTTTCATGTCATTTGAAGGCAAGGCGGCTGTAATAGACGCATCTATCTGCTTTTGTTTAACAGCAGTTTCAGATTACAGAGCACTCTGTCATGCCAAGCATCGTGGCAGATGAGCCTCATTAACTGGTATCCTTGCAGCTCTGGAAAGTGTCTGTTAGTCTGCAGCTGCTGAAGTCCCAACAAAGACAATGCAGCATCTTCTCCTCTGTGCAAGACTTTGGCTTACTGGAGGTGTGCTGTCTGCCATCAGTCCCAACCCGCACTGGCGATTCCAGTCCTGTTGTTATGCTTGCAATAGCTCCACGAGCTCAATGCCCATGGCTCTCTAAACATAGACATTAAGGAGGCAAAGCTACTCCTCTGCCCCACTGTTTCAGTCAGTGGCATTAGCTGAACATGTGGAGCATGTTTTCCTCTTACGTAAAAGGGTGCATCTGAAGGCACACAGCTTCTGTGTCAGAATCTGCAAGAAGCCCTCTGCCTCCCCCCCCCCAAAGTCTTAGTGCTCCCTCTGAGCCATGTGGTTAAACGTGGCTCGAGCCCTTAGGATGAAAAATTCAGCCCCAGAGAAGCTGTGCTGTACGCCTGAATCTGCTGTCATTCTCTACTAGTTGTTAGTACCATATTCTTGACTGACTTTGCTCCACCTCTTCTTTTTTTTTCCCTAAAGAGGTGGCATCAGGGCCAGCCTTAGAACTTGTGGGGTTCAAGGTGTAGATAAAATACAGGGTCCTGCTGGCCCCACTTCTTTCCCCATAGCCCTGCCTCCTGAGGGGCACCCTCTTCAGGCCCCTAGAGATGGTTGTGTTTGAGGCCCTACTGGGGGAGAGTGGGGCCCTGCGCCCTGCCCTGGTGAAATAGTAGGGCCACTGTGGGACCCCCAGAAGAGCGGGATACCGGGTAGTCACCCTGTGGTAAGCCTTGACTTATATTTGACAAATGCAGTAATTCTTCTACTATGCAGCTCCTCATTCTACCTCTGCAACATTCCCAAGGCCTGCTTGCTTGAAGATAAAGGACTCGTGTACAGGAGCTGAATTTGTATTTTCCCATCTTAGGGCACTTTCTGACAAACAATGAGAAACTGAAGTAGCTATTGCGATTGGATTAAACCAGACAAACTATTAATATTTGGTAAGTTTTGTACTGCAGCACCAAACCATTGTAGTACCACCGTCTCTCTCTCTGTACTGGTTGGTTATGCCACAACAGAACAAATGAGGAGATGTATCCCTCGATGCCTTATTTACATTGTAGTTACTTAAGTGGGTAAAAACAGATGGGACTTCGGCCCAAGCCCTGCTGGCACATGTAAACACGCGTCGCCAGATATTGGCCCGGGATTGCTCCAGGGAGTGTTGGCGGGTAGCCCAGGCTGTGACCTCTGGACAATCTTTGAGGTCACAGCCCGGGTCAAGGGCCATCCATGCAGGCCACAGTGGGGTAACATTTATTGTGTTCCCAGCCCTACCCAGGTGGTGCGGGCAGTGGGACTGCTCCCTGGCTGCAGGCATGTGTATCTGATACCCCGATATGGCCCAGGTCATGTTGCCCATAATTTTCTGTCCCAGGGTGGGCCGGGGAGCAGTCCTATCGGCTACATGTCTGTTTTTACCCAGTGTAAAAAGAGAAGGGGATTATGTACTCCTAAATTTTCCAGAGTACATACTTTGCCTCCTAATCTGGAATAACGTCAGTTTAGTGCACTGGACATGAACAATTCTAAAAGGAGAGAGATTTAAGGCACAACTCCGTTGAACTCTGTTAGAGGTTTTGAACAGGTTTTGTTGCCACTGGTCTGCTACGTTAGTCCAAATATTTGTTGTGTGGCCTTGTGCTGTCTCTTTTCTCAGGTCAGGTTTCTATGATAATGCCTTGCAGTCTCTTTAGTTTCAGTGGAGCCATTGCTGCAGTGAGGTACTACTTAATATGAAAAGAATCACGGGCATTTTTTAACTGTACAGTTAAAGCAATATAG
Source organism: Sphenodon punctatus (assembly GCA_003113815.1). NCBI lineage: Eukaryota > Metazoa > Chordata > Lepidosauria > Sphenodontia > Sphenodontidae > Sphenodon > Sphenodon punctatus. The sequence goes on along the minus strand of QEPC01015764.1, from coordinate 3,324,649 downwards.
TCAGTCTACTAAGTCAGTGAAATCTGGTACTAAAAACAAGCCTCCTGCCTCTGCTGAATCTTAGATATTAAAAAGAGGGGGTGGGGAACACACACAGCCATAAACATCTATATTTTTGCATAGAATTTAATCTTGTGTGTCTCCTGCAGGTCCAGCCAAATTGAATGTCTCTGCATTTTCAGGTTTGTTTGTGACCGAGTTCAAGCAGTGCTGCCTATCTGAGTCTGTACAACCCAGAGCCAGAGTAGAGCCACACAGTAAATCTCAGCAAACCTTATATAATGCAGATCGGCTAAACACGGATGTTTAGGTTGCTCTGCAGTTGGCTCATTATATTCACATGTTGTTTTCATTAAAACGTAGCAGCCATTTTTGGCGGGGGGGGGCGGGGAAGAAGAGTAAAACTACAGCCAAAATTAGTCATTTGAGAATCAAAGTTTGTTTTTCATTTGTTTGCAATTAAGGAACTTTTTTTCTTTTTCTTTTGGTTTTGGAAGGAACGATTGTGGGGTGGAAGGATTATTCAGTGAGCTGGAAAGGAGATGCTATTTACTTTGTGGCTGCACCTATGCCACTGTAATGCTGGAGTTTTGCTGCTTTAATGTATTTTTCCTCTTGTTTTCCTGGCTTGTCTGCCTTTTATGAAGAAGTGATTTAAATTTGTTGAAATTGTAGTTCTCTCTCTCTCTATACTCTGGCTATGTATCTTAGGGACTTTATATGGTTTCCATTACTATACTATCCGAACTTAAATAGAAGTTTAGGACTGGAATGTATTTTATAGGTCATGAGTTGATACCCCAACCTAAAGTAGGACCTATTATACCAAAGCCATCTCTGTAAAAGTGGAGGTAGAGGGTTACACTGTTGTTGCCTGAGTCACTCCTGATCGACAAAGGAAGTCTAGTGGTTAGGGCATTAGCCTTGGACTTAGGAGACATGTTGTTGAACTTACATGGGTGGTCATTTATTCATCTGACTGTTACAAATAGGGATAAATACAAAATGGTCAAATGAATAAACGATCACCCTGCCTGCTTGGAGGTCCCCTGGGTGGCCACGTTCGAGTGGTCATTCTCAGTGGCCACGCCTTACCTGTGGCACTCTCTCCCGGCAGAGATTCGCCTCTCCCTGGATCTCCTCTCCCTCTGTAGACAGTGCAAGACCTGGCTCTTTTGTCAGGCATTCGGTGAGGGGGACGGGTAGTGGGGTGTGTGTGTGTTCTTTTGAGTATTAGTGGGGTTTGTCAGGCCTGCTTGAGAATATTTATTATAGTATTTTATATTACATCTTTATATTTTTATGATGTTTTATGTGTGTTGTACACCACCCTGAGCTGCCATTGGGCAGGAGGGGGTGGTATAGAAATATTCCACTGATGGGGTCTCCATAGCTGCAGTGCAGCCTTCTATCTCACCTTTTGTCTGGCTTGTACGTATTGCCTCCAGGTAAGAAAGCAGTTGATTCTCCATGCTTAGTCAGTCCTTAGCTTCTCTTCTGAGAGTCCCATTTCCTTAGTGTTCTATGCGATAGACCGTTTGTCCCATAGTAACTGGATTGAGGGCCCCCAGACTCATTTAACAGAGATACTAAGCAGCTACCAGACAGTAAAAACTTGGTCACTTTCAGCAAGGAACTAAAATGGCCCTCTAGAAGTGAAAGGCTTTGCACCTTATTTCAAGTCTCAAAAGCATCCGTTCCCCCTTTACTGCTCTCGCCCCATGTTGGTATGTTAATTGTTAATACACATCAGTAGGAATTCAAATAAGAATTATGCCCAGGATTCTTAGCAAGTACATAGCAGCAATTACTCTGTATGGAATAGGAAGTAAGTGCAAGCTCACTCACAATGTCCAAGCAATATATTACAATCTCCTTGTCTGATCAGTCCCTGGCTTTTCTGCCCAAACTGTTAGCAAACACCAGTAGAGTATAATAGAAGTTAGAAAGGCAAAACACATTAGCTCCTTGGCCCTACTCTCTCCATCCTCCCCCATCATTGTTTTCTCCAATGTAGTGTCTTGAAAGTTGTAAGAAATGGGGCTTCCAACATTCTCTTGCAAGATTTGTTTAACAACCTAATAGCAATCACTGACAGAAAATTTCACCCTGATTTTTTTCAGCCTAAATTTTACCTTATTTAATCCCAGTGTTCACCGTTTACTAAACCCAACTAGATTAATGGGGTGTAAACAGACTGGCAGAAATGGAATTGCTGCTTGTGCTTAGTAAGTATTCAGTCATATTTTCTTATTTTTCCTCCAGTCATGATAATTTTTATGGCTTTCCACTGTAATCTTTCCAGATTTTCAATGTCTTTCTGGTAATGTCATGTCCAGCATTTAAAGCAATATTTTAGTCCTGCCAGAACTGCATACAGAGGAACTACTTACTCCTTTGTTCTGTAGTATAATATCCTATCGCATTGATATGACCTATTTGGTTGTTTCCCCAACTATGTTGCATCAAAAAACCCTTGCTTTATTCCACTGACATTTCTAGGCCTTGCCCAGCATGGAAAAATCCCTTTTCTGACAAACATGTATACAGGATACAGTACATTAAAATTGCATTCTGCTGCTGATGGAAATCTATGCTAGTTTTTTGCTACAGTATGTCAATAAAGTAAACAGCTGTGCATACAATTTTTCTAATTGATAAGTCACTGTGACAGGTTCATCCCAGCTTGCTCCTTGCACTGGGGGCTGTGCCTCAGTTTCCCCCTGAATCAGGCACCAAACTACCTGTTCTCCTTAAAATGGCTTCTTCTTTTTTTTCTTACAGCCTCTCTTGTATCCCCTGTTCATTGCTGGGCTCCACCTCAGACTCCTTTCTGGCAGTGGACTTCAGTGCACAAACTTAGAAACATACAGAGAACTCAACATAAATCCCTGTCCCTTGCTCCAGGGATTGCCTCGCAGGCCTAATTCCCCATCCTGGATGTAATGCCTTCCTTCCAGACTTCCACTCCAGCCTTAAATACTCAGGGCTTCTGATCACCTGACTAGCTTCCAGCCATATGCACCTTTTACCCCTAACAGCTCCATCTGGGCTCGTCAAGCCCTTTGAGTGTCAGGGAGCCAGGCCCAGAGGCCTCCTGGAGCAGGTGCAGCTAAGGCACTCCAGATTACCCTGCTACAACCACTGTGTATAAAACCTAATGACATTTATAGGGAGGGATTTGAAATCAGAAACGCATTTGATTGAAAATGGAACCAAAATCCTTAATGATGTGTTCTTGAGTTACATGTCAATCCAATAGTTTTAAATCATGGAAAAAAGTATGCATTAAGTGAAAGAAAATAACAATCTGCTGCCTTTTGAATCTGATAGTTTAGATGCTGGATATGGATGCAACTTTATATTTTCAGTGCTATACATAGTTTATATATAGTTTTCTTTTTTTTTTCTTTTTTAAGGATTGGTTGATATTTCCTAAGATCAGTTATCCTGTTAACCTATCATTCATAACTGAACGTTCAAGGGAATGTATCGTTAAATCGTCTGTTTTAAATTGGATCTTGCAATGTTTTGTGGAGATGTAGAGCATATGTCAGAGGCCATGTGATGCTCGTTGAGGGGAACAAAGCACACTGAGGGACTGAAGGAAATGACTGCACCATGGCTGAGAGGCAGGGAGGAGAAGGGAAAGAGAGAATGTGCTACACACCCCTTGCCCCCTCCAGCCCCAGCTCTTGTTTTTCTTTGGCACCAAATAAAACAATGTCTTGCATGGTACTTGATGAGTATACTGTCTCAGTACCACCCAGCGTGGGTCTGGTTCTTATTGCGCACGCACACACGAAACCAGAATTAGTTGCAGGAGAACAAAGGTTGTCAGGTGCAGTGCAGTAAGAGTTATTTACCTAATGTTCTTAGTAAAATTCTAAAAAATCTGGAACTCTTTAACCCCCCCCCCCAAAAAAATCCATACAACCCACAACAGAAAAGAAGGTTAGAGAAGGTAGTATTTTCCCCCTCTTTGGGGCCTCCCCATGAGCTGCCAAAATTTATGATTCTTTGTTTCCATAGCCAGATGATGCTGTTTCATGATCACCCCTATCTTGTTTTCTGCTTTCAGTATGCACTGTATTGCGGTAATCCTATCTTATTTATTTTTGCTGCTCAACAGCAGCTTTAAATGTAAACACAAATGATTAAATTGTGAACCCTGCTTATTCTCTCAATGGAATAGGATGTATCGGCCCTTCACAGGGTTTTTATTTTATTTATTTAAAAAAAATTTTTAGAAGAGTTCAGGGAAAGAACTCTTCTGGGCCAGCAAGGAGCCTCCCAAGCACTGGTCCTGGGAACGAAACCAGGCTCTATCTCTGTCTACTGTAGGGGTTTGTCTGTGGCCAGTAGATGAGCTTTGTAGCAGGGACAGACTTGCCTGGGTGAGTGTTATCAGGATTATGGCCCAACACAATCAATCTCTTGGGAATGGACTCTCTTTAATTCATACTCAGTTTCCACATAGTTTCTCTACTCACATATACACAGTCTTTACTTTAGTATACAAACTCACAGGCTCTTTTACAGTCTCAATCCAGTTCCTCACTCTGTATAGTCTCTTAAGCCAGGCAGTCTCCTCTGGTTTGACTCACACTCTTTGGAAACTCACTGCTTCCCTTGTAGTTCCCAGTTTAGGCTGAGCACATTTCCCACTTCTGCCACACTCAAAGTCTGGAAGCCTTCTAGTTCTCCAGTCTCTCTCTGGTCAGCAACATCCCAACTCTGGATATCTCCAAAGTCGGTCAGCTCTTTGGCTTTTACCTTGTCTTCAGAGAGACTCTCAAACTACTCCTTCTCCTTCATCAGCTTACCTCAGCTTTATACTCTGGCATGGCCAAGCACAGTTCACAGCTGCTTATCAATCAGGTGCTGTCCCACACTCCTAGTAGCACCTTCAGCTTTGTTTGCTAACAAACATCCTCTTGATGCTGGTGTTACTTTTCTTAAAGGGTCTGCTTCCTACAGGGACTCTGCCCTACTACAGCATGTTTATTGTTCCACTTAAGGACTATATAACCTGCTGGCTGTGCCTGGGGGTTATGGAGCAAAACCTCAATAAGAACACTTGGAGAGAAGGATAATTCTTTAAATGCTTTGGAACATCAGGGCTGCGTATGGGTCCTGCGTGCACCCCCATTTTGGGTCCCCCTGGGAATGAGAGGCCCATTAGCGAGGCTGCATGCAGATGGCAAGAGGCCTCCGCATTGCCTTCTTCCCCCCCTCCCCCCAACTTGGAAAAAGCCAAGTGGGGAAGCCCCTAGCTCAGGTGTGTAGCACGTGGACCAGGGAAGAGCAGTGGTGAGTCAGTCTGGCTACTCATTGGGTTACATTTGGGTACCAATTGGTCGGGCACCCAGATTAAATAAGGTGCCTAACTTTCTGGAGTACCTGGATGCAACTTTAGCTGGAATTCATCTTTGACTCCTCCCTCTCCTTTGCAACCTCTTATTCAGTCTGTTGCTATGGCCTGCTGTTTCTTGCTGCATAACGTCACAAAAATCCAGTCTTTCCTTCCTGTTTCCATTGCCGAGCCTCTAGTCATCTCTCGCTTTCACTACTGTATCCTCCTTTGTACTGTGTTTCCCTGCTCTAACTTTAATGCTCTATTTTCTGCTCAACAGACCACTGCCAAGCATCTTCCCCCTCATCTGGCATGCTGCTCATGTTCAACCCCTCCTCTGCTGCCTCTCCCTCTTTGCAACCAACAAAAACTTTGTGTCCTTCCCTTCATGGTTTTTCATGGTCTTGCTTCTCCTGATCTTTCTGCCCTTGATTTCCGCTGTGTCCCTGTCTGGGCTTCTTGCTTCTCCTCTGCCACCATCCTCTCCCTCCCCCAAAGTCTTCTACTCCCTAAACCGTCTTTGCCCTTTCTCCTTGGCTACCTCCTACACCTTGAACTCCCTTCCTGAGCGTATACACTTGCCCCTTCCCTCCTAAAAACCATCCTCTTCCATCAGGTTTTCTTTAACTCCTCATACTCATAGATTGCTCATTCATGCTTCCCTGTTATACAGTCTTAGCTGCTAGGATTCCTCTCCTCTTGTAGCTAAGGGTGAAATAAAACTAGATGATGGCCCGCTAGGAGTTCATGTTCAATCCGTGCAGGTATCACTTACCCACCACTCACATGTTTAGCATGTTCAATGTAATAAACAAGCAGCTCCCAACCTCCATTTCATGTGCTTGCAGCAGCTTCTACTCGGTGGCAATATTGATCTCCCTCCCTGCGGACACCTGTCAGCTGAGAGCTGAGTGCTCTCTCCCTCTTGCTGCCCCCTCTCAGTTGGGGACCAGCGAGAGGGAGAGCACAGGCGGGGGCAGCGGAGGCTGCTCCTGGGGAGAGTTGTGAGGTGCAGCTGCTATTGGGGCTGGGCTGGCTAGGGCAGAGGGATGAATTGGTAAGGGGGTTCTCCTGCCACCTCACAGTGCAGTGCCCATGGAAGGATCAGTAGCTCCATGCCCAGATTCCCCCAGCACCAGCGAGGTTCGGAGTCTGGGAGTGCTCCTCGACACGCAGCTCCGCTTGGATGCCCAGGTGGCAGCTGTGGCGAGCAGTGTTTTTGGTCAATTACACCTGATACAGCGGCTTTGGCCGTATATCTTGGACTCCGACGTGGCCACCATCACCCATGCTTTCATCACCTCAAGACTGGACTACTGCAATGTGCCCTACGTGAGACTGTCCTTGGTGACCAGGTCTCAGACTGCAGCTGGTGCAGAATGCAGCGACCCATCTCCTTACCAGGTTGGGTCGTAAGAGCACATAACACCAGTGCTGTGTTCATTGCGCTGGCTGCCTATAGTCTTCCGGGTCCAATTCAGGTTGCTGGTTTTAACCTATAAAGCCCTTAACGGTCTGGGCAGGACTGCCTCTTTCCCCGGATTCTGGATCAGCCCCTGCAGAGAGCCGAGAACGCTTTTCTTGAGGTCCCCCAGCTATCCCGGGTGGCTACGATGGGGACGGTGTTCTCAGTGACCACTCCGAGGCTGTGGAACTCCCTTCCGGTTGAGCTTTGCCTGTCCATGGATATTCCCTCCTTCCGATGACAGTGTAAGACCTAGCTGTTCCGCTGGGTATTTGGTGAGGGAGACGGGTAGTGGGTGGAGGCTAGGGGGGGTTGGATTTTTTAGCTCTACTGATATATTCAATATTATGATATTTACAATGTTTTTGCTGTTTTTAGGATGTTCTGTATTTATTTGAATTCTGATGTTAGCTCAGCTGCCTGGGGCAGGATGGGTGTGGGGTAAAAGTTGAAAAATAAATAAATAAATATTCCTCCCCAGACTGCTGAGGCAGGCTTGGGGAGGAAAATTGCTGGCACACCTGCCAGCTAAGATGCAGACCTGGGGAGGAAGATAACTGGCATGCTCACCTCTCAACTGAGAGGCAGGCCAGGGAGGAAGATCACTGATGGGACCAGGGAGGAAGATCACTAGAGCACCCACATCTCAGCTGCCAAGTGCACTAGGCCCGACTCTATGGTGCTGGCATACCTGGATGTGGGCAAGGCTGCACATGATCCTAATTGACAAGACATGGCCACGTGGGTGCCAATTAGCCCTGATTGGTCTGCACATTGGGCCTGCAATGTCCCTGGATGACGCTGTGAATGGCAGCTCTGTGGTGACCATGTGGTGGACGTCTATTAGGGGGAAATGCACCTTGTGGGCTATCAGCTAGTTTAATTTCACCCTAAACTAAACACATGCACTTCTTTAATGTATCCCTGTCTATCCCTATGTTCTTCTATCCCATCTCTCCTAGATTGTAAGCTCCTTGGAGACAACAAACTGTGTCTAATCATGACTGTTCTGCTTCAAGCACATTACTGATGCCATATAAGCAATAATAATCATAATCATAATTACATATGCTGTTAGGTACCGATCCTGGAAACCCTTGATCATTTGAATAAACTCACTGGAATCAACCGCATTATGTGAATAAATATTCACAAGACTGGACACTTGAATCACTAGGATTAAAGGTGTTTAAAACCTACAGCAGTTCAGAAGCTTTTCTCTTGCCCATGTCTCTTTGGACAGCAATACTAACATCTCAGTGTTGAGATGCTGTAAAATATAGCCATGCTACATAAATCATGAAGTTACCATTTTTGCTTACATTTATTTTCAGAAATACAATATAATTTTCAAGCTAAAACACTAGTTATGGAAGGGTGGATGAAAAAAAACGTAATGTCCCATTCCTCCCAGAATATTTTTGCAGTTACTTTGTTCTAGTTCATGCAGTTGTATCTGAATGGTGTTCAGCACAACAGGCAAAAAAACTGCCATGAGAATAAATTCAGCATCTATGAATTATTGCTCAGAAAATGTTAGTCCCTGTAGAAATTCAAAGTGTTCACAGGTGTAGGTGAAGATTTGTGCCTGAACCATAATCAGCGTTGTATATGGATTACTGCACTTCTAGTTAAAAGACTGAGTTTTGGACTTGGATGCTGGTGCTGAAGGGTGGAGGATATTGCCCTGTTAGAGTTAGCATCATTTAGATGAAATGCTAAGCGGAAGTTTCTTAAACCCATATTTGGTGGCTTTCCAGGTAGAATAATCCCATTACATAGTCACAAAAAGGTAGTCCCAGCATCAGGTATTCCATCTCACAGTAAAACTGGTTCTGCAGTCCAAAATTATATGTGAGCTTTGCTGAATGCATAATGGTTGTTCTGTTTGCCTACGCAGTCACCAGTGAGATTTGAAGCTGGCAGTGCTTGTATACTATGGGGAAGCACAACTATGCAGAACAAAACAGCTTAACAGTCCACAAAAAGCTCAGGGATACCAATATACTTCATCAGCCAATGTTTTCATGAGGATTAAGTTGGGCTGCTTGATAAAATGTGGGTTTATACAAGAAGCATTGTACTTGTAGTCTAGCTCTGTTGGGCGAATTAATAGGTCTGCCTACCAATGATGTACAATGAAAAATAGTCAGAATGTACTTTGGGGACTTCCAAGTGAGTTAGTTGAAAAGCCCACTCACTCAGGGCCATTCAATAGAGCAGCTGTTGAGTAATATTCCTCTTTGGCCTAAACTGTCTAATGAAACAGAGTTGCGGCAATGTAGTCTATGGGAAGTCATGAGAAGACTCCAGCAGTGGAGTTAATAAGAAATCAGAGGCATAGCCAGGAAAAGTTAGATAAACAGAAATTATGTGCAAGATATTTTTCTTTCATTTTGCTTTATGACAGCCACTTAGTCAAACCTAAATAACTTAATCTTGTCAAATATAAACATGGGGTCGTTTACTTAGTGAATGAGCACAGTGGTTGGCAAGAGACACGTTGTTACAGTGGCTTGGATCTAGAAGCTTTCCCTGCTCTTCCCGATAAATGTACAGGCTTTATACCCTTCAAGTGTACTGGATTGTGCAGGTCCACACCACATTAATTAAGCTTCTTTTTCCTCCTGCCCTGCCTGCCCTGCATTGCTCTCCTCATGTCCCGGATTTGACCAGGGGCTGAGCAGACATGTGCAGTACTGCTCCTCCCAGATGTGCAGTGATCTGCCCCACCTACTCTCTCACCCCCTCACTCCCGCATGCCGTGCTTCCCTGGGAGAACTCTTTAACTGTTTGTCTCCCAGCATGGTTACTTCCTCTTTGCAATGCTGGGTCAGCTGCCTCAGGAACAGCAGCCTTGAGTCACATGGATCCAGTCCAGATTTAGATCTGACCTGCGTCTCCTCGTCAGTCCCCAACTGCCCATCCCAGTAGCTGGACCTGCTGCTGCTGGTGGTTGGTGCTTTCTAACAGCTGCTAGTGCAGACTGCCACAGGCAGGGCACCCATTCTGGCATGAGTGTATGAGCAGCAGCAGCAGCACTGCTGGGCTGAGCTCTTGCTTCTTTTGTGTGCCTGCATGGGGTGAGCTGGCAAAGTGCTGGGCTGTAGACTCTTTCCTGTATGGGATGGGGATAAATATATGCAAATGAACATATGCAAATGATGCCCCACATTGTCCTGTATTCTGGATGCTGCTGTCCCTCATTTCAGAGTCCAGGTATTGAGAGGTATGACTGGTTTTGTTTTGTATGTTTGGGTGTTAACAAACGACACGATATTCCACTGCAGTACAGTTTTGGTCCATGAAGCCCCCACTCGCATATTTAGCATGTCCAGCCTAATAAATGGGCAGTCCCCGGTGTGTATTTTGCAGGGGGCCCCTACAGGCAGCACCAGTGAGCGGAGAGAGGAGCAGGAAGTCGTTGCTTCTTAGACACTCTAGGATTTTCACCTGAAACTCTACTGTGTTGGCTGACCCATATGTGTCGTGGCACTGCATGCAACCTAATTGACAGGATGCGGACATGTGGGTGCACGTTATCCCGTATGGCGGGCTTCACATCCTCTGAGAACGCGCTGTGAGTGGGAGCTGTGGGTCTGGTGCGTGGAAGCCATGTTGGCCTGTGGGGACGAACAGCTAATAAACAGGGAGGTGACACCCACCTGGTTTGAGCTAATGTCTCATTGCTTAACACCCTTTGTTAAACTGCTGGAGATGTTCAAATTGTGAATAGCTTGGCTAAGTTTGAAGGAAGTATGTTTTAGCTCAGGTGTGTGACAATGAGAAGGGGCAAAAACTGGGGTTGCTAGGAATGTTGGCGTCGACACAACCCTCATTTATGTTGTCCATTTCCCCTGCACTGGTCCTCCCGTTGCTTTTAGCATTGGGTAAAGCGCAGGAGGTTAATTCAGAAGGCTCTATTCAGCTAAGCCGTTAGACTTTATCCAAGCTCTCCCAAGATCTTTCAAAATGCATATAGAACGGGCTTCCACATGACATTTGGCATCTCCGCTTACACTTCTGGCCAGAACCAGGAATTGCAGAGGTGACTGAAAATGAAAAATACTGGAAAGTTATAAACGCTTTCTTTCAAACCTCAGTAGGATGTTATAGTCCAAGTCTTGGGTGAAAGGCTCTGGAATATTGCTGAAGCCCTGCTTTTTGTTATGAATGGGAATTGCCATTGCCAGCAGAAACAAAACCAAGATGACATCTACAGACGTCCCCCAAAATTAAACAGTTTCCAAATAAGCGTGTAAGTGATTAAAAAAAACAAACCACTAGATGCTTGAAAGTGGTTTCAAGTATTTGCTCCCAAAGCAATGCTTGCAAGTATTACAGTGGAGTTTCCATCACACATTTTCAACACAGTATTTTTACTGGAGGGGAATTTAGAATGTCTATGTAGGGGATTCCTTGACGTGCCATTAAGGGCTTGTTGATACAAAACACTTTTTACCTGGGACTTATCCCTAAATAAGGTTACTCCTGGGTTAGTTTACCTGGAGTTAAAGCCATTTGTGTGACCATTCCTTCCCAGAAGTTATATTACCTCCCCAGTGACTGGATTCTGATTTAACCCCCAAGTAGAAACAGTTACACAAATGGCTTAACCTAATTTGAGGGGCATTTAGTGTGAACACACTGAGAGGGGTGTGTTCCAGATTCTGGTGTGGCCACAGCTTAACTCGGACACCCTTGGGCTTTCTTACATCACACTGTCCCTTACCGTTTACAGTAGGAGCTCTTTGGGGCCATGTTCCAACAAACAGTTACTTCAATGTAATTGCACCTTACTTCAATTTTACCTCTATACAGTTCACAAAAACAGAGCATTAAACCAAAGTGATTTTGGAGTAGGAAGAGAAGTACGTACACCAGAAGAATCAGGAGTACATGCTCCCCTTCAGATTGTACTTCGAAGTAACTGTTTGTGAGAATATGGGGTGGATGTGGCTGCATTGCCTTCACCTGGACAGTGGTCTGTGCAGTCTGTAAGTCTCTGCCAAGGTGAAGGCAACACAGCCAGACTCCCCTCCACACCATCCAAGATTGGCAGCCTTTGACAGAATGGAGAGAACTCTGTTTGTGCTGTCTTTGTCAAGACGTAAACACAAGCTATGTGGGTCTTTGCCCGGGTAAAAACAGTGCAACCAGTCAGACTCCCCATACCCACCCTTCAGGGAAGCAAGGGTTTGGCGTTTGGAAACGACTTTGGTTTAACTGTTAATTTGAATATTACTGAAGTGAAGTAGTTACTGTGATTTAACTACATCACAGTAGTTAGTGTGGTAGGAGAAAGAGGTGTGTTAGGGCAAAGCTAGACCATGCTCTCACGACAAACAGCAATAAATTGAACTAGTTACTGTGATGCTTATAAAGTAAATGATTCCTGCACTGGAGACATTTTCTCCTGTCCAGAGCAATGGTATTTAGAACCCCTGTAGGCTGTTCTGTCCATTTTATTGGTTGGACTAACCAATAAACATTTTATTCACAGAGTTGAACTAAAGTAGCATACCTCATCTGTGGCTTGAAATCTGAAAAGAAAATCTCCACAGGATTCTAAACTACAGTTTAAGTACTCTGTAGTGTTAATATGTCCCTTCCAAATAATAAAACCAGTCTCCTTTGAAGATGACACTGCGGTATTATATTGCCCCAGCACCCCCGGAAGAAGACAAGGGCACAGTGTATGGGGTTTAAAAGGCGCACTCTTTATTCACTTAACGTAAAAGTTGGGGGAAAGGGGCATTGCCCCTCATGGGCCCAGCCTATACTATGCTTTTAACGGTTAACTATAACTTATAACTTGTGCGGCCCAATGTCCCTCGGTGCCGCTGAACCTTTTCTGCTGTTAGGTCACTCTCTCTCCATCCACCTAGCTGGTCGGGGAGGTACGAGACCTCTCGTGACCGGAGCAAGAGGGAGGTGGCGGCCACACCGTGAACCACCCCTGTCCTCCGGTGTATGGCTCACCCCTCCCTCCTGGGCCTGGGTTGTAAGCTGGCCGACCTTGCTCTAGCTTTCCCTTGGCCCCATCTCGTAAGGAGATGACTCAACAAGCAGCTGACTCTAATAAACCCTGCTAATGAATACCCTGAACCCCTGCCATAGCAAACCGCCAGCACCTGCTTGGCTGGTTTGAGACCTCCACCCCCGACCTCACAACACTTGGGAAAGCTTATCCCTAATGGCCCCAAGGTACATGTCAATGCCCACCTCAGAAAGGTGTATCCCGTCCGCCCGGTACAACTCTGGCCGTGAGAACCAGATACCCTCATGGACAATGATGTCCCCGCCATGGGCCAGAACCAACTTCTCCACCTCCCTGTTGATCTTTCTACGGGACCTATCAACTTTTCCAGGATGGATGGCACCAGTCCACTTTATCCTTTCTATCATATGCGTCCATACCAACGTGGTATCAGGCAAAAGCCTTGATGCCTGCACCCAGTCCCTCTTTATTCTAAGTACCAGTTGGAGTCCAGTGTGTGTTGGGAGATTGTTGTCACCAAGATGAATTATCAGGATGCGGATCAGCGGCATCAACTGTTCCCATCTCATGCCGCTCCTGACCTTCCACACAACTTCGGCCTTGTCGCTGAACCCCAGCTGGGTGCCCCAGTGTTTGCAGCCCGCAGCCTTGCCCGCCCAGTAGACAATACTGTGGCCTGCAATCCAAACCAACTTGTGCTGGCCTCACAGTCCTCTTCCTGCAGACAAAACAAAGTGGTGTTACTCAGGACAGGTGGTTATTGGGGGAGTTCCCGTATGTATGATTGAAATGCCGACGATCTCTATCTGCCAATGCCCTGTATACTTTCCGCCGGTAGGCCCAGCGCTGCAGCCGAAGTGGCTGCGCCTATGCAGAATGAGTATGACCCAAATAGATGGGCCAGCTGGTGGATGGCAGGCAGGGCTCTATGGAGAATGACAGAAAATTGGTGCCGGGTCAAAGGTGACCCATCCCCATGAATAAGAAAGGGGCTTGGTTGGGGGGGCGGTTAGAGATGTATCAGTGAGAGGCCCAGACTGGGCACAGCGTGGGTGACCCCACCACCCTGAGTGTGACAATGTGACCCCTGCCCCTTTGATCAGTCTTGGATCTGCGGAGAAGAATAGTCATGGAACGGTTCCGTATAGATACATCTCCATAACTGACCACTCCAGAGTTGGGGCCACACCGAACAATGAGGCCTCGTAAGTATTAAAGCAAATATGGGGAAGGGAGCCCACTAGTGCTGTGAGGATATCAGAGGTGATTGGCGGTCTAGGGTCCGGTCTATGGCCGCGCTGTCGGGACCAGGCTTCAATTGGCCGTAGCTGCTGGCGACGGTTCCCTCTCTCTCTGGCGCCTAGGGAGGGCACGAGTCCACTCACGGGAGGGTCCACGTTGCGCCAGGCCCCACAGCAGCTCCTCGCATCCCCCCATTCTTTCTTGCAGGGAGGCCATAATTGCCTCAGCCTACTGCCAGCGTACCCACAACAGGAGGTCTTCTCCCCATACCGTTCTTCTTACCCTTGCCTCTCCTTCCGATCATGGGGGTGGCGGGCACCAGTGTGGGGGACCTTGCTGGCCGAGCTGTTCCTGGGGAGGATGATATCTGTGGGCCTCTAAACTTGCTGCGGGGAGGGGGTGGAAGAAAAGAGACTGCCTTACCCCCTCGCCATGCACGTGCACAAGGTGGGGGGAAGGGGCGCTGGACCACGTTATTCTCTTCCCGCTGCTGCACCAATGCAGCCTGGCCGCGCTGTGAGTTGAATGAGGGAAGGGGAAGCTGGAGCAGCCACTCCAAGCTTCTCCTCCGATGCTCCTCTTGGCGCGACTGGGCTCGTCCACACGCTCCTCAAGATGGCACACTCCGAGATCTTGCCTCACAAGAGTCAGTCTACGCTCTGCTTCAGCCGTCGGCAGCACCTTTCCTTCCCAACCCGTCTTCCTCTGTTGTGGGGGCAGAGCAAGCTCTGTTCCCGCGCATGTGCCCCCACCGGCAAGGCAGAGGGGGCTAAGGTGCGCGGGAACGGCAATTCCCTAGACAAACACATTAATAAATACATTCCATATTTTAGATTTTCACTACGAAATCTGTGGTGGTTTTGTCGCCAGTAACTTATTTGTTTCCCATATTTCAAATACTTGTGCATTCTGCTGTGTCATGTGTACATAACCACATAGAAGTTTCAGTATTGCATTTGTGGTGAAGAGGGCTGGGGGGAAACTCTTGCTGTACAATCGCATTATTTAAAAATAAGACAGGGTGGTTACAAGTGTTTGAAATATAAAAGCAAGAGAATGCTCTTTATTTACAAAATGGCTCTACCCCCTAATTATAGAATTATCCTATTTACAGAAAATATAGCATTCATTTAGAAATGTGACTACTAGCAGTTTATAATGCATCCTCTGTATTTTGCCTTTTTTAAAACAAAAAAAGCCCAGACCAGCTCCCATAAAAATGAAGAATCATCATAAATTTTGCTTTGTTTCATTCCATCTACAGCACACCCCCTCAGCTTAGCCTTTGCCAAAACAAACTCTTAGTACTATGTACTAACAAACCCCCGCCCAAAACCCCTCCTGTGGTTTTTCTCTCCCATCCCTTCCTCCCCCACAAAATATACAAAATTCACACCTGACAAACAGAACCATTATTTATTATTATTATTATTATTTTATTATAATAAACATTTATATAGCGCCAGTAATGTGACCTGGTGCTGTACAGAACATAGAAATAGACCGGTCCCTGCCTGTGGCTTACAATCTAAAAGACAAGGAGGGAGAGACAGGGAGAGGGGACAGTGGGAGAGACAGGGGAGAAGACCAACAAACATTCAAGTGGATGCGAAGTCTCAGGTGCGTGTGCTTGGCTTGGTTACAATCAGGTTGGTTGCAGCAGTCTGCAGAGGAGGGCAGACAGTAGGTATATGGGAACGACTAGCAGGCATTGGGAAAGGCGGCGAGGAAAAAGTGGGTCTTGAGGAGGGATTTGAAGGAGCGGAGGGAGGGGGCAAGGCGGATGTGGGTAGGGAGGGAGTTCCAGGCATGGGGGGCAG
>QEPC01015764.1:3279180-3307189 GCA_003113815.1 Sphenodon punctatus | reverse complement strand
CCCCAGGGATCGGGTCATACTTACCGGCGGCTGCGGGGACGCCGCGGCCGCTGGTGCTGGGGGGTGGGCTCGCCTCTGAGTCTTTTTTTAAACAAAAATCCAGGCTGGGCAGGGTGGGTGGGGGGTGTCCCCCCTTCCACCCGCGCAGCCTAGGAGGGGGGGGGGAGGAATTAATTTATTTCATTGTTTTCAATGGGGACACAGTGCCCCATTGAACTCAATGAAATAAATCCGGTACCGGTATACCGGATTTAATCCGGGAATCCGGTTCTTAGAGAACCGGTAAATCCGGTAGCCGGTAATGGGCCCGGGGTCCCACCTCTAATATTCAGTAACTGGTTCAACTATTTTGAACTACTACAGATACCTTTCTTACAGATTAATGTCCTACACGTATGCTTGCAATATGACCCTCAGCAAAAGTCTACAATGTAGAAAAAATATTTATTTTACAGTGCAAGTTTTTTTTATATAACCAGAACTACCTATCCTAGAACCTCTCTTCCATTCTTCTCTCTCTCTCTAGGACTGAAATAAATCGTCCCTAGCTCCTGATTATTTAACCTGTTATTTTGAACCAGTTACCAGTTTTTTTGTAATTTGGTTCTAGTTTATTCTTTAAAAAAACAAAAACACCTTTGAGGCAGTTTTCAGGTTTTGGTTCAGTTCGACTCCCTATAAGTAAAATTTGAAAGTCTGAGATTTATCTACAGTGGCTTGCAGTTTGAGTCCAGACTGCATGGCAAGAATTTATTGTGCTGTGGAAATGCTATATTGGCTGAAATTGTTCTCCATTCAGTTTACTTTTATTTGATCATTATTATTACTGGAACCTATTTTTTAAGGAAGCAAGACTATGTTATAATCTCCAGATTACTCCTCTTTACAGACTTGCTCTTTTGCCATCATCTGTTTTGCAAGTACACCAGGCCTAAAAACAGCATTTCTTAAACCTTTGATTCGAAGACAATCAGAATCTCTGAGTGGTGATTAATAGAGAGATGCTGATAAGGTCTCCACTTCTGATGACTAAACGTAAGAATATAAGTGTGATACTGGGTCAGACTGATGACCCATCGAGCCCAGCAAGCCCAGCATCCTATCTCTGACAGTGGCCATTCTTGGTTGCTTCACAGAAGTACCTGACAGGTCACAATAGAGTAATTCATCATCCATTCCCTGTCATTCAGAGATCCCCCCCAATCAATTTGGCTAATGGCCATTAATGGACCTATCATCTAAGAACGTATCTAATCCTTTTGTAAACCCAGGCTATGTGACTAGCTATGGCAATATCCTCTGGCAACAAGTTCCACAAGTTAATCGTGCGTTAAATGAAAAAATCATTTTTCTTTAATTTGTTTTAAAACTCCTGGAGTATCCCAGAGTTTTAGTACTATTTGAGAGGATAAATAGCTCCCTGTTTACTTGTTCCACACCACTCATTTTATAAACTTTTATCATATCCCCTCTAGTTCTCCAAACTTAAGGAGCCCTATACTATTAAGCCTCATGTTGTACAGAAGTTGTTCCATACCCGTAGTCATTTTTGTTGCCCTTCTCTGGATCTTTTCCAGTTCTACTATATTTTTTTAGATGGGATGACCAGAATGGTGCACAATATTCAAGGTGCAGTCTCACCATAGATTTATTATGCGGCATTATATTTTCTGTTTTATTCTCCATCCCTTTCTGAATAATTCCCAACGTTCAGTTTTCCCTTTTTCACTGCTGCTGCACATTGAGCTGAGGTTTTCAATTAATTGTCTGCAATGACTCCAAGATCCTTTTCCTAAATGGTAACCCCTAATTTGGAACCCAGCATTGTATAGGTATAATCTGGATTATTTTTTCCACTTTGCGCTTGTCAACATTAAATTTCATCTGCCATTTTGTTGCTCAGTTTTCTAGTCTTGCAAGATCTTCCTGCAATTCCTCAGTTTTCCTGACCTTAACTACTTCGAATAACTTGGTGTCCTCTCCTTTTCCAACTCATTAATAAATAATATTAAACAGTAAGTAAGTAAGTAATTTTATTCCATCACAGGCTTTCGCCAAGGCCATAACAAACAAACATACATAAGGAAAAACATGCTACACAATACATAAACCCAAACATAGCATGTAAACATATAACATTAGAATAATAAAATATAATCTCATAATGCCTATAAAATGCCAATAACCATTTCAACATGAAAATATAATATAATATTGTATTATTTATATACCCTGCAAAACTACTAAAGAAAAATACCCTTGTAGCTTTGCAATTTTACAGTTGGCATAGTTTATTAGGCAGGAACCTTTGCTAGGGCATAACTTTCACCTAACCATAGGGAAAGTACATATATACTGTATACGCCTGGCAACTAAGGTGCAATTATCTATAACAATAGTTCACGACCTCATATAGTTCCTATAATTCAGGTCTTAGAAGATAAGAGTAAATTAAAACTGAGGGATTACTTTGCTCTTCTACGGGGGTCACTGCGGCAGTGATATTAAACAGCATTGGTCCCAGTACAGATCTCTGGGGCTACTTCTCTCCATTGTGAAAACCAACCATTTTAGTCCTACCCTTTGTTTCCTATCCTTTAATGAGTTACCGATTCCTGGCAGGACACTGCCTCCTAACTCATGACTACTTAGGCTGTTTTCAGATGAGACAGTAGCCCACTGGAGGCAGTTTTCAGTCCGTGCAGTACCCACGCAGCCCCTACTCACAGGTTTAGTGCAACAAATATAATACACCAGCAGGTGCTGCGCTCTGCTGCTCCCCTGTCATGATGCTCAGCTGTCATGATGCTGAACTATGAGACGATGTCGTCGCCTCTGCTGTTTGTTTCTTCCAGGCTATTCTCACCCCAGGAAGTGGTTCAGCACCTACTATCCCCGCCCATTCATACCTGCCAGCGCTTTGAGGCTGGAAGTAACCTTTTGCTACTGTGCACAGAACACTGAGTTTATTAGATCTAATAAACTCAGTTGAAAATTTAGCTGATCACAGTAGAAACACCTCTTACTGGCAGCTGGCATATAGTTGTAAAGATGGAGTTTGTGATACAAAGGTCAAGATGGTGCATGTTCCCTGGGCTGTTAATGAGCTGAAAATGGCCCATTAAGCTCAAAGGAATATAGCCCCTAGCAGTTCCTTACTAATGGCTACTTAGTATTAATGGCTATTTAGACAATACAGTCAACAACCAGGCATATTTGGAAGTAACCTTTTGCTATGCACACAATGCCGAGTTTATGGAGCAAATTGCATACTTTATTGAGCACCTATAGTGAACACTGAAGGCGAAAGTAAAAATTCAGAGCAAAAGAAATCAATCTTTGCATGTTGTCACCACCTGGTTTCTGGCTCACAGCGATGTATGGGCAGCGGGACTGACACAAGGATTTTTGTTGGAGCCCAAATGACCAGGCTGTTTGCAGCATCCCACAGCCCTACACAGCTGGAGGGGCACATAAGAGGCACAGGGAGCTGGGAAGGAGGAGAGTGGAGCTGAGGCAGTGCCCCAAGAATCCCCCCTCCCTGTACAAGCCAGATCCCTCTCCCAGCACAGAGCCATTCAGGGGAAGACAGATGCTGTTCAGGGAAAGAGATGCTCCACTGGGGATTGGCATTGCCTCTGGGCTTTGTAGTCAGTGGCTCAGGAAAGGAGTGGATCCCTGGGATCCCCAGGATCCAGGGCCAGTCCTTTAGCATCCTCTGTTGGCTCCTAGGCCCGTGAAAGGAGCTGGGTGCCCACTTGGGTCAGCTCCATGGTAGTGGCAGCCATATTGCCTCGAGCCTTGCACTTAGCACATTGGGTTCTCTATCCAGCTCACTCCCTGCACTGCACTGAGGCATTGCCTGCTGCTGACCTGGGCCTGTCAGAGGCGATGCTGCAAATGGGGAGCAGAGTAGTTCCCCAGGTTGGAGAGGCGCTTTCCACCTTCCCTCCCAGGGCATGTCATATCCCATGCTTCCTCTTCCAGGCTGGAAGCAGACCCAGTGCCACTGTAGCTTGCCTGGGACAGCTGGCTACCTGCAGCTCCTAGCCCACACAGGGTACTGTGGGTACCCCGCCCTCAAATGCTTCCCATCCCCCAAAATGGCTTATTGCTATGCCAGACTGCCATCCTCCATACGCCCCTTCCCACCCCCAGCCTCGAAAGCAGCTTAACATTGGATTCATTTGTCCAAATATCTGTGTTATGTTTAATAATAATTTTTATTACAAAATATAGGAAGGCATATATCCTGGGTACTTGTTCCTGGGGAATCAGTCTGTGTCCGTTACCGTTAGGGCTGAAATGAACCATTAAAAAAATAATAATTCAAAAATATTGCAAGAATCGAGAATTGCCACCAAGATCTCGGTACAATCTCGATAATAGATCAAGATCTCAGAAAGTTTTATCAAAATACCATTTATCATTTACCGTTTAGCATTTAACACAATTTACCGTTTACCATATACCAATTTACCATGTACCATTTACCATGTATTGGCTTCATTCCAGCAATGCACATATGCAGATTGCCAGTTTGCGTATGCGTATTATCGGGATGAACATTGCACATGGTAAATCGGTATACAGTAAATTACGGTAAACAGTAACGATAAACGGTATTTTGAGAAAAAATTCTTGACTGAGAAATGTCAAGAATCAGCATTTTTTTAATCGTTTCTCGCTTAAAACAAATTGAGAACCGTGATTTTTGACAATAACCAAGAAAAACTCAAGATTGAGTTTCAGCCCTAGTGCCCATTGCTGTGGCAGCCCTGTAGCAAGGCAACAAGGAAAGTCTTTAGTTCAGACCCTCCCCCCACACTTCCACCTTCCTGGCCTGTTGTTTTAGCCCCTCTGCAGCAGGAGACCAAGGCACGGTGAAGGAGAGTGAGGGGAGCTGTGCTGGGCACTGGAAGAGCAAGGCGGGGCACAGAAGGCAGTGCGCTGCCCCCCACCCATCCTTACCAGCTGCCCCTGCAGCACCCACCTGCCCGCCTGATCTAATGGCCACCCTTCATGGCCAAGCAGGAACACTGCTCCTCCCCCCCAGCCCACGCTGTCCCACCATGCTGCCTCTCCTCCCCACTTCCTGCACTGACTGTTCACGTCTATCAAAGGAAAAAAAAACCTGACATAATTAGATAACAGTAAACAGAAGCCTTTATCATGCATGTGTGCAAGTGCAACCCCCCCCCCCNCAGGGCAGGGGATAGGCACAGAGGAATCTCAGCTGGCTGTCACAGCTTCTGTGGCAGGGAATGGGCACGGAGGAATCTCAGCTGGCTGTCCCAGCTTCTGTGGCAGGGGATGGGCACGGAGGAATCTCAGCTGGCTGTCACAGCTTCTGTGGCAGGAGATGGGTATGGAGGAATCTCAGCTGGCTGTCACAGCTTATGTGTCAGGGGATGGGCACAGAGGAATCTCAGCTGGCTGTCACAGCTTCTGTGGCGGAAGCAGGAGTGGTTGGAGCTGGAGGATGGGGGGGCTCCTATCAGCTGAGCTGGAGACATCACTGGGTGAGAACAGGGCTCAGGCAGGGGAAAGAAAAGTGCTGAGTGCTGGGGTGGCTAGATCTGTTCCCTGCCTGTGCCAGCACCTGGGGACGGTTTATTAAGGCAGATCCCATACTCTGATCTCACCTGCCTAAGCCCTCCTGGCATGACTTTCTGTGTAATTCACGGCCTCTGCCCAGGCAGCTCAGGCAGCTCTCCCCACAATGAGGATATCTGACCACCCACTGCCCACTAGAGAGGACTTGACCTGGCCTGGAAAGCAAGCGTTGGGCACGCACTGCAAACCAAGATGGGCTGGGACACTGCAGGTTTGAGTTTGGCATATTTGGGGCTTTTAAGGTGCCAGTGAGAGCGGAGATAGGGGCAGGAAGCAGAAGCTGCTTGAAGCACTCTAGGCTTTTCACCCATGACTCTATGGTGCTGAGCTGACAAACCTGGATTCAAGAAGGTTGCACACAACCTAATTGATGGGATGCAACCGTGTTGGTGCATATTAGCCCAGATTCGCCCACATCATGGGCCCATGATGTCCCTGGACTATGCTGTGAGTGGAAGGTTAATGGTGGCCATGTGGTGGGTGGGGGCTAACATCTGGTCGCCACCTAATAAATGGGCAGTTAACACTTACTAAACACCCAGTTGGTGTGGGCTATCCTCTTGTTTGTTTTTACCCTTAGTTTTTCTCAAAGTGTCTTGTGAGGAGCCTTGTCAGATGCTTTCTGAAAATCCAGATATGCTATATTCACTGACTCACCCTTATCCATTAGTTGATTCTGAGAACTTCTGTGCTTCAAACAAAGTTTCAGTTACAGTCTGCCTGAAGAGGCATGAAAGTCACTCATGCAAATGCACATGAGTTTTGACAGACATTTCAGACACAATTTAGCTCACAATATAATAAGCAGAGGGGAAGTTTACTAGTGCCCCCTAGGTTGGAAACTTTTAATGGAAGATACATATTTGAATAAGTAGGGGTGATAATTTTTGGATTGTGGACACTGACAGGACTTGAGAGAGGCACCATGGTTCAGTGGATAGGGCGCTGGACTGTGAATAATGAGATGTGGGTTCCTAACCCACCTTTGCACCTACTCATGATCACACAGCAGGGGTGGTGTGAAACGTGGGGACTACACGTGTTCATAGCACTTTCTGAGAAATAGGTGTTGGGTAACAGCACGGCCTCCTCCAGCAGAGTAAAAACAGCAGAACATTTTGTTGTTTAACAGGGTACAGAGGCAACTCAGAGACTCTTTTTCTCCTCATTTTTATTGTTGTTGATTTATGATGTTTTTATATGTTTTATTGTATGTTATTGATTTTGTTAGCCACCCCAGGCTGCCTGTGGCAGGAGAGGTGGGATAAAAGTTTTTTTAATAAATAAATAAATAAATTCCCAGTAGTAAACAGACAAAAGTTAAAATATCAGATAGAAAATAATCAGGTAGAGGAATTTAAATATGAGGCCATGTATTATTAACTTGTAGTAACTAGACATGGGGTGGGGATATAATTATTAAACGATCTTTTAAATAGTCAGATCCTTTCCTTCTCACCCCTTTGAAAATTGTCTAATTAAGCTGAAAATTCTAAGGCCAATTCATTTATTTCCTATCTACCACACTTGTGAAAGCTATCAGCACATTATCGATAGGCTCTATAGGGGCTTCCTTTTTCTCAGGTTTCTTGGGCTGATGGTAAGCAATATTAATTTAGTCAAGGTGTATTCATATTAAAATAGACATAATATTTAATAAGGTTGAAATGCTTCCTGTCTGATTCTTTACACAGTATTAAAATGTTTGGATGATTATGGGGCCACATTCCTAGCTTGCATTTCAGTAGAAGCATCCGAAGTCTCCAAATGTTGTTGCGGACAGCTGCTCAGGGTTAGTCACCAGGTTAAAGTATCTTGTAAAATAGGTTTGTCTTTATGGTATCACTTGAACTGTAGAAATGTGTTCTCCTTTTGGGCTAAAAGAATTTGTAAAACTGGCTGCTAAAACCCCAAAGGAAAACACTTCCACAGTGAATCATCCCTCCTGGGGCTTCCAGGTATGGTCTGTCTGACCTAGCATGGCCTATTTTCAGTTTAAATACAACCAGATATCAACTTGACTGCAATCAGTAGTAACACTATCAGGCTGGTAAAAGGCTCATGGATTAGTGTTGCTTTGCCCTTTTGAAGCTTTAGAAAGTGGAACTACTTCCTTAATTGCACAGAAAAGACATTCTGTTGTAAAACAGGGCAAGAGTCAAAAAGTCTTTTTGCGAGGATGAAAGGTCAAAATCTGGTGTTCAGAGGGAAGGGCATTAGAGTAGGTGTCATACAGACATTTTTAAGAAGTCTCCACTACTTCAAAGGATGTGCAACTGGGTGTTCAGGCCACTGGGTCACTTCCTGTAGGAGACATAAGGCAGGCCAGGAAAAGCATTTCGAGAAATTTGAAGATTAATGGTGTAATAGATGAGTTTTAATACAGGGAGTGTAATTTTTCTCCTTTAAATATATCAGTGAGAAAAAGGAGTTTTTAAGGCCCCTGTTGTACCCAACACTATTTGGCAAGATTTGTTTATTTGTTTCATCACACTGCCTCCTTCATTACAGCATTTTATCCATACCTTATAATTTAAACGTTTAGAATTATTTTTTTCTCCAGTTCATTATATTTCTGATTTGTTTCTAAGCTAATCTTCTTTGTCTAATTAACAGTCTTTGTTACTATCTTTGTCTGCTTGGAGGTGAGTGGTTGCCATCGTGTCCAAGACTGGATTAAAGGAAGACAAGGGGGAGGAGGGGAAAGGGATCCCATATTAAGCTATATCTTGAGACACCACTCAACCCCCTGATCACTACAGAATGTGCAGGAATGGGGGAGAAGCCGGTCAGGGTTTGGAGGGGCAATGAGAGGTAAGCACTGCTCCCCTCTGGCTCTCCAGCTAAACTGCACCTGTACAGCAGCTGTAGAGGGAGCTCTGGAATCCCATAGCAGTGATGCCCAGAATTTGTGGGCTCACTAGAGCTAGGCAGACACTCACACATTGCCAGCTGATGCTGAGCATGAGAAGACTGAACTCACTCTTGCATTTTCCAGTCACGGCACATGTAATGTTTATTTTTTCTGTGAATTATCTGATGTACACTGAATATCCTAACTTCTCTTGAAGCTTTCTTCGCAGAGATATGTACAGGGTTTTTTCTTCTGTGTTGATTCTTATTTGAAACTTACATATTTTAAAAACGAAAGAAATTACACGTGTGTAATGTCCCCTTCCTAAAACAGACTTGAATCCTTAACCTGCTAACCTTCCTTTTTACCACTTAACTCTACAGGAGCAAATGCTGGTTTCCCCTTTTTCATTTGCTTGCAGAGCTTTGCATTTTGCTCATTATTGCATGCCACCAACATTGTGTAGTCTTTAGATCTGTATTCACTGTGGGATTGTATTCATTTGTATTCCATAGTCATGTGTGAAAGTTGAATGGTGCCTCCACCCACCGCCCCACTGATGTAAAAGTCCACCAGCCACCACTGCTACAGGAACCATCAAGCTTCTGTGCATGGTCACGATGGAAGAACGACTTCCACCATGGGAGTACTACGTTCACCTGATATCTGTTGCTTGTCTTTACAAGATTTGGTGTTCTTGTCCCTTAAATTGGCATCTCTTGAGTCATAGGATTTTGTGAGAATCTCAGCTTGCATTTACTTTTTTTTTAGTTTCTGGTCCCTGTGGTTGTGAATAAAAGCTTTAAAATGTTGCCGTTGAGTAACTTCAGGGCTCAAACCCCAAAATACAAACACAAAGAATGGTACTTAACAAAAAAAACCTATTAGTGTGTAAGCTGATGTTTTTTAGAGGCTTGGTTTTTTATTTTTAAAGGTATGATTTTGGCAATACTGGCACTTTCTCCACCCTTTATGTCCCCGGTGCCAGGCAAAATTGTTGGCCTTTTATGGGCAGCATTGTTGTTGCTCAGACAAGTATATTTATTTCATGCTTTTATTACCCACTGTAGTCTAAACAACAATAGCTATTTCCATTCTGAAGCCTAACTGTAAACAATAAAAAATCATTTCTTATTAGTACTGGTGGGTATTAGAAGTAATAAAATCAAACCAGTTTATTCATATAGATTTAGTGCAGTCTTTATTCATGGTTTTCTATACAACAGAATCACTTGCTGAGGGTGCTTATTTTAGATTAATGTTTCTGTGGGAGTAAACTGCCTTTGTTCTTTCTGCTCCCACTCAGATGCTTGCTGACTAGCTGGGATTCCACGGCATTGCTTGCTTGAGTACCACTCTGAAAGTATATGAACTCATTCTCTTCTGAATGTATAATATAAATGGGAATATGGAGATGACCATTCTAGCTTCCCTGTTCACCTCCTACTCCTATATAACTCTGAAATATCAGCTCTGCATAAACAATCATTAGGGGGCAGGGGGCTAATCTATTTTGAAAATCTGACAATACCACATCTGGAAAACGTGTTATATATACAGTCCGAAGAGAATACTTGAGAACTGTTTGAGATTGCTAGAAACATTTTATCCCCTGCCCTGTCCAACTCAAGAAAGAAATGGGACTTGACAGAAACATATTCAATGCCTATAGATCTGAGTGATAGAACCAGTCCCAGAGAGGGACCAAACCTTATATACAGTTTCCTCCTTGTGTTATGGAAACCTGGTGGAAAGAGAATTGTGCTCAGTGTGATGAAAAAAAGACACAAGGACAGTCTTTTTGAAAGCATAACTGAGACTGAGGCACTAGTGGTGAGATAACCTGTCCATGCTCTTAGAGGTTAAAATATGTAAATTTGACAGTATTTATTATCTGGTTAGCCCTGGAAGATAATTTAGGTGGTGGTATTTTATTATTATTATTATTATTATTATTATTATTATTATTATTATTCTTTGACGCGTCAGTATGAGATTGACCTTTGAAGTCTGTGTTCAGTGAAAAAACTTGTTTATTTCAACGTGGGAGTTGCATAAATAAAGAATTCAGGATATGCAACCAGTGTATGCCCTTATATTGATTAGCTAATATGCCTTATGCAGTATTTGCACTCTTGCTTTGTGCGTGGAACAGGTTATGTTTTGTTTTGCTGTACCCATCTTTTCCTCAGACCAGGTCACAGAGAATAAAAATATGGTTTATTCTCCAGAATTATAGCTTGCTTTCTCTCTCAGTTTTATTGGCACTTTTTGTTAATCCTATTCTCCTTTGTTTCTGTTTTTATTATTGATATGGGGCACAATCTCATGGCAGATGATCCTGCATAAAAAGGGAATAAAGAAATAAAATATAAGACATTTAAAAATTGTTCTGCTAGTCTTTACTGTGGCCTGCATTATCAAAGAGTAAAAAAGCAGTCAATTCCTCTACTTCTGATGTAGTATAATCCAGCATTGAGCAATCACTGTCAAATGTACGCGATTGAGCCAAATTAGGCCATTTGGCTAGCAAAAACGGCTCTGCTAGGCAGGTTTATTTAAGATCAGAAAAGTGATTCCATGTGTGGTCAGAGGTTAATTCAGTGTCGTGCACTCATTGAAGGAATTCTGCTGCTTGCTTCTGCCTTCAGAGTCTAATTATATTCCAACATGGATTCTTTAAACCAGACCAAATCACCTTTCTTTCTAATTACATATAGCTGTGGGTTTTTTCTTCTATTTTTAATAAATTATTCCTACATTTAAACTTCATTCTTGCATCAATTATATGCATTAGTGGAAAGAAATTGAAGACTTGATTGTTTTCTTTAAGATTTTATTCTCATGATACCAAAAGCAATCAGCCGTTCTTTTAAAGTCAGAGAGTTGCCATTTTGACAGTTACATGACTGAGAAATTAAATTCAGTTGTGTCTTTTCCTAGTTTGCTAACTATTTGGAAGAATGTGTTTGTGGGTTCTCTTTCATCTTATTAGGGTTGCCATTTTAAATCATATGAGTTCGATAGAAATCATTACCAGATTTATTATAATCAGGTTCATAGGAAGCATTTTGTATTTTTACAGCGTGTGTAAACAAAGGAATTAGAATAAACAATAATTAGATTGTTATTGGTTTGTAAGTTAATTCATGCCCTTCTAAGGTTTTATGAGTCTAACTAGAAACATGCTGATATTTAGGACAACATCACTACCGATTTGCTTGTTAATAATAATAATATAATCAGTTCAATTCAGTTTATTTACGGCCAAAGCCAAATCAACAGTAAACATACATAAAAAGCAAAAAACATAATTTATCAAGCGTAAAAAATGCCTGCTGTATTTTACAGTCGGCATAGACCTTAATCCACAGTAACTTCAGCAACATTATGGAAAACATTAACACACAATAATAGCGATACATCATTCATTAAGCATCAAGTATCAAGCCCCTTCTCCTTCCTGATCTTTTCCAAAGCAACCAAGTGCAGTCAACATCTGGTGTCTCGTTTTGGAGCAATCAGATTGTCTTCCATTGTGCAGGCCACATTTAGAAATGGACCACTAGGGGATTAATATAATGAACCCTTGCTTCCTTATAAAAAAGACATTGCTACAAAATGTGGTCAGTGTCTTCGATCGATCTAATAGGGCATGAGCACAAGCAATCCTTATATGCTATTTTGGTCCATCTGCCCTTACCATTCCATAATTGGCCTGCCTTGCCATATCTGACAGACGCAAAGCAATGATAAACTTATCCTTAGGAAGAGGTAATTTACTAATTTGTTCATTGAATTCCAACAATCTCCCAATCCTGCCAAAAACAGTGCACTTTTAATTTCCTCTGCCCCTTTAAACTGCATAGATGGAGAATCTCCATATTCTAAAATACATTGGGATATCTACTGTCAAAAGTGATCTTATTTTAAGCTAATAACAGATCTAGCTCAGGCCAGCCAAAACCCCCACGTTGGGAGAACCTGTTTCCACCCTCAAGAGGGCTCCAGGAGTATTCCCATGCACCTCTAAAAGTTGCCTCAGGAAGGTATTATGGGTTCATTCAACTCTTTTCCTAACTATCATTTAGGCTGCAGACCTTGGTCCTATATAGAACAGCTGAGCGTAATTTAAGGTTTCCCACCTTAAGGGCCTCTATCAGGTTTGTTTTTTTAACCAAAGGTGTTATAGAAGCCAAAATTCCCTGTACTCAGCTGAAGGAATCTATAGCTCAGTCATTCTACATGGCAGGCCTAGTTCAGTGAGCGAAATAATAATCTATCAATCTGGTGTACAACTGGTGACATGGTAATCTGTAAATTTGTTATTAATAAAGGCAAAGGGCTGTCATTCTTACTGGGTTTTAACACAGTTAAGATTCTTCCTCAGGCAAACTTCTCAACAATGTTATGGCCCATAGGCAGGAGTCAATATAAGTCATGTTGGACAAGAAAGGCACCTTAAATACACTGGGACTGTGAGATTAATTAAATTTTAGGTGATGTTTAAAAATGGCGCAGCAGTCATCTTGAGTAATCAGCAACCAGGTGACAAACTATCTGAGGGCTGGAAATGGTGAGAAACAGAGCCTGCCTTGGCATTGTAAAGAGGGGCCTGAAATGCAGTTAATATTGTACCTGCACCTCCCCAAAACATACTACATAAATTCCTCCCCTCCCTGGTCAGACCACTGCACTTGGTGCTGGCCAAAGCTTTGAAAAAGGTTCAAGAAAGGGTGCATGTCAGTGTACATGTATCAGAGATGTGGGGCGGAAAATCTTCCACCAACAAATTTTTCCAAGGAAAATTTTCCAGGGCTTCCATTAATGTGTGGGGCTACTTTAAAATAACTGTGGAGAGACCAAGATTCTTCTGGAACAACTGTTCTTACTTGAGCAAGTCAGACGAATCTGTTCTACTAGGATCTTTCTTATTTCCCTGAGGGGAAAGGACCACGCTTTATTATTTGTCTTTTTCTTCTGCTCTTTCAACCTGTGCTATTCCTTGCTTTTTGTCTTTGTCTCGGAGGTGGAACTCACGGGGATATCCCAAATCCCTGTTTCAATTGGCTCCTTCTGTGTGACTGTAGTAATACAACTTTGCAAAGCTCACTATTTTTTACTTTGCTCCTACTGGGAAAACACAGTAGAAAATCACCAGTTGCACAGTTAAGAATCTGCTATGTGCAGAAGCAGTCCTGATAAAAGATTGGTCATTCATGAATGTGACAGAAGAAAGGTACTGTCTCTTGATAGAACTAGGTAGTGTAAGCAGCACTTCTACAGATAGTGACAGTGAAACTGAAGAGTGCCCTCAGTGAAAGTTAACAGTTAGACAAGTAAATCAGTGGACAATACTGACAACATATGTTTGGGCATGCTAAAAAAAACCACAGTGCATGTTAATATTTTTAGTGCCTGCCGCCACCGTTAATTTTTTCTCATTGTTTAAAAATGTTCTACTGTTGGGTTATGTTTTAAGATATTTAAAAGTCAAGTCAATATAAATGATTTCCAGCTTTGAATTTGTTTCAATATAAAACAGTTAAACCACATTAAGTGTGTTTATTGATTTTTATTTTCTCTCTCCCCCCCTCCCTAATCAAATATTGCAGTTGGCACTTGGCAGGCTACAGGGAAAACGTTGAGATATTACAGCATGTAAAATGAATACTGTGAATAGTTTAGTGTTGTTTACTAAAGATATAAGTCAAACATGCCAAATCACACCACAGTCTATCTAAGGGATCGGGAAAAGTTGCATAGAAAAATTTTCTGAGAACAAAATGTATGTTCAAACGTATCAAAAAATTAGCATGGGAAAAATTTCCAATTCAAAATTTTCTGGAAAACCCACATTACTGGTGAGTATTGAAATTTAATGAACTCATTTAATTTTTAAAATTTTGTGTGGGGTATGTGAGGGAGGTATTTGTGAGGTCTCCTAACTTTCTGCAGCTTGTGTTCAGCTGATGCTCAAGATGGAGTAGGCCATTAGTCCCAGGAAAATAGCAAATTTAATGTTCTTTAATTGCACCACATGTTTTCTTCCTTTTAGCTCTAGCAGTTACTTCATATCATAGTTACTTGATATCATTTTATGTTTTCAATGCTTTTCACAGGGGAAAGCATTAGAAATACCCCTCCCCCAAAAAATGAAAACTGATGATAATGCCACTCACAGGAGTCCCCAAACTACTCTGTTAACAAAGGGCTCAGGGGAGCCTTCTTCAGCTCAGCTGTGTCCTGAGCAGACTGAAACAGTTTTCCTCAACATCTGTTTACCTTCACCAGGAAAACAATTTTCCAGCATGTGGGAGAATAAGTTTTCCTTCCTAACCTGAGACTGGGTGGTGAGACGAGAACCAAGCTATCTATGAGTGTTTTCAGATGAGATGCAACCCCATGTGGCCACTCAGGAGGCATTGGAGCCATCCGCTCATCTGAAGGTGAAGCGGCCAGATGCGTGCTCCCGTGAGCCACAGAGCACCCACTCCCAGCCATACACAGAGCACTGCCGCGAAATCCTGATTCCTCAGTGCTCCATGCAGGACCAGCCAGATGTCTGGGAGCCACCAGTTTGACGTGCTCCCCACTCACTCCACCTGAATGGGTGCTCTCCAGTAGTGCCACTAGGCAGCAATGGACCTCTTCCCCATCATCTTGCCTTGTGTAAAAACACCCTATGGGTGTTTTCTGACAGGACCGCTCCTGCCACCACCACAAACTGCTCTGCCCAATGGGACGAGCTGTCACTCCAACTGGGACTTGGCCCGGTTGCCGAACAAACGTTATGACAGCCAGAGAGGGGAGTGGGGAGATGCACGGACGGGCATCCGCCTGGCCCCACGCTGTGTAGAGTAGCCCCACTCCCCAACTGACGAGCGGTCAATGACTGCTGCCATGGTGCCCAGTTCCCCCTTCCACTCCAGACCGTGGTAAGTACAGAAGGCTATCAGACGTGATAGCCCACTTTACTTTGAGTCTGGCGGCTGACTCCCAACCATGGTGGGGCTTAGCCCATGCTGTGACTTGGGGATTTCCATGGTCAGGAACCAGACTGTGCTAACATCTGTTGGACACGTTTAGACATGACAGTGGCACCTGGATTAATCTGCGCTAAAGCAGATTAAACCATGCCACCATCACGTTTGAAAACAGAAATCTCTGTCAGAAACCACCCAAATAGACACAAAGGCACTAATAATTTTTGAAGTTCCTTCTGCTAGTATTAATGGGATTGTTACGATAGCCATGCTAACCTGCAGTACTTACTGCACCTTTGGCAGAAACGCATATTCTCTCCCTGTTGTTCAGCTGTACCAAGCACCTCAATCGATCGAGAGGAATCTGGAAATTGTCTCAATGACAATTATATACATCTGCTGCAAAAATTTGCACCTCTGATGATGTAGCTGATCAGAAAGGCTATGTTGACAGCTTTCAATTACAAGTTCATTCATTTATGTGGCAGAAACACACAGTTGTATTTGTGCTTTCTACTGGTCCAGCTGCAGAATAGAATACATTCCTCCAGTTGCATCTACTTGAAGGAGAACGGCGGTGATGTGTTCAAGTGCCTTATATAAATTAATACTACCTAAAAGAATCTCCCATGGAGAGGATGACTAGATTCTGCTGATTTAAGCTCCATGTATGCACTGTACACAGAGGTTGCATGCAGTATGTACGCAATACTTGGATCAGGCCCTCATTTGTAGTAATTTATGGGAGAAATAATTTAATGTTTTGTTTCCTGAGATTTATACCCCACCCTTCCCCAAAGGCTCAGAACAGCTTTAACTCAGAGTAATATACATGACAGCAGAAAGTGGAGTAAAGATTCTATGAGTATGAGTGTATCATGAATGCCTGGAATTCCTTAAACGCCCTCCCGTAGGCCAGACCAGTAGACCTCACTAGCGATCCCTGAACCATCTGGAATAGCTCTACAACCCAAGGTTCCATGCATCAGGAGGCAATGCTTCCAGCTCAACAGCTGCCTCTGGTGCCAACTGGTGGAAACGGCCCATCTGGAGACGAGAGAGCGCATCAGCTACGCTGTTGTTAACTCCAGGGACATGCTTTGATGTAAACATGATGCTAAACATTAGGCGTTGCAATACAAATTTCCTGACCAGCTGCATGACCCTCGTGGACTTTGAAGACATGGAATTTGACGTGAACCACCACTCGGTTGTCACACCAAAATACCACTGTTTTGTTTGCGAACGCAGACACCCACAATTGCACCGCCAGTACAATAGGGAAAAATTCCAAGAATGTCAAATCTCTTGTGATCCCCTCCATCACCCATTCACAGGGCCATGGTGCAGCGCACCATCATCCCCTGAAATACACCCCTAAACCAGCGGCATCTGACTGTGCCTGGAGTTCTGCCTCCAAGAGGAGATCGCCCCTCCAGAAACTGACTCCATTAAAGTTATATAAAAAACGGAGCCATGTCCTGCAATCATCCTTCATTTCCCTGGTTACTCTGATGTGATAGTAAGGAGGCAAATCGCTTGAGACCTTGGCGTAAAGCCGAGACAGAAAGGCCCTCCCAGGTGTCACCACTCTACAAGCAAAGTTCAGCGATCCCAGTAAGGACTGCAGATGCCTAACTGTGACCTTGCTGGCTGTAATGGCCACCTCCAGAGATTCCCGCAAGGCAATTATTTTTTTCTTTAGGCAAGCAAGACAAACCCTGTATGGTGTCCATTTCAATGCCCAGAAATGACACGCTCGTAGTAGGACCTACAGTCTTTTCCAGAGCAAGGGGAAGAACTCCTAGCTCCTGCACTAAACTTTGAAATGTTCGCAACAAGTAACCACAGTCATCGGTACCCGCTCTGCCCCCCCCCCCCCAAATCATCCATGTAATGAAGGAGGTTGCTTGATTGAGCACGCTGCCTGACCAACCAGTCTAGTAGGGAGCTGAATTTCTCAAAGGCAGCACACGATATCGAGCACCCCATTAGCATAGCTTTATCAAAGTAAAACTTCCCTTGAAACTGGAAACCCAGTAGGTGAAAATCATCTGATTTTTATATCGCACTTCGCCAGCAACACAGTTGCCCCACAACTCTTGGCGAGTTCGACTGCCGTGTCAAATGATGCATACCGAACTGAGCACAGCTCTTCCGGTATAGCGTCATTGACTGATCTCCCCTTCGGGTGAGGCAGATGGTGTATCAGTCGGAACTCACCTGGCGCCTTTTTCGGTACAATGCCTATGGGAGAAACGTGTAAGTTTCCCATAGGGAGGACCGGAAATGGGCCTGCGACTCACCCTTCCCTGATTTCTTTTTGGAGCTTGGCCCACACTAATACCTCCATAACCATCGTGGATTTCAGGTTTGTTACCCACTGCCTCACCTTCAAGCCACTCACTGGTATTCTGAAACCTACTCTGAAACCTTCCATTACATAGTCCACTGCTTCGCGATCAGGGCAATCGCAAAGCACCCACGCCAATACTTCATGGCGCACTGGAGTTGGGGCCTTTCCCCGAGTTTCCTCACCCTTGGGCAGGGCAACTGGGTTGCTTGTTCTGGTTGCCAGCCTGCCGGACATGGCTGCAATGGGCCGCAAAGTGGTTTCCGGCACAGTGCGAGCAGACATGTCGGAATCGACATGAGGAATGCGTACAGCTTCCCAAACCGTTGAATTTCCAACATGTGGGAGCCTTTACCACCTCCCGGTGCCCCTCAGCCCCAAAGGGATCGTTCATGGGTGCCACTCCCCCTTTTACTAAAACATGCCCGCTATCAGCCCGAGGGGCGCTGGACATGCTGTTCATACACTCCAGCCATAGGTCGGGTGCGTACCTATCCATTTCAGGCCTGGAGTTATAACTGCTTGCTTCCTAAAGGCTTCATCAAAGCCAAGCCCCTGGATGACCGGTGTCAAAAGCCCGCCAGACTATATCCTGGTACTTGACCAGCCCCGCAGCTCGTAGCGGGAAAATCCGCAACATTACCCCCATCCAGATGCAGTATGCCACTGACCAATTGGACCAATTATGGTCTACTTTTGGTTTCTTGAACCCCTCCTTTTCCTTGCCCGCCTCCTTGGTATTCAGGTCAGGCACGGGGTCAGTAAACAGGAGGGAGAACAAATCGACATATTCTCCCCTCCATATCTTTTCCCTCATGGCTTGCAACAGGTGAGCGCCCATAAGCGCCGACACATCAGCATTGCCCCCTGCCAGCGGAGGAGACTCTGCCGCCCCATCCATCACATAGCACCATGGGGAGCAACATCTCCCTGTGCCGCCTGCAACCCACCAATCCCCGAGCGGGCAGGAGCATGCACTCCATATCCCATCTCCGGGTAAGGGTGGTGTACTTGCTGCACAGGCCACGGGTCCCAAGCCCCATTCCATCCGAGTCTAGGCGACGGAGGGGGCAGCATCTCTTGTTCAAAACCGCAGCAGCACCCCAGTTAGGGCCACCCTCCACCTTGCATTGGGTGAATTTGATACTCACCGTCGCCTCGCAATAGAAGAATCGGGTTTTGCAGCAACCTCTCATTCGGCCCTGCCACCTCGTCGTCCGCAACTGTCCCTGCTGATGCTGTGTTGATTGTAAGAGGATTGCCGACATGCCTTGCACTGCCCTCTCGATAGCCTCCATCCACTGCACCACCACATCCATCTGCTCTTGACGAGCCAGCTGCGGATACGTCCTTCCTCTGAGATGTGCTGGGCTGTCCTCTCTAAAACAAACAGATGGAACCCGGCGCCACCCCCACCCCACTCCGCTGGGGTGGAGGCGGTGGAGGAGTCTCTGCCCCCTCCGTGGCTTCGCTCCCCGCGGCTGGGGCATCCAGTTGACAAGGGGATACCTCTGCCAGTTGCGTGAGGATCTCCTCGCATCCCCCCATCCTTTCCTGGAGTTCATGGAGCACTGCTTCAAACGGGTCCCTTGCAGGACCTGTTGGGCTCTGGCTTCCCTGAGCCGCCCCTCGAGAGCCCTTCCTGTATAAAAGGATGTCTCGTCCTTTTATAAATACCTAGTACCAGGACTAAAAGGGGCAAACTATCTTAGGGAGCTTTCAGACCCAGTTATGCGGAAGGCCTTCACAGCCTTAAGGCTTCAATCCATGAAATCAGCCATACTCTATGGATGTTATAAGGGTATCCCTTATATTGAAAGATCTTGCCCGTGTCTTTCTGACATTGAGGATCTGCAGCATTATTTGCTTAACTGTCCACTGTTTTTGGTCCCTAGAGTAATCTATTTCAGTCTCTGGGTTTAGATCTACAGCATCCAGCCATCCAGAAGCTAATTTATCTTCTGGGAGATTCTAACAGAGAGATAACTAAGAGGGTCATAGTTTTTGCGGTCAGAGCTGCTAAGATTAGACCTAAATTTCCAGATACTGTGAGTATTTACACTCAGGTGGCCCCCGCTGACAAGTCCTATAGACATGTTTCCTTTGGGGTTTATGATTGATATGATTGATATTTGTTTAATATTTGTTATGGGATGATTTTATATGTATGTTTTTGGCAGTATTGGCGTGAATGTTTGTTATAATGTGGCTGTATATTGTCATGACTTTGGGGTCAGTACAATAAATCAATAAACTGAAGGAAAAATATATAATCTACCTAAAACCACTGCATGGTGCAAGCCATTTGGCTTGGTGCAGAAATACAACCACCTAGCAGTAATCTTTGAGCATATTTTCTCTATTTTGTGAGTATTTGCAGATTATTTTAAGGGAAAAACAGATATTTGGCCTGTTGAGATAATGCTGTGACCATTCATTGTTGTCTTTCATTACAGCTACTCTTTGGCAGGTACTTGGTATGATGTTGCTGGCAGTCTATTCCTTGGATAGGTGAAAGTTGATTTCTCTTGCCATATGTTATAAAATTCAATAAATCAAAAACATTGTTACACGTACTAAGTGGTTGGTGTGAGTTATGGCAAACTGTAAGATGTCATTTCTTCTGAGTTTTTAGATACTTCTTTCCTGCCTTCCGTTTTTGAGATCCCATATGGCCATCCTTCCATAACATTGGTTTCTTCTAAAGCACAATCAATTATATTTTGTGCAACTTATTATTTACCATCTTTCAACCGGTGAGAGAGTTTGCTACAAATAACTTTGTCAGACACTCCATTGTTTAGAGTTTGTTTTCTTGTTAGTCATGACTCTTTTTTTCTTGGTGCTAGTACAGTTGTACATTATTTGGAAACCAATGAGCGACGTAATGTTTTTCTTATTGTTTTATAGCTGCTGTTTTGATGACTGCTTCTTTTTTCTATGTTTTGCCTGTGGGGCTTGAATACTGAAGAGACACAGGATGTGGCAGCTGTATTCAGATGGTTTCTTAGGGTACCACATATACAATTGACAGGATTGTTCTTGCCAAATTAACAATGTGTAGTGGGTGTTCTGGTCCCAGCCCATCTCAGATGAGAAACACCACACCACTTACACGTTTGGAAACCAGAACTGCATGTAAAGGCAGGACAATGGCTGCAGCCAGTAATTGTGTCTCTGAACAGCTTACACTGCTCTTCCTGCTCCTGTGACTGTTTTGCACCACTCAGATGTAATTACAGGCACTGCAGAGAGGGAAGGAGCATGTGAATTTTCTAGAAGGTAGGAGGATTTTGGTAGCCGGGAGTGGGCCAAAAGCCTTCTCCATCTCTCTTTTCTAGTCTACCTGCTCATGTGTATGCATTGTTACAAGTCAGGGGGATGGTCTCTTCTGGTGAGGTGAAATTCCATTTTAATTTAACTCTGATATAAAAAAAGCCATTCTAGCTAGTGTTTGAGAGAATTAGTATTTCCACAGCAGTAGCACTGGGAACCACACGTTCTGTTGTGGTCAGTAATCTGGCAGCATTTTACATCCTGGCAAGCTTGATATTTATGCTTTACATGCTAGCACAGTGACAATTTACAAGTTACGAAAGACAGCTCCAGAGGATGGGCTGACTCTGCAGGAGCTATCAGAAGCCAGCTGTTCATTCTGGTGACTCATGCTCTGAGCAAAGTTTGCTAAGTTAATGACCCTGCTTTGTTATGGACAAATCACTCTTGAGCAGAAAGACTCATTTGTAGCAGTAAATGTATTCCATGCTGACCAGAATACTCGCAAATCGCCATAGAGCTGTGTGTGCTATGATTTGTCTATGTAAGTGTATTACCCTGGAGTGACATGTTGTTAACCCTGAGACAGAAGTGGAGTTGAAAAGGCCAAAGCCAGCTTTATTAAACACTGAGTTAAATTGGCTATAAGGGGATCTGTCCCCCTTCCCCTGCAACAAGCACAAGAAGTATTCTTCTCTCCAACATTGGCATTACAGAAAGCAGAATTTACTCATGTGACTATGACCTGTGATGAAAAA
The DNA here is from genome assembly GCA_003113815.1 of Sphenodon punctatus. Classification (NCBI taxonomy): domain Eukaryota; kingdom Metazoa; phylum Chordata; class Lepidosauria; order Sphenodontia; family Sphenodontidae; genus Sphenodon; species Sphenodon punctatus. The sequence continues at coordinate 3,285,346 of QEPC01015764.1, read as the reverse complement.
GATTCATGATCTGGTTATGATGGTTATAAGGGGAATACACCAAATAAAATATCAAAAAGGCTTTTCTTATTGGTGAGTTGGAATGATAGTTTATCAAGAGACAAGATAGAATGGCCCATTGCTTAAGTCATTTAATTAGCAGGCACCCTTGAAGCTCTTCTCTGTTCCTAAGCAGAATGTACCATTAGCTCAATTCCGTGTGCTGTTAACATCTGTTAAATTTACCAGACTAGCTTTTGCAAATACAAGATCTCTGCACATCGGGATGGCCATACTGGGGGTATTTTCACATGTGACACCACAGCCTTTGGCCACGCTTACCCCAGCATGGCCACCGGCAGTGGTGTCGCATCTGCTCCCACCTGCCAGATTGTCACCATGGGCGGGAGCAGAGGTAACCCCGGACCATGGCAGGGCTAGCTAGGGATGTGTGCTGAACTCCCTGCCATCACACATCCTGTGTTAAAACCAAGCCACGGTCCAGGGAAGCCTACCCCTGACCATGGTGGAGCGGGCCATGATGTCTGATGGCCCGCTCTACCTAACCCTGGCCGGTGGCCAGAGCGTTGCAGGTGGGCGTGGTGGCCTCATAGGCAGCCGCATCCACCCATCAGGGAGGAGGCGGGGCCATGCGGATGTACCATTCGCTCAATTCTGTGTGCTGTTAACGGGGTGGGGGGGCCATGCAGACCCACATCTGCATGTCCCCCACTCTCTCCCAGCCCGCTCCCCAGCCCTGGCCACCGGAATGTTTGTTTGGCAGCAGGGCTTACTCCTGCCCGGGGTGCGGGCTCTCAGCCCAGGCAGGAGCAAAGCGTGGTGACTGAAAAGCTGTCACATTTGGACATACCCTGGATCAGCTGTTTTGTCCATTTAGTTCAGTATCCTGTCTTTGACAAGGACCAACACCTGATGTTTTAGAGGCAAAATAAAATACTGTGCAAATTAGATGTGAATTGCTTTTCCAATGAAGGTTTTTACCATAATCCAGGTACTAGGCAAACTATCAGGAGTGCAGGTTCTTGGGGAGTTCACATGCAGGTCTCAGCCAGGGCTGGTTCTGAGCCCTGCACTACTTTAATGGTCCTGTGTCTTGCTTCATTGCACCAGAGTCTTAGCAGCTGAATTTCAGCCCCTCCTCAGAATCCAAGAATTCAGAGTGCCAGCCAATCACAAAGCAAGAGTGGTGGTTTTTGTTATTGTTGTTGTTGTTGTTGTTTGGGGTGGTTATTTTTTTTACATATGTGTATGCATGTGTGTATGTATGCATGTGCATGGTGGTTCTTGGGTTTAGAAACTTTGCCCACCCCACCATAATCCTTAACAGTTTAGCCCCCAAACATGAGTTTTATATCCCTTTGCCAAAACTTGATAGCGTTTAATTATTATAGCCCCCTGTCCATTCTTGTGCTTGCGTTGTTTCTTGCGCTCCTCAGGCTGCAGAGTACATCTCAGTAGAGCACTGAGTCTGACGTTATCAAAAATGGTTGTGATTAATGGCATGTGTACTGTTACTAAGTTCTTGATATACCATTTAATCCTAGACTAGGAGAAACACATGAATCTGCTATAAAGATAGGAAATACTGTCTTAACAGTTAGAAGAAGAGGATAAATTAATCATTCTTATTCTTCTCTAAAATCCATCGCTCTAGGACTGTCACAGCAGAAGTACATGAACTTTGAATTCATATGGTTAGGACCATTCACAGTGATCTACTTCGTCTTCCTTCTCCAGCCCATTTACTATATATCACTTGTAGGTGTTGTAAACTGGATATGCTATGGGTCAAACCGTCAGAATCATTTACATCTTTGCCGGTGACCTCAATGATGACTGTGTTCTGCTATCTCTATTAAGACTTTTAGCATCTGTTGTAGATTTGTCCATGGGAGGAGTTATGGCTCTCGAATGAATAGTTGGCTGGGGCATAGATGATGGTAGACCAGAGAAAAGACAGCATTTGGCACATTCCAAATCAAAGCAGCCCTGCTCTGTAGAGGAGAGTGTCATTTGGAGATGATTTACATAGTCGTTCTTGCCTTAAGCAGATTGTCTGCTCTCAATAGTCTACTTGGCTTGTAAAGCTTAGACCCATCCCAACTAATTAAACAGTCTTCATGGTTTTAAGTGTGTTTAAAAAAGCAAATGTAGTGAAACAGTGCTTCACTTTTATTTCAAACTGCTGTATTAAATTGGAATGTAGAAGTGCTTGAGTAAAATTTTCCTTTGACATGGGTATTAGGAGTTCAAGCTTGAAAGCTGAAGAAAGTAATAGGTTTTTCCATAGGGGGGCAAAAAAAGAGAATGCAGCCTACATGTGTTCTGGTTAAAACTTAGGGAGCAGACCCAATTCTCTCTCTCATTTGTGCAGAATGTTTTGACATACTGAAGTTGTTATCCTCCTCATCTAGGATTAAATGATAGATCAGAGGAATACTGAATTTTCCTTCTTGCTTTTTGTTTATCGACAGACTATAAGAATAGCTCTGTATACAATACAACAGCTTGTGAGCATCAGTAACTTTCTTTATATGCGTAGCCTCAGTCACTTTGAAGAGAACACTCTCATGGATAAAGTTACACAATGTGGCATCTTGGTGCAATGTTACCAATATTTTTCTCTTCAACTGCTGCCTATAAGAGAATGCCTCACTGTCTCTGAAAATAATAATGAAACAAAGAATACTTCAAGGCAAAAGTAAACCCTGCTTCCTTACTCCACAAAAATATTCTTATCTGATTGAACTTTGGGTGAATTAGAAAACTACCAAAGTCTATTTGCTTCTGGGTTCAGTTCAGTAGAAAGCTAAGCTAGATCCCTACAAACAAAGCAAATTACTTGAGGTTTTTTTCAAACTTCCCATTCTGTCCTTGGCACTGCATCAAAGTTCCTATACAAATGTGAAAATTTTGAACTTTGAAACAAGTAATTGTCCACCCTTATCAGTGTTTTAGTGGGAAGACTTATTTAAAGCCATGATAAGTTATCTTAAAGTTTGAGTACTCTTCCTTCCATTTATATGTACTTGAACTTTCCATATCTGCTTAGATAAACTTTTCAACAGGGTTTAAACAGCCAACCAGCTATCATATTTCACTCACCATTAAAATTCTATTAATCTTACATTAATGATATACCGTGTGCCCATTAAATAAAATATCCATGTGCCTCTGTAGTAGCACCTGAATGAAGACTGCTTTACAAGTAAAAACCTGGACATCTGGCTACATGATGTTTTAGTATCTCTTCCAATAATTAAGGATGTGTTCTCATGAGCATTCTTTTTTTTGGTGGGAACTACCGCACATAAGCACAGACGTTAATGTGAGTGGATGGGGTACTTACTTCTACAAACAAGTGGGGTTAAAGTTGGGAGGTAGGCTCTACTCCAGGGAAACACACTCACGTATACTGTTTGGAAAATTACCCCAATCTATGCAGTCCTCAGTTTCCCAGTGAACCTCATTATTTCCTCCTTTGTTTGTTACTCTCACAAAGTGTCTGCCTCACTGACTGCTTGTTATATCTGCTCTCCCTGCTGGAGATACCCTGTAAATTCAGAAGGAGGAAGATTGGAAGTGGAACAGCTATTTAACCCTGGTTCTTCCTACTTGGGAAACAGAGGCCGTGAGAGGTTGTTACTTTAGAATAATTCCTCAAGAGCAATTACACTGTTTCAACTATGCTTCTGAGAACAAGCCCTAATCTCCCAAGTCACTGTAATATGCTTCCTTTCTCTTTCTCAGACATTTTAGTTATTTGACACACATCAGTGTTCATTTTATGTCAGCAAAAGCATAATGAAAAACTTAATTAGCACACACATAATGGGGGCAGGTGCAAAATTAACCAAAACAGATTAATATTCTAGTTACATTCAAATACAATAGAATTCTTGTCTAGTTATGCGTACCATATACTGTCTTGCAGAGGTGGGGAACCTGAGCCTGAGGGGAAATACAGCCTAGATGTAGTTCCTGGATTTGGACCCTGTATCCAGTTGCTATCCCCAAGCACTGAAAAGACTGAGCTTAGAGGAAAGGAGCAGATATGAGGTCTTGCATACAAGGATAAGGGACAGATTCATGATCTGGAGCCTCCTCTTGCTGAACAGTGCACTCCCCCCACTCTGCCTTAAACACCCCTGCCCGCAACCTCTGTGCAACCCTCAGAGCTTGTACTGATTTTCAAGGTGATCCCTGGGAACAAAAAGGTTTCCCACCCCTAGTTCTAAAGATATAATTTATGTATTTATTTGGATATTTATACCCCCCTTCCCTGAAGGCTGTGGGCAGATATTACTGTAAAAAACATACATATAAAAAAGAATGATAAACGCTATACAAAATACCCATTAAAATCCCCCAAATCCTAACCTTGCCTGTTTAATGCCTGGCCAAATAAATAGGTCTTTAACTGCCTCCAGAAGATGTTCAGGCCAGGGCTTTGGTGAACTTCTAAAGGAAGGGAGGTAGCCACTAAGGGTAATTTCAGATGTTACGAGATCACGGTCAACCACAATGAATCCCCTGTGATGGCCATGATTCCCATAACGTCTGATGAGAGTTCCGCCAGATTTTCACCCCAGTGAATCTCTGGCGGGAGTCACATTGACCACGATTCTGGACCTCCAGCCACCCGGAGGTCCAGAATCGTGGTTGTATCGGGCCCAAACTGTGGTCACAGTGGCCATGGTCTGGAAAGGGCCGAAGGTAACGTCTGTTACCTTCAGCCCTGTCGGATCTTGGTCCTGACCACGGGATGGGATCGGGCGCAGTGGTCGGATTGGCCGCTACGCCCACCTGTCTCCTGGAAGGCGGGCAGCTGGGGGAGCGCAGGGGGGTGGGGCTGTGTGACCACACGTTGAGCCGTGCAGCCCCTCCCCGATCTCCCTCCAGAATCAGGCTGGCACGTCTAAAGGACGGAAGGCCTGATTCCTGTCCGGGATCTGAAATGGATCCTGGACCGTGGTTCAGCGTGGTGGGCCGAAGGGCTCGTCACGTCTGAAATTACCCTAAGAGTAGCGGGAACAGCCACCAAGAATGCCTCTCCACATGCCCTTGTCATATGGACCAGGTGCAATGATGGCATTTTTAAGAAAGTGCCTTCTGCTGACCTTAGAGGTTGCAAAGGGGCATAAAGGGGAGACAGTCCTTTAGATACATATGACCCAGGCTGTTTAGGACTTTATAGGTCAAAACAAACACTTTGAATTATACCTGGAACGCTAATGGCAGCCAGTGCAGACTCTAGAGCACCGATGTAGTGTGCTCCTGGATACTCAACTCCATCAGGAAGTGGGCTGCCATGTTCTGCACTCCCCAAACAGTCTTCAAGAGCAGCACCATGTAGAGCACATTTTCAGTAGTCTAGCCTCAAGCTAATGAAGGGATGGAAGACCATGGACAGGTCTGCATCTGAAAGAAGAGGTTGCAGCCTTCTCACCAGATGGAGTTAGTGAAAGGCACTCCTGTCTACCGCTGAGACAGTATCTTCCAGATGGCGTGTAGAATCCAGGAGTACCCCAAGGCTGCAAACCTGAGTAATGAGAAGAAGTCATACCCCATCAATGATGGGCCAGCCAACTAACATCACTCCATCCCCCACCCCTCGTAGCTGCCACCCATAGGTTCCACACGGGACCAAAACAGACAGACGGGCATTCCTTCCTGCTGTAGTCCACCATGCTCCAACCCTCCACCATAGAGTTCTGGTCAGTCCTTGGATCAGGGGCGGCTTGTGGGTTTTGATGTTGGAGGGGCACTGGGGTAGTAGGGCCGGCGGGCCTAGGGGTGGAGCCTAGCCTAGGGGCGGAGGCAGGGATACGGTAGGCGGAACCAGGGCATAACCCGCCAGAAGCAAGGAGTTCCCAGGGTTAACATTAGATGGACATTACATTACTTAATTCAGCAATTTCAGTTAGGCAGGTTATATTCACCTCCTCTGCCAGGTTTAAAAGCAGGCAGATCAGCAGACTAACGGTTACAACTCACGATTTCAAAACCTCAGTTTTATCACAAACATCACATTTCTAGCATTTTGAACACCCATAAGATCACCAGACTCACCGTTACATCTCACGATCTCAAAACCTCAATTGAATCACGGGGCATTAAATACTAATTCCCCCTCACCCTCTGCTGTGTGTGTGTTGGGGGGGGG
>QEPC01015764.1:3237537-3250964 GCA_003113815.1 Sphenodon punctatus | reverse complement strand
CCCCCAGTCTCTCTCCCCGAGTTCCCTCCCCCCCCCCCATGTTTACTCACCGAACAGGGCAGGCACCAGGCAGTTCAGCGTTCAGTGGAGGTGCTTGGCGGCGAGATGTGCTGCGACGTGCATGCTCAACTGAGTCAGTTCAAGCATGCGCGCCGCAGCACATCTCGCCGCCGAGTGCCTCCACTGAACGCTCAGGTGAGACTTTGCATTGAGCCCATAGGGCTCAATGCAAAGCTGCCGCAAGCGGGAAATTTCATTTCCCAGCGGTGCGCTTGGACTGGATGCTCAGCCACCTGGCGCGCGTTCAGTCCAAGTTTGTCCCTTGTTGAACTCCAGACAGAGCACTCACTGACTGAGCGCTCTGTCTGCTGGTTGAAATTGACATCGGAGCACCGCGCTGCGCTGTGAATTTCAGCCAGCAGAGACAGAGCGCTCAGGCAGTGAGCGCTCTGTCTGGAGTCCCAGGCTGACTGGCAGTACCTGGGAGGATGGGGGAGAGAGCGGGCAGGGCACTGCCTCAGGCGAAGGCCGCCACTGGTCAACTGATTAAAATTTATAGTTGATTAGCAATACGAGTCATTGATTATTTTTGACTGATGCTGTGTTGTTTTCATTTTTAGAAAATTTAGTTATATTGTTGGATATTCTTGGTTTTCAAAATATTTTTAATATTTAAAATATTTTGAAATTTTAAAATGTTTTATTCATTTTTAATTTCCATCTTAATCTGTAATCAATTCATTAATTGATGAATTTCGCTCTTCTTGGTAGTCAAGTCAATCAATGGGATTACTTGCATGAGTAAAGCTTAGCAATGGATTCTGGAGTGACAAAGGATTTTTGCCCATAGTTTCGAAGGTATGGGTCAGGAACCATTTCCCTCCTGCAGGCCTTTTGAACATTAGTACAAGATCTGTGGGCACCTCAGCACACCTTTAGGCAGGAGTGCTTAAAGAATGTGCTCAGGATGGGGGAAGGCAGCATGGAGGTCCAGATCATGGATCCATCCTCTATTCTTGATGGCACACCCTCATTTCAGTTTTCTTTCCCTAAGTGCTCCCTTTCAGTGCTGAAGAATAGGGACTGGATCCACAGACCAGATAGAAGAATTGGAAAGGGAGTCAATTAAAAATAAATTAAAAGTTGGATTTGGCCCTTGGGCCATAGGTTCTTCACCTGTTCTCTAAGACTACAGTTCTCATAGTATTAGAACCCCCAGCAAAGTTAATGGGGCTTGTGCTGGCACAGTACTTTGAAGAGTGGAACCTCGACGGATGTAAATAGACAGACACGAAGGCTGCCTGCCCCCACAGCTGCTCCAGCAGTGCACCCCAATATCCAACAATTGTTTCATCTCCAATCGTGATGATCTAGGCAGAGAGCCAAATGCCTTTGCCTGTCACTCAAACTGCGCTATGATTTATCCTGTGCAATCTGAGTGATCGGCATGTGCTGGGCAGTCTGGAATTTTGTTTGTCACTTGAATGGTCTTATGACCCATGCATCGCTCACACCATTTGATTGATTGGCAAAGCACCCTGGCACAATCCAAAATATTTTACATGTCCCCTGGTGGGGTTTCTGACTCATCAGACAAGAAGAGGTGAGAATTTTTCTTTTGAAGTCACTTCTAGAAAATGTCACAGACTGTCTCCTGAGCAAATGCGTAGAAGGGCCTTGTTGTTTTGTTGCTGGCTGTTTTTATTGCACTGATAGTTTCTCACTCTGTGTCACAGTGGTGACTTGTTGATAGCTGACAGCGATGCCAGGTTTAGGTTTTTTTTGTTTTGTTTCATGTTGTGAAGGGAATCGGCATCTTTGTTTGGAATGCAGCTTGGTTCTCACCATTCTGCTGTCCCTCTTCAATTTTTCTTCATCCTCTCCTGCAAAAGCAAGAATTATCAAAAAATTAAAGCTTGAAGCAAGTGGAACAATCATTTGTGTATTTTTTGTGCACACATTGTCTTTTTGCATCTCTTTATAGCATGTGGGGTAGGGTAATTTGAGATAACTAGAGAGAGAAGGATAGTAGAGCTGGAAGAATGGAATAAGCACTATGTAAATACTGGACAACCTTGTTGTGTTTTCAAAGGTCACATGCCCCCCCTGTTATGAGAGATTATAATTTACAGTGATGATAAAGAATTAGATCTGATGCAATATCCCAGATTTAAGCACTCCCTAAATTTGGGGGAGGCTGGATCTAAATGGTGCTATTGAGGCCCAATCTTTGGTGTAGGGTTGTGCGAGGAATTCTTGAATTGTGTGAGATAAAGTGGGAGCCTAAGTTATGCATTTCAGCTCATGCTTGTTTATGACAGGGAATGGGAGAATCTTTTCAGATAAAGCAAGGTTAACTTCATCCCTTTATCTAGTTGTGCAGAGAGATGAACCCTAGATTTAGCCACTTGAGTAACAAGCAGAACACTGTGCTGGTGGTGAAAGCTAAAGAGAACAAAGAGAGTGGGGAGGATTTGGGTGAAAAGATCTGCAATTTGTTTTGGGCACATTCAGGCATTTATGAGTTAATGTCAAGTCAATTTTCAAGCAATTCCTTTACCTCCAACAAAGAGATGCAATTATCACTTTCAAACCAAGGCATTCACATGCTATATTATGTGGCAAACAAACCCATTTGTTGAGTGCTATATTTTATTTGTTTGTATTAAAGGTGTGACCGAAAATTCCAACTGAGTTAAAGGCACAGCTGTGCTAGATACTGTATAAAACAGGGATGGGGAACCTTTTCCATTCCAGGGGCCACACTGAAAATTACTACAAGCTCTGAGGGCCGCACAGAAGTTGTGGGTGAGGGTGTGCTCAGGTAGAGGAGGGCCCAGATCATGAATCTGTCCCCTATCTTTGCATGCATGCCCTCATCTCTGCTCCTTTACTCTGAGTTCAGTCTTTCAGACCTGGTCCAGGGGCCATATCCAGGAACTGGGTCAAATAAAAAGTAGCCACAGGCCACATTTGACACACCCACCCACCCAGGTCTGAGGTTCCCCACTATTGGTATAAAACAAGTAGTGAGAGACAGCTGTTGTTCCAAACAGCTTTCAATCTGGCATCATTATCCCTTTCAGAAACTAACTTTCTCTATAGGGCATTATGTAGAAGAGAAAGGTTGCCATGTTGGTCCCAGATATCGGCAATAGAGAAAGTAGTACAGTGATTTACTTATTTTTTGGACAAACTCCAATAATGGTGGAGGTTTGGTCCAAAAACTTGCATACCTCCACCAACTGTAGTTGGTCCAATAAAAGATATCGTTGTACTACTTTGTCTCTGGGTGTTTTCAGATGTGATGCTGGCATGGATTAATCCGGGTTCCAGCGTCACGTTTGAAACCAGCCGCCAAATGTTACCACGGTCTGGCTCCCAACCATGAAGTTTAGGAAATGCCCAAGTAACAGCCTGGACTAAGCTCCACCATGGTCAGGAGTAAAGTGGGATATCACATCTGATAGCCCGCTTTATTCTCCCTGGTCTGAAGTGGTGTCGGGGGCTGGGCACCGTGGCAGCCGTCATGGCCTTCCGTGAGCTGGGGGAGGGGCACTGCATGCAGCACAGGAGCAGGGATGTGCAGATGCACGTTAGTGTGTCGCACTGCCCACTCCCTGTCCTGCGCTGCTGTCACGCTTCTTTGGTGCCCCTGCAGATGCCGACTGGGGTGGTGGCTGCCTTCACTGCCCGGAGAAGTCCATGGTGGTGGAGGAGGCAGCCCAGTACGTTTGAAAGCACTCTCTATTGCATAATGTCCTGTCACTGTTAGTTTTACCTGGTGACTTCCCAAGATTAAACCAAGGAATAGTCCCATAAGCTAGGCACTATATTACACAATGTTCGCGCCAGCGCCCTCTAGCTCTGATTTCACTTCCATGCAAGTGGTGGTGACATTCTTCTTCGAGTGGCTCCTCCCATTCTCACAAATGTGCGCCCTTCTTTTACCGGCATATACATAGCTCATAATTCAAAAATCACATGACGTTCATGCGCCCCCACCCTATATAAGGCACCTTCCCATCTGAACCCAACAGTTCCTTCCAACCGCTTTGCGGATTACTGACTGTACACAGCTCATAGTTATTATTGATCAAAATGTCAAATGTGAAGCATAGTTTTAAAAAAGTGTTTCTCATGTGGCAGGCGAATGCCAACTAAAGACCCTCACGGGCAGTGTTTGATTTGTTTGGGAATTTCTCATGATCTCAAGGAGTGTCATGAGTGTGTTTGTCTCAAACCCAAAGACACTCCGTGAAAGGGCCATACGTCTCCCTGTCCTACTTCAGGAACTGGAGAATAGGGGGAAACAAAGACACCATTCCCCAAGTTCGTTCCCAACAGTACCTAGTATTGGGGCAGAGGAGGTGGTTTCCGTGTCTCAGGATGTACCAGAGCATTTGCTTTATACATCAGAGACTCTAGGACCGTTCAGGATAATGAGGTCTCAGTCTGCATCTCCGAAGAGGATCAGAAGTCAGGAGGGCATAGAGCCTGCCCTTGTGGCGGATCGCTCCTTTTCAGCCTACTCATCAAATATTGATGAACAAATGGACATGGGAGCCTTATCGCCTCAGGATCCGCCCGTCTTCGTTGACTCTAATGTCCCCATTATATATAGGAGAGGAGGAGCCAGATCTCCGGTACAGGGGAGCTCCATTTCAACCACCACAACCGCAATGCTTGGGGGATGTGGGCGAAACAAATCAGGAGGGTCAACTCAGATTACCTCCTAGAAAATTAAAATAATCAAAATTTCCCTGGAAATACTGGAGGCAACAGGAGGAAAGTCATAGACATGACAGTAGGCAGATTTTGTCTTGTCTGCGCCAGTTGATCGAGGTATCGATGTCAGCAAAGACTTCGATGTCTAAAAACACAGACCTCGGGGAGCCTATCGACGTCCATACAGTAAGCTCTCAGGCAGAGGGAAGAGGCTACAGCGCCACCTAATGACAGAGAGGTGGAACTTCTCACAGCCTCGATGTCTAAAATAGCCATGACGTTGACAGAACAGGGAGTATCAACGTCGGCACAAAGGAGGTCTGCAGCAAGAGCCTCAATGTCGAAGGACATATTGACTTCAAGGAAGCACAGCTTGACATCGGCGGACTGTGGAGTAAAGTCGAGAGAGACTTTAACCCCATTTCAGGCAGATGAGGCTGCAACAAAAATTACAACTAAGGAAGCAGTTAAAAAAATGCCAGATGGTAGCTCAACCTGTAAAGGAAGATCAGATACCCTCTTCTCCAGCACCGATTCAGCAGGATCCAGTAGAACAGGAGATTCTACAGGAGATGCCAGTTCTTGAGCTCGAGGAAAGCGCGGAAGGTGAGAGTATTTTCCAGGCACCTTCAGATGAGCTCCAGGGAACTAAGGCATCAGGATCCTCACAGGATCATAAGGAATTCCAGTCCTTGCTTAAAAGGTACACTGACCTGTTAAAGATTGACACTGTGCCTATAGCGGAACAAGAATCTGACCCGGCTTATAGGGTGGTGGAGGGAGCTCCGCAATCTAAGTTAACATTACCATTGTTTAAAAGGCACACAGCGGACGCTGTCAAGCTGTGGAAAGTGCCAGCATCAATACAGCCTGTATGTACCTTGAGTAGCTCGTTCTGTTTATTTCCAATAGAACAGGGATCTTTTTTTTTCCGGCATCCTCCCCCAAATTCATTGGTGGTAGCAGCATCAGCAGAAAGATATCAGAAACAGGCTCAAGACACATCCCCTTCAGACAGGGAGAGCAAACGCATTGATGTTTTTGGTAGGAGATCATTCGCTTCTAGCACCATGGTGATGCGAGTATCCAACTACTCAGCGAGGATGGCGTCCTATCAACATCGACTCTGGGAAGACGTGCATAAGTTGGTGCATCTCATTCCTAAGAATAGTCAAAACGATTTTCACCGCTTATGTTCAGAGGGATCACTTACAGCCAGGTTCCAGTTACAGGCTGCTAGGCATGCTTTGGAGACCACAGCTTGAGGGGTGGCAAATGTGATTGTTACTCAAAGGTTTGCTTGGTTGAGAGGGACCAAATTGGACTATCATCATCAGACCAAGGTTGAGAACCTCCCTTTTGACCAGACCGGACTATTTGCTAAAGAGACTGACAAACTCCTAGAAAACATACAAAAGTCAAGGGCAACAGCTATAAAAATGAAAATATCACAACGTGACCAGGGCCCTGCTGCTTTGCAGTCAAGGCAGTACAATGCTCAGCAAACATATATTTGCTCGGCCAGGCAGTATTATGGGCAATTTCAGCAGAATACTATTTATTATTTTTTTTATTTATTTAGTAGATTTTTATACCGCCCCATCCTGCACAGCAGCTCGGGGCGGTTAACAACAATAAAAAAAACCCATTTAAAACATTTAAAATACAATTATAAAACATATCAATAAAACAGGGTGGTATAAAAATAAATATACAGTCATACTAGGAGTTATTACTCATCCCCTTCCTCTTACCAGTACTAGGGGAAGCAAAGGAGTCAATACTCCTCATTTAAAGCAGGGGGTCAGCCTAGGCAACCCTTTTCATCCCAGCAAAATAGAGGTAGACATTGACAATTACCAACACTCTCCCTGCCTATACATCAATTAGTACAGGGGGGGCTCTTGTTTAAATTTGTATTACTGTACTCTTTACCCACTTGGGAATATGTAACCACTGATGCATGGGTGTTAAAAATTATCAGGATTGGTTATCAGGTTAAGTTTTCTCCTTATCCCTCTACATTGTTGCCAAGTACGCCTGTGAAGTTGTCCTCTCAACAGGCTATGGTGTTAAATAAAGAGATTCTTGAAATGTATCAGAAACATATCATAGAATTCATGTCACCATGTCAGTGTAACACTGGAGTTTATTCTAATTATTTTGTTATAGACAAAAAGGGTGGAGGTCATAGACCTATCCTGGATTTGAGAGTCTTAAATTTGTTTGTACCATATCAAAAGTTTTTGATTACGATGGATAAATTAAGGCCATATCTGCAACCAGATCAATGGTATGCGGTAATAGACCTAAGGAATGCCTACTTCCATATTAGGCTCCATGATTCATCTAAGCAATTTTTCCATTTTGCGCATGACTCTGGTCATTATAAGTTTTGCTCTCTACCATTCGGCCTACCACCGGCGCCTAGAGTTTTCACTAAGGTAATGGCGCCGGTGATAGCGTACATAAGGAAACAGGGTGTATCAGTGTTTCCTTACTTAGATGACTGGTTAATAATAGATACTACCCCTGAGTCCTTGAATGGTAAGGTTAAATTCATTTTAAATCTGTGCACCAGTTTAAGATTGTCTATAAATGTGGACAAGTCCCATCTTTTGCCTACTCAACAAATTGACTATATAGGCACTATAATAGATTCCAAGAATACTCAAGTCTTTGCCTCAGAGGTGAGGTTCCAAGCTTTAATTGAGTTGATTAAAATTATAAGAATTCACAGGTTACAGGGAATTCGATGGTTTCAAAGATTGTTAGGACTCATGACTTGTACCACTGCCACGACACCGTTTGCCAGATTGTATATGAGACCACTACAATTATGGTTCTTGAAAATGTTTGATCCAATGTCAGATTCCCCCAAGAAGAGGGTTAGGATTACAAGGGAAGTTTTAACCTCCCTTGATGTCTGGTGCAGTAGGAATTTTGTATTAGCTGGAATGCCATTCGACTAGCCTAATCCTAATCGTTTTTTGACTACAGATGCCTCACTGATGGGCTGGGGAACCCATCTTCAAGAATTTTCTGTATCAGGCAGGTGGAACAGGCAACAAAAGCTATGGCATATAAACATTCTAGAGACCATAGCTATTGCAAAGTCGCTGAAAGCATTCCGACATCTGGTAGACATAGCATGCGACAATACAACAACGATTTGGTATATAAACAAACAGGGTGGAACAAAGTCCTGGGAGCTTTGCGCATATGGATGTTCGCACGCAGACACAATATGTATTTGCAGGCACATCATGTGGCAGGATCGGACAACTTAAGGGCAGACATGCTCAGCAGGCTACAGCTGGAGCACCACGAATGGGAGTTGTCTCCCCAAATATACAAATAGATGGGGGGCACCCAAGGTAGACCTCTTTGCAACGAGGGCAAATGCAAAATGCAAGCTATATTGTACAAGGGCAGCTCACAACCCACAATCGCTGGGGGATGCCTTCGATATAAGGCACTTGAGATATGCGTTTCCCCCTATCCCTCTTATCGCGAGGGTATTAAAGAAGATACAAAGGGAGGGAGAAAACTTGATCCTTGTCGCCCTGTCATGGCCAAGGCAGATATGGTTCAATGCATTGCACGCGCTGGCAGTAACCTTTCATCCACTCCCACAGGTATGCACCCTTCTATCTCTGAATCAGGGGGACATTTGGCACCCAGAGCTTGACCATTTGAACCTTCATGTATGGAGAATACAAACTGTCACACCACTAATGAGGTAAACAATAGACTGGCCATGGTACTTCAAAGTGACATTAAAGCATCCACTAGAAGGTCTTACAATTCAAAGTGGAGAAGGTTCTCCTATTGGATGCAGAATAAATCAATTACAATGCAACAATTACCTGTTGACTTATTGCTGCAATACTTACTTGATCTGGCGGAGACAGGGTTGGCAATTTCTTCCATAAGAGTGCATCTTTCAGCAGTTGCCAGGAATATTACACTGCCAGGTGACCAATCTCTGTTTTCACACTCAATTGTAAAAAAATTTTTAAAGGGTCTTACAAATTTGTTTCCCCCGCATTCCCAGCCTTTGTCATAGTGGGACCTAAATCTGGTCCTTGATGAAATTACCAAGCACCCATTTAAACCTCCAGACTTGTACCATTGGACTTTGAAAACAGTTTTCCTGGTAGCTGTCACGTCTCTTAGAAGAGTGAGTCAACTGGCAGCTATCTACATTAAAGAACCTTACTTTCAGGTTTTCCCTGATAGAGTGGAAATTTCTATCCATCCCTCTTTCATACCAAGGGTAGTTTCCCCATTTCACCTCTCCCAAAAAACTGTTCTCCCAGTTTTTAGGTCTTCACCACAGGACTCTGATTTTTCAGATAACTTACATACACTTGATGTTAAAAGAGCTGTCCTTCTTTACTTAGATAAAACCAAGCAGTGTAGGAGGTCAGATAATATGTTTGTTTCCCCTTCCAGACCTACTATGGGTAGAAAGGTATCCTCACAGACCATCTCGAAATGTCTGGTACAATTGATAAGGTTGGCTTATCAACAGCGAGGTCTTTTGCCCGCTGTTCATTTGAGGGTTCATTCTATTAGAGGGTTGGGGGTGTCGACAGCTGCATTTACTAATATCTCCCCCCCAACAGATTTGTAGGGCTGCCATGTGGACTTCCACCAGTACGTTCATAAAGCACTACGCTATCCATCTCTCCTCAGAAATGGACACGGCGATTGGTCAGACTATTCTAGGATCGGGTTATACACACTAATGAATCGTGTATATTGTATGCAATACAAAGATTTTAGCGGCATTTCATTGTATGATACAGGAGTAATAAACAGTTTTTATTGAAAGTCGTATAGAAGTTCATGCAGAACAGAAAAATCCCCCACCGCCTTTTCATAGGCTCGGTACTCTCCCATTTGTGAGAATGGGAGGAGCCACTCAAAGCCGAACAGAAGGTTGCTACCTTGTAAACAAGGTACTTTGAGATGGCTCCGAACAGTCTCACAAATGCCCACCCTTCCAACCCCACAATGAATTTTCTTCTTGCAATCTCAGGTTTGGAAGGAACTGTTGGGTTCAGATGGGAAGGTGCTGTATATAGGCTGGGGGCGTGTGAATGTCACGTGATTTTTTAATTATGAGCTATATATATGCTGGTAAGAGAAGGGCGCGCAAGCGCAAACCCATTTGTGACAATGCGGAGCCATCTCGAAGAACCTTGTTTACAAGGTAGCAACCTTCTTTCCCAGCAGATTGGCTCCAGGTGGGCGGCTCCTTTTCTCATGTCCTGGAGACACCCTATTTTCTGAGCTGTCCAAACATTGCCACTCTGCGCCCTCTTTAAGATGGTAGCCCTGGGTCCAGCTGTGCTGTTTCCCCCCTATCTCCAGGCTCAGGATCCCACTTTGGGGGGAGATCCCAGACCCTTTCGCACTGCCCCTTGTTATTGATCGGCAGCGCCTGAGCGTGACTTCTTTGTTGCTGTTTCTCCCTGGCATCTGCCTCCCTGTGCTGCTTGGAACTGAGGAAAAGCAGCTCCCAAAGCTAACCTAAGCCATGGCCCAGTCCTTTCCTTCAGGACAATGTTCTCTCTGAGCCACGACACGTTTCACGCCACCTTCTATGCAGGAACAGAAAGTAGCGCTGCCGTGGAGTGAGAGATCCTGCTTAGCCCGTACTCTCCTGCTTCGCCCCTGATGGGGTTGAGCCAAGGTGGCTTGCGGAAGAGCAAAATTAATTGGGGGCAAACTTTTAATCAGTTGATGAGCTATTAATAGATCGGATTGTTTAATCGATTAAAGGTTGCAGCCCTAATATTTATATTCAATAAAGTCCTATTTGCAAATCTTTTATTTCTTTGGAAGAAAGGTTGAAACGTTATAAAGACATACATAGCTGTGAAAACACTGTCAGCTTCTTCTTGACTAAAAATATGAGAAACCTATGATGGTGTGTTTTTCTGTTTAAAAGTCAATTGCAAGTTAATGTGGAATAAAATCTAAATCCCTTTGGGAAGAGAGGGTAATGTAAAAACTTCATATGGTTACTAACAATACCTGTTCTGAGTCAAAAACATTTAATCTCTTTTTTGGTGTCAAAAGCACAGTGCATAAAGAATGAGATGGTCTTTTGGGGAGACAGCAGAATGCAGATTGATTTCAGATCCCTAGTTAAATTAGTTAACAAAAAACAACCACGCAGACATATTGTTTTTGGATATGATGACAGGAACTGGGCCTTTGTATAGGAGGCAAAGCACATGGTTCTGCAGCCTGTCAATAAGATGAACTCAATAGGCATGATGGAAAATTACTTGACTGCCAAAAAACAACAATATCCTCTTAACTAAAACTCTCTGTTAATTGTAGACACCAGAAAATGGAAGGGGAGTTGCATGCCTCTTTTATTAGACTGAAGAAAAGGCCTCAGCAGAAACACACAATATTTTCTCCTTGTTTAAGTAAAAACAGAAGCTGATATATGTTGAAAGCAACAGAAAAGCTCACAGGAAGAGACGCATGTAGGCTGAAGCTTATACTGAAGAGAGGGGACCACTTTTAACCAATTTAAGGTAAAAAGAAAAATGTTCATCATAAGAAATCATTGTTTAATTCTGAAGTGGTATGAAGATGAGCTCTGATTAACTCCAGATATGGATTCATAATGAGAAGTAGCTGCTTGTCATTGTCCATTTTTATTAACTATTGAGAAAAGAGGTGGAAGCACATGGCTTCACAAAACAGCTTGAGGCCTTGACTTTTGGACATCAGTTCATTGTGGCCTGCCTATAAACAGTCCGTGCATGCTTTTTATTTTTATTTTTAAAAGATTTATTTCCTCAGTAGACCTAAGACGGAAAGTAAAAGCAATGTCCAGCTCTTTCTAAAGACAGCACTATCAGAGGAATTGTGTGCAGGCATAGTATTTCTAGCACTATGGTCTCTGAGAGTAATGCATGGGTCTGAATTTTTGTAAAAAAAAAATTACTAAAGAAAACAGATTGAGAGTAAGCCTGAATAGTGTAGTTCTGGTGATTTTTGTTAACTGCAGTTAGGATGTTTGACTTCTGTTATCGGCGATGGCATCCTCCTCCCCCCCTCCCCCGATGTGATCTTGAAAACGTACATAACCATTCCAAACATCAGCTTCCCCACCTGAAAAGTGTGGACAATGATAGGTATGATCTGTGTATAGTATTAGGTATGTGATTAATAACTCTTAAAATTCATGCTTTGTACACATGATTCATGTACTAATGACAATTCACTATCCATCAGTTATTGAAGGTTATGTTTGAGTAGATTATTTTTTTCCCCTCTTCACTGCATTTACTTCCTTCCTTCTATGTTTTCATTGCCCTGAAATACATATGTGTCTATGTATGATGGTGCCGTCTCACCCGTTACTTCAGTGGGAGCTGAGCCACTGACTTCAATGAGTACAGAACTGAATCCTCTCTATATAATAAAGTCATAGAATGAATAGGCACCACTTAGTGGGTCATGCAGCAGTGCAAATCACAAATTTCAGGACCAAGTAATGGAACTTTTAAAAAGAAATCCTATGCTGAAGGAGAAAGTAAAAAGGAGCATGTGTCAAAGAAGGCTCCCACAGTTTTTACTCTTCTTACACAGACAGTGGTGCAGTGATGGGCTCTATTTCATGACTAAAAAATAAAGTGGGATTAAGTGCCTAACTAGATAGTGTTAAGCACCTGCTGGAAAATGTGATAGGTTAGTACACGACTGAGAGGGAATATGAGGGGAATTTATAAAATCATGAGTGGTGTGGAATGAGTTAATAGGTAAGAGTTATTTACCCTCTCAAATAGTACTAGAACTAGAGGATAGTTCATGAAACTAACTGATAGTAGTTTTAAAACAAAAGAAAGTATTTGTTCGCTCAGCGCACAGTTAACTTGTGGAATTTGTTGCCAGATGATGTGGTCAAGGGCGGCCAGTAGTATAGCTGGGTTTTTTAAAAAGGATTGCATAAGTTCTTGGAGAGTAGGTCCCTTAACAGCTATTAGAAAAGTAGGTTTGTGGGAGGCAACGTCTTACTGGTGGTATCTGGGAGTGGACAACAGGGAATGAATTGCTCATTGTGACCTGATTGAGTACTTCTCCGAAGTGACTGTGATTGGGCGCTGTCAGAGACAGGATGCTGGGCTTGATGGATCATTGGTCTGACCCTGTATGGCACTATGTCTTGTAATACAATATTAGAGTTGGAAGGTACATCAGAGGTCATCTAGTCCAACCCCCTGCTCAATGCAGGAAATTCGCACCTACAGCATCCCTGACAGATGACTGTCCAGCCTCTGTCTGAAAACCTCCAGCAGAGAGAGCCCAGCACCGCCCTAGGCAGCCTGTTCCAGCTCTTACCCTTAGAAAGTTCTTCCTAATGTTTAGCTGAAATCTGCTTTTGTGTAATTTGAGCCCATTGGTTCTAATCCTGCCCTCAGGAACAACAGAGAACAAGTCTGATCAGGGCCGGTGCAAGGGTATTGGGCGCCCTAGGCGAAACTTCAGCCTTGCGCCCCCCCCTCGTGATAATATTAAAAAATGAAAATTTTGTATTGGTATGAATATAAAACCTGTATTTACATATATATTTTACACAGGAAAGGAGAACAATATAATATGGATTGACTGTGCATTCTCATTGTTCTTTATTGAAACAACTCTGGGTGAGCACATCAACAACA
>QEPC01015764.1:3207418-3225034 GCA_003113815.1 Sphenodon punctatus | reverse complement strand
AGAACAACCCCTAGTTTGAGAACCTAGGATCTACTGCACCACTGGACTGGACATCAGAATCTAAAAGAATGGAGCGTGTTTTCGCTCTAGGATCCCTGAATCTGATGTGTTATTTTTCAGGTTCTTACTCTAGCCTCCCAGAATCTGATGTGTTGTTTTTCAGGATCTTATTTTTCAGGATCTTGGGACGCTTTTAGATGAGACACTTTGAATGTGGTTTTGTAAATGCGCATTTATATAATGCACATTTTTTTAAACCGGCTTTGGCATCCCCTGATCATCAAAGGGGCTCAAAACTGATTTGGAATCAGACAAAACTACATTCAAAACCGTTTTGGCTTTTATACGATCATGGCAAATGCGCATTTAAAACGGTTTAGGTGTTTAAACAAGCATTAAAACATGCACATTTTTCACCAATCATGAGCAAAATTTGTCTCGTCTAAAAACGGCCTTGGTGTGTGCGGGTGTAGTGTGAGAAACGGCTGAGTGCATAATTAAGGTAGTATGATACATACATTTTCATCTGGGACTAGGAAACAAAACTGTTTGTTTTGAAAAAAACCAAATTGGAAAACAAATTAATATCCCTCTGCTTAAGTTGGTTGTGATGAAAAAGGGTTTTGTAACACAGTGGGAGAAATGCTGTCTTTTACATTCTGAAATTAGCCAGATGCCGTATCCTTAATCCAGACTAGTGCCCTTTTGCTCTTCAGCAAAAAGTACGTTTGAAAATCAGTAGCAGGCCACCAAATTGCTAATATTCTAGTATGCTAGTGGTTCCCAAGCTTTTTACTTGTGTGACCCCATTTCAAAACTCAAGTATAATCCCATGACCTCGAACAACAACAAATACAAAGTATATCAAATAGCTGTCAAAATCATGATCCCATCTGCAGATGGTGTAACCCTACTTGGGGTCATGACCCATCATTTGGGACTCTCTGTAGTATATACTCGATATAAACTAGACCTGTAAAGTTCAGAGTGAATGTTCTTGATGTTGATAATAATTTTTCTCTGTGCAGGGAAGAAATTTTTTTTGCATATGTTAAAAACAAAAATTCCTTAATTGATATTTGGGAAATGATTTTCTCTCACTCAGGACAATTGTAGTGCCCTCTGCGTTTGTGCAGTTGTAGTTTGGGGGAACTAGAAACATCGGAACATTTTTTGCTACACTGCCCTTATTTTAGGCAGCTGAGAGAGGTCTGGCTTATTAATTTAATTAACAGGGTTCCCTGTCAAGAGGTGGATAAAATAGGTATGTTTTTGGCTAGCTTAACAGACAAATCTGACCACGTTGCTGTTGCTACATTTATAGCTCTAGCAGGAAGGAAACAACAAAAATTAAAAGAAAAAAGGAAACAACTTTATTTGGCTAACCTAAATTAATAAGGATACCGTGGATCGTATTTGGGGAGTGGCTGGCTATTAGTTGACTCTCGATGTTGAGAATATGCAAAATGCTTTTGTTTTATGACAATGTGCTCATTACAAGAATTTGATACTTAAATATGAATTTTGATATTCAGATTAATGATAACTGGTGTTATACTTTTATTGTATATTTTAGTTTTGATGTTTGTAGTATGTTGGACTTGTTAAGAGATTTTATCTACTTAATATTCTACTCTGGTCTTAAGTAGAGTATTTATAATTATTTATTTGGATAAATTGTTGGGATTATATTTTGTATTTTGTATGTGATACTTTTGGCCATGGTGGAAACCTGTGCTAATAAAGTTATTTATTATTATTATTATTATTATTATTATTTTATTAATTGTAGTGCCCATTGTTCCCCACTTTAGGTTTGTTTTCATGAATGCTTTTTGCGGGGGAGGGGGAGGTAAGCACCTTCTTCCCCAGTGTTCCCACAAGTAATGAAATTAAAGATAAAGTGGGAAGGTACTTACCTCTTCAGAGAAGGAGCAGGGATAAAGTGGGGGTGTCCTAGGGGAAGGAGGGGGCAAGGCTTCCTCATCTGTTACCTCCTCCTGCTAAACCCTCTCCTGACCCAGAAAACCTCAGCATATACTCTTTGTGTTTATCTCACTAGGGGTGCAGCCACATGAGCAACTGTCCGACCCTGCTGCCACTGCTTCCCTCCTCTGACCCGACCACTATCCTGCCCCGGCTGTGACGTGACAATGTGGAACTGGAGCAAGCAGACGCCACTCAAAGCCCTGCAGTGGACCTTGCCACACAGCAGGACTGACATCAACTGGGCAGATGAGCTGTCGTGCCTTGGGCAGCCTTACCTCATTTTGGGTAAGGCTGCTGCTACATGCTGCGAACTCGGCATTTTTCCAAGGATGCTGCATGTAGAAACCAGCTGCCCACCCCACATTGAAGGGAAGGGAGGGAACATCTGGTAGCCACCAGCCACATGATACACTGTATCATGTGGTCAGGCTGCCCAGAGTGGGGTAAGGCTGCCCAAGGCACAGTATGCACCCCATATCTCTGCCTCGTTGGCTGCTTGTTCAATCAATCAAATTTTATTGTGAAGCCAAAAGGCTATTACAATATAAACATAACACGTAACAAAATAAAATACAATATGACATATTGACTGAAAATGTCATCCAAAATAGTAAATACAGTATAAAGGAAATATTCCATGTCACTCATTAATGCCCAGATGAGATTTCCTAATCAGCATATAAATAAAACAAAACTTTGCAACTGCTCTGGACATCTCAAAGTCTACATGATTGAGAAATTCCTTAGTCAAAGCCCCCAAATGACGGGAGCCTATAATAAACATACCTAGGAGCTCTCATCTGGGGCTGCTAAGGGCAGTGCAGCGAAAGAAAATGTGTCTGCTGGAATCAGGTTCCTGCAGATGACAAAGCAGGCATAACCTTTCGTGTCTAGGAACTCCCATATAGCGCCATTCTAACGGGGCTGAGGGATAGATATTACACCTAAAGCAGGTGAAAGCCCTTCTTAGCCCCAAATCCAGCCAGGAATATAAATAACTAATGCACAAACAAGGGGGACTAACCACAGGGTATTCTGGTGCTACTTCCTGAGCGGTCAACAAAGCCCTCTTGTTTTGGAACTCCTGGTCCAGCAGTCTCCTCCGTATAAGGGATAGAGAACCAACAGGGCCCACGTACCTTAGGGATTCACACGAGAATCCCAGGCGGTTGAGTTCCACCTCAACTGAACGTGCCCAGGAGTTGTGTAGCCCCTCAACCACAGCCAAAGCCAGAAGAGAAAAATCCTGGAGCGGAAATAAGTGGAGACTCCCCCAATATTTCAAAAGCAACTGCAGGGCCCTAGTCCTAATGGATAAACTTGATGTCTCCAGTCTCAGGATCACCTGCGGGGTACCCCTAGGGACCCCCAGCACAGACCGCAGCACCTGGTTTTGCAGAAATTCCAACCTGGATAAAAATAAAAGGCCCCAGACAGGGAAGGCATAAAGGCATTGAGTGATGACTTTAGCTCTAAAGAGCAGTGCCGGCAATACTAATCTCCCCCCGCCATTAAAGAAGTGATCAAGAATAGCGGCCAAGGATCTTCTAGCCTGAGCCACCACCGCCTCCACATGAGGTTTCCAGCTCAGGGAGAAAGTAAAAATTACTCCCAAGTGTTTAAACAACTTTACTTGCTCTATAACATTGTCTCCAATCGCCCAATGATGCATTGTTTTAGTACCCCGCACCCTCATTACCATGACTTTAGTTTTAGCCAAATTAATTAGGAGATCTTCCCTAGCACAATATTCCCCAAATCTTTGTAANGTCTGAGAGAGTAAGACCGTATCATTGGCGTACAGAAGGGCTGGAACCCTCCTGGGGCCCATCCGGGGAGCATGAGTGTCCGTGATCTTCAAAAAGGGGATCATGTCATTTAAAAAGAGGTTGAATAATACCAGGGCCAAAAGACATCACTGCCTAACACCTCAATGTACAAAAACTGCCTGAGAGAGCATTTGAGCAGGTGCAGAAAGTATTCGAATTTGGTTGTTACAATGCATCTTAATAAGTAAATAGATTAGGCGTGGGTCCATCGAGGTAGCTCTAAGCTTAAGCCATAACCTTTCCCTGTTGACTGAATCAAGGGCCATGCTAAGATCGATAAAGCCTAGATAGAATTTGCCCTGACGGGCTACATATTTACAAATACAAGTACAAATATCTGGTCCATGGTGGACTTCCCACTTTGGAAACCAACTTGCTTGGGTTCCAAAATGTTATTTTCCCCCAGCCAAATCAACACTTTTTCTAACAGAAACCTAGCGTAAAGCTTCCCTATAATGCTGAGGAGGCATAAAGGATGATAGTTCCCAGGAAGGGTGGGATCACCCTTCTTAAAAATTGGGACTATGGTACCACTCAGCCAAGATTTTGGGATCAGCCCAGATTCATTAATCGAGGAGAAAAAGGGGGCCAAAAAACTAGCCCACCACTCAGGTTCGCATTTCAGCAACTCGGGAGGGATGAAATTCTCACCAGGAGCTTTCCCTGAGCGAAGCTTGGCAATAAATGAAATAACTTCCTCTTTAGAAACTGGGGGCCAAACTGGGAGACTATCCCACGGAGGCAAACAAACCGAACCCTCCAAGGGTGAAGAGAATATATTTACATAGAAATCAACCCAAACCTCTGAGGGGATTGCCTGCCCATTCCCGCCAGCTCTAACTGGGCGGATAAGGTCCCAGAAGAGTTTTTGATCGCTCTGAGTCACGGCCTTAAGCAACTGGGCCCACCTCAGTTTCTGGAAGGTCAGTCTTTTAGAGGCTACCAGAAGGCGATATTCTCTTCTGGTAGATTGTAAAGCTCTCCTGAGAGACAGGAGCCTATTAGCAAGCCGGCTCAACTTAGCTCTCATAAACCGGCAATCCCTATCAAACCAGGAGGGATATTCCACCATCCTGGGACCCGTGGGTCTCTTAATCGCTAGCAGGGGGAGTAAAAAGGCCATCAATCCATCAAAGGCCGCCAGATAGTTACCATCCGCAGGTTGGCTGCTTGTTATTCTAGCTGTTCTAGAAGTTCCCTGTAGGTTCCCAAGCAGAAAGATTGGAGAAAGGGAAGGGCTATTTAACCCCTGGCTCTTCTTACTTGAGGGAGGTAGCTACTACTCTAGAGTAGAGGTAGCTACTACCCATGCTCATGAGAACAAATCTTATGGTTATATTATAGCCTATCCTGCAGAGGTTCTGGCACTCCTCATTGTAAGGAGGCGGCCCGGCAGGATCGCCGCGGCGGCGGCCTGGGGCCGCTTGCAGGGCTGGAAGGGGTGGAGCAAAGCACGGTGTGCGACGGGGGTGAAGCCCCGCCCCTGTACGCACACTGTCAGGCNATCTTATGGTTATATTATAGCCTATCCTGCAGAGGTTCTGGCACTCCTCATTGTGGTCTCTGAGTGCCTTAGTGGAGAGGATAACTCTGGTCTAGCAAGAGCTGGACTCAAAGGAGAACATAGAATCTGAATGAGAACAAGATTCAGAAGGATTTCTGCTCCAAATCCCAGATTGTAGTCCAGCAGTTAGATGCATTTCTGACAACCAGTTTAGCAAATGATTCCAAAAAAGAACTACAACCAGCTAGTCACCATCATTAGGCTGAGTGCAATAGTTAAGACATACTCACTATTAATAATTGATGTCCAGGTGCTGGTATAAGTATTTCTGTGAAGTTTGAGGAAAAGGAAGAATTCTGTTGTCCCCATAATGGTTCAAATTAAAGTCGACTTGTTTGTTTTTCAGAGTTAAATGATTCCAAATGTTTCCTTGTTTGTCAGTACATAGTTTTTTATGTGGTTTTTATGTAATGAAGTCTATGAAAACAGCAGAAGTACCACTGCAGCAAGGATGGTGGAGTGTTCTCTCTTCCACTGCCAGACAAATACTGCTGAATTATTCTGGTACATTAGCCACCCTTTGTGACAGGAGAGAAGGGACTGTGGAGAATGAAAGACTTCCACTTAAAATGTCTAACAATCTGGTTCAATGATGGTTAGAACTTCACAGCACATCTCGAAAGAGTCCATTGTGTAGAGAAAAGAATCCCAAACTCTGCTTTGATTATAATGATTTTGTTTGTTTCCAAGAAAGTTACCACAACTCATAGGGCCAAGATAAACTTCAAAATTACCATTAATTTGTGCTAGCTACATATTAACTCAGCTTTGGTTCAGACAGGTGTTTATTTTGTGGTCTAGGGAAGTTGTTGAGGAATTCTACAACATTTTGAAACACTTCCCAGTTCAAGCATGCTGTTTAACTTCATGAATTTTCCAGTGTCGTCTTGTCTTATTAAGTACTATGAGCCACTATTTATTGCAATAATGAGCTTCATTGTAACTGCTGGGTCAGAGAGCAAGATGAGTGAAATATTTCTTTAGACTCAAGGTTTAAAAGCTTCTTGTACAATGCTATCTACTATGAAATGCAGCTGATCTTCACTGTCCACCAGTATCACTTCATGGTTGCAATAGTCATGGCAGTTGCATGCACACCACAGAAGAAGTAAATAATGAACTGTTATTTACCGTTTCTCATAATACCCGGGGTACCCAATAAAATGATCAGGCAGCAGGTTTGAAACAGACAAAAGGAAATGCTGTTTCACACAGCACGCAATTAGCCATTTGAACTCCTTGCCTTAGAATGTTGTGAAGTAATGTAAATGGGGCCCAAAAAAGGATTAGATAACTTCATGAAGGATGGGTCCATCAGGCATCATGGATTGCAGCCACTGACTGCTGGAAACTGAAAGTAACAACAGGGAATGGTCCACTCCTTATATGCCCTGTTTCTGTACGCTTCCTGGGAAGTATCTGGTACTGGCCACTGTCAAACACAGGCTATTTGGCTAACTGGACCATTGATCTTGCCCAGGCATGGCAGCGCTTACGTTCATAGGCTCTTGATACTAATTCCATCTACTACTCTTCCCATTATTTTTCTGATTCCAGCAGTTTAAGTTTAATTGCTGGCAACTTTGTTTTTGGCAGTTGTCGTTATTTTAGTCTAAATACTTTCTAATTATTCTGTCAAGTGTCTAATTTATTTTAGTTTTATGCAGTTTCCTGTTGTAGTCAATAATTTTTCCAAATCATGTTTTTTTGGGGGAACTGTTTCAACTTTTTATAGGCATCCTGCAGCACTTACTTGGGCAAAACTCAAAAATCCCATTGACTACAATGACTAATAAAGTCAGTGACTAATAAAGTAACAGTATGTAATCTATGTGAAGTCAGTTCTTTCTCATTAAAAAGAAAAGTTCTATTTCACTGTAATGGAGCCAACAAGAAGCATCCCTCTTAGAACACAGCAACCGTGGGATCTAATTTAAGTATCACTGCCAGCTATCGCCCTGTCTCTAACTTTCCCTTTTTAGGGGAGGTTATTGAACAGGTGGTTACCCAGCAGCTTCAGACTCACCTTGGTGCTGTCTGATTCCTGGACCTATTTCAGTCAGGTTTTCATTCGGGGTATAGCATAGAGACTGCACTTGTGACCTTGGTCAGTCAGCTACGCTTACAGATTGACAAAGGGAACTGTCCTGTTGCTCTTGTTAGACCTTTCAGTGTTCTTGATACAGTTGATCATGAGGTGTTGTTGACACAATTATGGGACTTGGCAAGCGTGTGTGGGACTGCTTGAGTGGTTCCATTTGCTCCTGTCGGGGAGGTCCCAGCGGGTGGTGGTGGGAGATGGCTCATCATTTCCTGGGGACCTCCCCTGTGGTGACCCAAACGAGTTCCATCGTATCTCCCCTTTTGTTAAATGTGTATCTGAGGCTGCTGGATGAGGTCATTCAGAGTTTGGAGTGAAGTGACATCAGTATGCTGATGACACCCAGTTCTACTCTCTTTTTCATCCATACCAGGCCCTGCAGTCTTGATGCTTATCCAGTGTCTGGCAGCTTTTGGGGACTTGATGCGGGTGAACCAATTGAAACTGAATGCAGACAAGACTCAAACAATGATGGCTGACCAATCCTGTCCCGTAGAGGGAATTCCTGTCATTGAATGGTTCTTGTCCCGTCTGGTTACCCAGGTTCGCAGCCTCAAGTGTTGCTGGACCTGTTGTTGCACCTGGATCATCAGGCTCATCTTGGTGCTATCGGATTCCTGGTCCCGTTCCAGTCAGGTTTTCATTCGGGGTATAGCACGGAAACAGCACTTGTGACCTTGGTCGATGACCTATGGTTGGAGATTGACAATGGAAACTGTCTCCTGCTGATCTTGTTAAAACTTTCAGTGACCTTTGATACAGCTGATCATGAGGTGGTGTTGACATTACTGCTGGACCTGGCAGGAGAGCACTGGACTGCTCTTGAGTGGTTCCATTCTTTCCTGTCAGGTAATGGGCAGTGATGTGAGATTGCTTTTTTTCAACTCGGGACTTCCCATGTGGTGTCCCACAGGGTTCCATCTTGTCTCCCCTCTTGTTCAATTGTATCTGAGGCTGGACGTTCAGAGATCTGGAGTGAAGTGCCATCAGATTATGCTGGTAACACCCAGCTCTGCCTCTCTTTTTCATCCAGCCCATTCTCAGTGGTTACCCAATGTCTGGCTGCTGTTGTGGACAGGATGAAGGTACGCTGACTGAAGCTAAATCCAGACAAGACTGAAGTGATGATGATTGGCTGATCTTGTGACTTGGAGGGGATTGGAACTCTTGTCATTGACAGGGTCAGGTCCCCTCTGGTTATGCAGGTTTGCAGCATTGGAGCACTTCTTGACCCCCTTGCTGCACCTGGAACATCATGTTGCAGCAGTGACCACTGACCAGGAGTGCTTTTCACCACCTTTCAATGTCCTGTTTTGTGGGATGGGTTTTGGGTTGTGTCACCCTCGGATGTGGTCCCATGCTCTTGGGACTGTTCACACCACTTAATGTGAATTGGATCCCTGCCCGTCCTGGCTGGTTAAGGCTAGACGGGAGACATTGGGGCTGCTACTGGCGGGGATAGTCAATGCCTCCCTTGGGGAAGGCAGGATGCCAGACTGCCTCAAGGAGGCGGTGATGCGGCCCCTGCTCAAGAAGTCATCCATGGACGCTGGCATCCTGGCCAGCTATTGGCCAGTCTCTAACCTTCCCTTTTTAGGGAAGGTTATTGAATGGGTGGTGGCTCGACAGTTTCAGGAGCATTTGGACCGGGTCAGTTTTCTTGATCCCTTGCAGTCTGGCTTTCGTCTGGGTTATGGCACGGAGACTGCACTTGTGGCCTTGGTCGATGACCTCTCCCATGAGTTGGACCAGGGTTGTTCAACCCTGTTGATCCTGTTAGATCTCTCGGCTGCATTTGATATCGTTGATCATGCGTTGTTGGTGACTTGGCTGCGGGACCGGGCAAGGATTAGCAGGAATCAATGGTGTGACCGCACCTTAAATATTGTGTGCAGTTCTGGTTGCCCCATCTCAAAAAAGACATAGTGGAACTAGAAAAGATACAGAGAAGGGCAACAAAAATGATCCAGGGTATGGAACAGCACTTGTATGAGGAGAGACTTGATAGGTTGGGGCTCTTCAGCTTAGAAAAGAGACAGCTGAGCGGAGATATGATAGAGGTCTATAAAATCATGAGTGGTGTGGAACTTGTAAACAGAGAACGGTTATTTACCCTCTCAACTAGTACTAAAACTAGGGGACACTCCATGAAACTCACAGGTGACAGAGTAAAAACAGACAAAAGGAAGTATTTTTTCACTCAGCGTACAATTAGGTTGTGGAATTTACTGCCAGAGGGAGGTGGTCAAGACCAGCAGTATAGCTGATTTTAAAAGAGGTTTGGACAAGTTTCTGGAAGATAGGTCCATTAGCAGCTATTAGCCAGATAGGATTGGGGAACAAAACCCTTTACTGTCAGGAGCCTGGGGATGACCCACAGGGAATGGATAGCATGGTGACCTGTTGGGTGTTTCTCCCAGGCCCCCGTGATTGGCCACTGTCCAAGACAGGATGCTAGGCTCGATGGACCATTGGTCTGACCCAGTATGGCACTTCTTATGTTCTTATGACTGTTCTTGAATGGTTCTGCTCTTTCCTGGCTGGAAAAACCCAGCGTGTGGTGCTGGGGGAGTTCTCATCTTCCCCCCGGGGCCTCACATGTGGGGTTCCGCAGGGTTCCATTCTATCCTCTCTCTTGTTCAATGTGTACATGCAGCCTTTGGTGGAGGTTGCCAGGGAGTTTGGGGTGAGGTGTCATCAATATGCTGATGACACCCAGCTATATCTCCTCTCATTTTCATCTGACTCAGGCCTGGCAGTCTCGGTGCTTTCCTGGTGTTTGTCAGCTGTGGGGGATTGGATGAGAGTGAGCTGCCTGGATTAAATCCTGAAAAGACGGAGGTGATGGTTGTGGGGAAAGCGGAGGGAGTGATGGCCCCCATCATTGATGGGGTCCGTCCTCCCTTGGTTTCTCAGGTCTGGAATCTGGGAGTGCTGGACCTGCAGCTCCACCTGAATGTCCAGGTGGCGGCTGTGGGTAAAGGGGGTGTTTCGGCAGCTACATCTGGTGCGTTGGCTTAGGCCGTATGTCTCTGACTCAGATCTGGTCACAGTCATCCATGCTTTTATTACCTCGAGACTGGACTACTGTAACACACTCTACGTGGGGCAACCCTTGTGGCTGGTTCGGAAACTACAGCGAGTGCAGAACGCAGCAGCCCGTCTCCTGACTGGGACGGGCCGATGCTTTACATTACACCAGTGCTTCGCTCTCTGCACTGGCTGCCGATAGCTTTCTGGGCCCAATTGAAGATGTTGATGCTGACCTTTAAGGCCATAAACAGCTTGGGCCCCAACTACCTGCAGGACCGCCTCACCCCCTGATTCACAAGGGTACACAAGACACCATAGACAGCAAGGGGGTCTAGCACAAGGACTCAGGGGAAACGGGAATAGTGAGTCAAACTAGGAGACGCAGTACACCATACACAACAAGTGAATCAAGGACTAAAGGGGAAACAGGGGAATAGGGAGCCAAGCTAGGACACGCAATATATCACACACAACAAGGGAATCAAGCACAAGGACTAAGGGGGAAACAGGCATAGGGAGCCAAACTAGGACACACAATATACCCAAGAACGGTTTCTAAGTGGGGAAGAGACGTTGCTCCACCAGCTTCCTGAGGCCGCACCAGAGCTTAAATACTATTTGTGGCCAATCAGGAAGCTGGGAGCCCGAACTGGGGAAACAAGCCCCAGCTGGGAAAGGGCGTGGCCACACAAGGAACAAGAGACGGGGGAAAACATAGAAGAGAGGAAAACAGAAGAGTAGAAGGTCCACTAGGTGGCACAGGTCCCAAAGGCACTTCTCCTGCATCTCAAGGCCATGGGTTCATGCCCGGGACCTGACAGAAATACATATACAAAGGTTAAAATCCCAATTAAGACAGTGGCTGCAATTTTGTGGTCTGCGGATCCCCATGCGCGCACAGTTTGCACGCAGCACCATGTGCCGCCAATGTGGATGCACACAGATCTCGCATGGGATCGGGGCTAATGATAAATCTGCCATTGACTTCTGTGGACCCAGAATTTTACCCATAACTTCAAGACAGAGCAAACTTTAAACGATGAAGGGCTGAGATTCTGGATGAAATGCTGACCAAGCCTTCACTACAACAAGCATACTAGCATGCATTTTTATAGGCTTAAAGTTTTATAAACCAGTGAAATGAATTTGCTATTTGCTAGAAAAGTGTCTGAATGCTGAAGACTTACTTGCAATATTTATTTTTTAAAAGTTTTGAAAATGAGGACAATGATGAAATGATTATGGAAGAAAAATGCTGAGTTTTATTCTCTAACCCCCATAAACAAGGTAATCCATTTCTCTGGAGGGAATAGTGTTGGCAGGAGTTTCACTGAGAACTGCAGAAATGTAGTATTTATTCATCTCATTTTACATGGTTTACCAAACACTATCTGATAACTAGGAAGCTGGCTTGCCTGTCAACATATTCATTTTTTTTTAGAATATTTATTGAGGAAGCATCAGTCAAAGCCAATGGCAATTGCCTTGAAGTCCAAAAAAACAGCACACTGCGTCCCTTAATCTAATCCGACTTCTAGATTACTTTATTATTGTTTTTCGAGGGTCATCTGATTTATCATTAAATGGGATCACAGAAGGTTTATAAGAATTACAGTGTGATCCTCAAACTGTTCGGCATATCACTAGTTCTGTGCTGATGAGAGTCCCATTCGTTTTAATGGGATTTGCATAGGCACTAGGAGCTCTAGTGCCAGTGCTAAATTTGCTTGAAGATTGTGCTGCCTGCCTCTTTCCTTACAATGCTACAATAAATTGTAAACATGAGTAGCTGACCAGAGCCAGGGAAAACAGAGTGGAATTCAGGTTCTTTCAGATTTAAGAGAGCCATGGGAACAGGAGGATTAAGGTTGGTCGCCAATCAATGTTCACCTTCCTGTTGCAGTGGATCAGAGTATTTAAAAAAATTTTAAACTGATCTTTAAAGGTCTGCAATGAATATAGCTGAGTTACAGTCATCAGCTTTCTCAGTGATATTTGTGTGTGGTAGTTGTTTCTCTGGCACAGTGTAGATAATATATTTGAAGCACAGAAGACTGACAGTGGCCAGCATTTACCAAGTTAGCGCACACTGTTATCTGAGATGGTGCATTTATTTCCTCTACTAAATATAGGGAAGTGTTGTGCAGTCTGGTATCCGAGTCCCTTTCTTACTATTTAATGGTGTGACTTTGGGAGCTTGTCAGCAGCTGCATCTGTTGAAAGGGAACTCATCATGACTTCAAATGTTGTGTTCGGAGACATAATCTGAAGGGTTAAATGAACAGATAAATTCCATCTGGATGGATGCAAGAGAAGAGAGACTTCATAGCTGAGCTAAGTGGATACAGAATTACAGAATTGAATTCTTCACATTTTATAGTTATCTTTGTTGCTGCCAACACATCCACAAAGTCCAAACTAATAGCCTGTTAAGAACATGATTCTATCACAGATCCCAAGGATCCCCCCTGCCCAGACCTCAGACCTTGGTGTTTTTGGTGCAGGACAAGTTCCAGCATGAGCTAGTTTGCCCATGGCCTCCTGTGAGACGGCTGCCTATGTGTGGCCTCAGGGTAAAGTACCAGAACAGCCTAAGGATCCTTAGTGCCTTGCACCTGTGGGACACAATGCTGCCTCAAGCTGCGGCCAGTGAAAGACCCTTGTGCTCACTCCCTTGCCTTAACTTTCTTTCTTTTTGTGTGTAGGTGTAGCAGGGTGAGCTGGCCTTGCAAGGGTTAATGGGCTGAGCTCTCCTGTTTCTGTCTAGTTGGACTTCCCAGCTACAGTGTATGAAGAGAGGCTGATGGTGGGCAGCTATGCTGGGAGGAGTTCGCTGACAATTGGGGAGAATAAAAAGCCCCAGCTCATTTCAAGTTAAAAGATTACCAGGGAAGGCTTACCTGGGTTAAGTTGGAAGGACCTGCAAGTCCCCAGCCAGGAGGGAACCCTGAGAGTGGAGCCCTGTCGAAACTGGAGCACTGGAGAGAAAAATAAGCTAACTGCGTGTGTGTGTGTGTGTTGCTGCTTCAGGGGAGAAAGCAGGGAGGAAGTTGGGGAAAACTTGAAACAGTGTGGTACTCTTACTTCCTTTGCTGGACCGGCCTCTGGGGTTTGCCAAACAGAGAACCTTTCCTTCAGGGCAGGCACAGTCTAATAAGTAAGTTCACTCCCTTCTCCCACCTTCCTGAAGATAGCTATACAGAGCAACAATGGAGTCTGCTTAAAACAAACATAACTTTATTTAAGATGGGGTCGCACTGTGAAGTACAGGGGAACACAAAACAAGTCAGTTACCAAGTCTTGCAGTTCAGTCTCTGCTGGGATTAGTCCTTCCTTGTAGCGTTCCACAGCTGGACAGGTAGAAGGGTCAGCTACCTTCAAGGCTGTCAGCTAGCCTCGTGCTGCAACCCAGGACCCCTCTGCCCTTAAAAAATAAATCCACAGGCATCTCTCATTAGCTGCTTGGCTTTAGATGAACAAGAACAAGACTGGCCACAAGCCAGGCTGCATCCAGTGTATTTGAACAGCCTTGACTTCTTCCCACTCTTGTTCATCACTCTGGCTTCCAAGCATGCCCAGAGAGTGGGCCAAACTTTAGGGCAGACTGCAAAACTTCATTGGACCTACTCAATGAATGTAATCTACTGAGTAAGTAATTTATTAAAATCATAACCAAAGGTCAAAACTTTAGTACAAATTTAAAAAATAAACACATAATTAAGAAATTTAGGAGAAAGAAAAAGGTAACTTCAACCAATATAAAAATAACAAATCCATTTCTAACATGTAACCATATAGAAACAAATTCATCAGATAAAATCAAGTAAAAATAAATTTAAATTTAAAGGCTAGATGGAAGCAAAACTAAAGTAAGACAGCAGGGGACCATTGCGGACAGAATCAGTTCCTACGATTCCAGATCATTTTGTTTCCTTTTAATCAAGGCAAGAGCCACTTTAGCAAGGTGTCTAATAAAGCTGTCATCTTTGTTCGCAGCCAAATAAATTAGCAATTGGTGTGATGTCCAATACTTCATATTTCAAATCAATGGAGTCAGATACTTCTGCCAGTAATCTTCAGTATGGGGATAGTGAAATAATAAATGAGCCAGATCTTCAACTAAAGCAAGATTACAGGTGCATAACCTAAGGGGGTACAGAATCCCTTTCCATCTCCCTGTCAGAACCCTAGAGGAGATAAGATCAAACCTGAAAAGGGTTAAAGCCCTTCTTAAGGAGAAATTGTCCAGGACAGTCAAGTAAAGTTCCATTCCAGGGACTGTTTTAAATTGATGCTACCATCAAAAAGGTGCAGATTTTAAATTAGCAGCATTTTGCATATCCGCTCGAATGGCCAAATCAGCCAATTGTCTGTGGATCAGGAATTTTACTTTAAAATTAGTAAGATGCAGTAAAGACTCCAGAGATTGGCCTACTGTTCTGAAGAGTGAAATAAGTTTCTTAAACCATTGAGACATAAGGATGGAAGAAGAAAATTCAATCAGACAGAGATACTCACCCTCAGTCATTAAGAAACAGTAGCCAAATCCAGTTTTGCTGCCACAGGCAGAACACCAGTTTCTAATCTAACAAGCCATCTACCTTTATTTACAGTAAACACACCCTGTAATCTCCAGATGAGTCAGATCAGAACTGGCACAAGGACCCCCTCCCCTGAATAAAAGGCGTTATCAGCCAGCTAACATAGCTGGCACTTGGAACTGGCCAATGGCACGAAATGACATAGGAACCAGGTTTTCATCAAGCAAAACATCTGTTGCCTGTAAAACTGCCTGTACATCCCTTTGTACAATGCACCTGTGCATCCTAACAGTCCCTGGGTTGACCAGGCCAGTCTTATTCCCAAATTGTGCAGTGGAAAGAGGGTCAAAGAGAGCCACCTCTGCTTCCTACATAGTCAAACCCTTGCTGCAAGTCAGTCCCAGTGATTCAAAGAAGCTCTTAGAGCCAACCAATGGTGGTAGTTCTAGCTATGGCGTCCCATGGGTATAATGGCCAGACATCCTGCCTTAGGTGGGGCAGTCATGCTTTCAGCTGCCCATCCCGTTTGCCCCCGTGAGTCCAGGCAGGACTATTTAAATGTCCTCCACAGCATAAGTCAGATTTGGTTTCCTATCTGTTGCTTCCAACACCAATGAGAATGTGTGTGTCTGTGTGAATGTATTACAGTGCCTGTGTGTGATGGCACACATTTGTGTATGTGAGTCTGTGCAAGCATTTGACCTATTTAATTACAATTGTTAATGTATACATGTTTATGCATACTGGGGCAACAAACAGAGCATGCGGTGTCCCATTTTGGGGTTTTCAAGGTCTGGTCACTTCTTTAACCATGGACCATCATGCAAGCCGCTTCACAATATAAACTGACTATGAAGGACTAAGCTTTCTTTGCAGGTTTACTTTTAGCAATCACATGGTGAAATTAATGTGTGTACAATTACATGATTTGCAGCTGTAGCACTGCAAATCTCACACTGTTGTGAGTAAAGCACCCAGGGATGAGGTGTCGACTTCTTATGGCAGAAAAGCAACATTAATTAATTATTATTATTGATATAGCACAAGCAGTGTACCTGGTGCCATACAATCAAATGTTATAGACAAGTCTATACCTCCAAGGGGCTTACAGTCTAAGAGTCAAGGGAGGGGGAGACAAGGGAAAGGCAAACATCAGGAGAGACGAAAGTACATTCATGAGGTTGAGAAGTTGCAGGCACACATTTCACTCAGTTACAGGGAACTAGATTCTGAGAGAGGGGTAAGAGGATGCAATTTCACACATGACAAGCTAGGGAAGGCCTGACAGAAGAGGTAGGTTTGGAGAGATTTGAAAGTTGGGAGGGGAGGGAGCAGAGCGAACGTATCCAGGGAGGGAGTTCCAGGCATGAGGAACAGCAAGGGAGAAGGGGCAAAGATGTTTAGAGGAGCAAGTGGGTTGCAAGCAGGCAAGGGGGGTGGGAGCAGAGGAGAAGCAAAGCTCCTGGACAGAAGTGTAGCAGGATACAAGAGCAGAGAGATATGGGGGAGTGAGACCATGAAGAACCTTGAAGGTAAAAACCAGGAACTTGTGTTGAATGCATTCTCATAGGGGGAGCCAGTGTAGGGTGGAGAGGAGGGGCTGAACATGTTTAAGGCAACAGGCAAGGTGGATGATTTTGGCCGTGGAGAGCTGAATGGAGATGGGAGTGAGATCAGAGCACAGGAGGCCAAAAAAGGAGGAAATTGATGAATGAGGGGTTTTGAGGTAGAAATAGGGCTGGATTTTAGCAATATTATACAAAGCGAAGTAACAGGATTTAGCAACAGCCTGGATCTGAGGTGTAAAGGAGAGAGAGGAGTCAAAGATGAATCCTAGGCTATGTGCCTGAGGAACTGGTCGGATGATGATTCCTTCAATGGAAATTTTGAGAGAATTAGGAGGGGAATGTTTTGGGGGGAAGATGTGGAGTTCTGTCTTGGCCATATTAATCTTTAGTTGCTGGTGAGACATCCAGGCAGAGATGTCAGCAAGACAGTCAGCAATACAAGACTGGATGGAGGGGTAGAGCGCAGGAAGAGAGAGAGTTGTGTGTCATCAGCATACAGGTGTGGAAGCTATGGGTTTCAATGAGATTATGCAGTGAAAGTGAGTCAAGGGAGAAGAGAAGAGGGCCCAGGACAGGGTCTTGGGAAGCCCCACAGAGAGGGGAAGCAGCGTAGAGGAGGTACCAGCAAGAGAAACATTGAAGGAGCAGTTCGAGAGATATGAGGAGAACCAGTCGAGAACAGAGCGTAGCAAGGAGGAGGCCATGACAGTATCAAAGGCAGCAGAGAGATTGAGGAGGACAAGAACCGAGTAGAGACCCTTGGACTTAGCTAAGAGAAGGTCATCAGCGATTTTGGCAAGGGCAGTCTCAGTCGAGTGGAGAGAGCAGAAGCCTGATTGGAGGGGGTCATGGGAGGACTTTAAAGAGAGGAAATCAAGACAGTGCATGTAGACAGCCCACTCCAGGAGCTTGGAAGCAAAGGGAAGGAGTGAAATGGGGTGATAGCTGGAGGGGTCAAGAGTGGCCTTCTTGAGGATAGGGGAGATGGTGG
>QEPC01015764.1:3190889-3207318 GCA_003113815.1 Sphenodon punctatus | reverse complement strand
CCCTGTAATCTCCAGATGAGTCAGATCAGAACTGGCACAAGGACCCCCTCCCCTGAATAAAAGGCGTTATC
Source organism: Sphenodon punctatus (assembly GCA_003113815.1). Classification (NCBI taxonomy): domain Eukaryota; kingdom Metazoa; phylum Chordata; class Lepidosauria; order Sphenodontia; family Sphenodontidae; genus Sphenodon; species Sphenodon punctatus. The sequence goes on along the minus strand of QEPC01015764.1, from coordinate 3,207,247 downwards.
AGCCAGCTAACATAGCTGGCACTTGGAACTGGCTAATGGCACGAAATGACATAGGAACCAGGTTTTCATCAAGCAAAACATCTGTTGCCTGTAAAACTGCCTGTACATCCCTTTGTACAATGCACCTGTGCATCCTAACAGTCCCTGGGTTGACCAGGCCAGTCTTATTCCCAAATTGTGCAGTGGAAAGAGGGTCAAAGAGAGCCACCTCTGCTTCCTACATAGTCAAACCCTTGCTGCCAGTCAGTCCCAGTGATTCAAAGAAGCTCTTAGAGCCAACCAATGGTGGTAGTTCTAGCTATGGCGTCCCATGGGTATAATGGCCAGACATCCTGCCTTAGGTGGGGCAGTCATGCTTTCAGCTGCCCATCCCGTTTGCCCCCGTGAGTCCAGGCAGGACTATTTAAATGTCCTCCACAGCATAAGTCAGATTTGGTTTCCTATCTGTTGCTTCCAACACCAATGAGAATGTGTGTGTCTGTGTGAATGTATTACAGTGCCTGTGTGTGATGGCACACATTTGTGTATGTGAGTCTGTGCAAGCATTTGACCTATTTAATTACAATTGTTAATGTATACATGTTTATGCATACTGGGGCAACAAACAGAGCATGCGGTGTCCCATTTTGGGGTTTTCAAGGTCTGGTCACTTCTTTAACCATGGACCATCATGCAAGCCGCTTCACAATATAAACTGACTATGAAGGACTAAGCTTTCTTTGCAGGTTTACTTTTAGCAATCACATGGTGAAATTAATGTGTGTACAATTACATGATTTGCAGCTGTAGCACTGCAAATCTCACACTGTTGTGAGTAAAGCACCCAGGGATGAGGTGTCGACTTCTTATGGCAGAAAAGCAGTTAATTAATTATTATTATTGATATAGCACAAGCAGTGTACCTGGTGCCATACAATCAAATGTTATAGACAAGTCTATACCTCCAAGGGGCTTACAGTCTAAGAGTCAAGGGAGGGGGAGACAAGGGAAAGGCAAACATCAGGAGAGACGAAAGTACATTCATGAGGTTGAGAAGTTGCAGGCACACATTTCACTCAGTTACAGGGAACTAGATTCTGAGAGAGGGGTAAGAGGATGCAATTTCACACATGACAAGCTAGGGAAGGCCTGACAGAAGAGGTAGGTTTGGAGAGATTTGAAAGTTGGGAGGGGAGGGAGCAGAGCGAACGTATCCAGGGAGGGAGTTCCAGGCATGAGGAACAGCAAGGGAGAAGGGGCAAAGATGTTTAGAGGAGCAAGTGGGTTGCAAGCAGGCAAGGGGGGTGGGAGCAGAGGAGAAGCAAAGCTCCTGGACAGAAGTGTAGCAGGATACAAGAGCAGAGAGATATGGGGGAGTGAGACCATGAAGAACCTTGAAGGTAAAAACCAGGAACTTGTGTTGAATGCATTCTCATAGGGGGAGCCAGTGTAGGGTGGAGAGGAGGGGCTGAACATGTTTAAGGCAACAGGCAAGGTGGATGATTTTGGCCGTGGAGAGCTGAATGGAGATGGGAGTGAGATCAGAGCACAGGAGGCCAAAAAAGGAGGAAATTGATGAATGAGGGGTTTTGAGGTAGAAATAGGGCTGGATTTTAGCAATATTATACAAAGCGAAGTAACAGGATTTAGCAACAGCCTGGATCTGAGGTGTAAAGGAGAGAGAGGAGTCAAAGATGAATCCTAGGCTATGTGCCTGAGGAACTGGTCGGATGATGATTCCTTCAATGGAAATTTTGAGAGAATTAGGAGGGGAATGTTTTGGGGGGAAGATGTGGAGTTCTGTCTTGGCCATATTAAACTTTAGTTGCTGGTGAGACATCCAGGCAGAGATGTCAGCAAGACAGTCAGCAATACAAGACTGGATGGAGGGGTAGAGCGCAGGAAGAGAGAGAGTTGTGTGTCATCAGCATACAGGTGTGGAAGCTATGGGTTTCAATGAGATTATGCAGTGAAAGTGAGTCAAGGGAGAAGAGAAGAGGGCCCAGGACAGGGTCTTGGGAAGCCCCACAGAGAGGGGAAGCAGCGTAGAGGAGGTACCAGCAAGAGAAACATTGAAGGAGCAGTTCGAGAGATATGAGGAGAACCAGTCGAGAACAGAGCGTAGCAAGGAGGAGGCCATGACAGTATCAAAGGCAGCAGAGAGATTGAGGAGGACAAGAACCGAGTAGAGACCCTTGGACTTAGCTAAGAGAAGGTCATCAGCGATTTTGGCAAGGGCAGTCTTAGTCGAGTGGAGAGAGCAGAAGCCTGATTGGAGGGGGTCATGGGAGGACTTTAAAGAGAGGAAATCAAGACAGTGCATGTAGACAGCCCACTCCAGGAGCTTGGAAGCAAAGGGAAGGAGTGAAATGGGGTGATAGCTGGAGGGGTCAAGAGTGGCCTTCTTGAGGATAGGGGAGATGGTGGTGTGTTTGAAAGCCAATGGAAATGACCCAGTAGAGAGGGAGAGATTGATGATGGGCAGCAGAGAAGGCACAGCAATGGGGGCAATCGCCATTAAGGAGGCAAGAGGAGATGGGGGCAAGTGGAGGGGATAAATTGCACAGAGATAACTTGCATCTGTTTACTTGTAACTCCAGATGTAAAAAAGCAACTGTATCTCTCAAGAATATTTGAAATCCTTGATGGTAGTTCTAAGAATCAAGTGAATTATGGACATGAGGGATAACTGTGTCGTCAAACATTCATGGTTATAGTCTTAAGGCAATAACTTCAATATTAACATTTTTATCTAATGTATGCCATCAATAGGTATTCCAAAAGCCTGTTACCTGATGTAAATTCAGTAAGAATATGTCCTATTCTCTTAAATCTACAAGAAGATGCTTAATAAATATTTTCCTTCACAGGTGCAGATAATTACCCTTAGATGAGAACTCCCTCTGGATAATTAATATGCCAGTCTAATTGCTAACAATCTAGTGTATAACCATAATGAAGACTTGCTCTATTAAAGGGTTGTTGGGTGTATTTTTCCCTCCTGCCTATAGTAAATTGGATTACTCCATGTCAAATTGACTTAGCTCTGACTTCATATGTCAGATACAGATGGCTCAAATGAGATATCTGTTATCAATTATGTGGCAGTACTGTATTGAATCCAAAATGGAAGTAGCTGTCATAAATGTTAGCTGTGTACATACCTGTTGTCATGGGATTGGGGTCTCACTACCCCACTCTAGGCTGTTGCGACTCAGTTTCCCTGGCTTGCAGCTCCCACTGGATCGGCTTTCTCTCTCTAAAACTGATTCAGCCTGCAACGGGTGAACCTTCTTGTCTCCTTTTCAACCTCAGAGTTTCCCAGCACAAACACTTTCTCTCTAGATTCGCCTGTGTTTGTAAACACAAAATTAACCCAAACTCTGTCCGGCCAATGTTAGAAATTCTACTGAACCACACTAGGTTCAGTTAAAAGAAGTTTAATGAATAAATCATGAATAAGCATGCAGTACAAGATTATACTCAAGAGTTCAGAAATCAAAATAAAGAATCTATACATGTTCCTATCTGTACTTGAATTCTCCTAACTTAGGGCTCATTCAGACATGTGTTTAAATCGCACAGTTGTGGCGGCAGCATCGTGCGATTTAAAGAACCCCGCACTTCCGGGTTGGTGTGAATGCAGTGAGCGCGCACATTTCCACCTAGCCTGAATTTTTGGAGCGCGGTTTGAAAAGCTGCTCGGAGCAACTTTTCAAACCGCGCTCCAAAAGTTCGGGCTAGGTGGAAATGTGCGCGCTCACCGCATTCACACCAACCCGGAAGTGCGGGGTTCTTTAAATTGCACGATGCCGCCGCCACAACTGTGCGATTTAAACACATGTCTGAATGCCGCCTTAGGCTTACCCTAATCAAAGTCCAAGGATATTTCAGTTTATTTCTCAGCCAGCGGTGGAAAGCTTGGCTGGGTACAAGTCTTAGGGTTTCCAGTAGATCAGTCTACTTCATAGCTTGTTTGGTGCAGCCCTTCTCTCTGACTGGTAAGATGTGATATCTCCTAGATGGCTCTGGAATTGCCCTTAAGTACCTTGTCAGTGTTCTTTGTCTCCTTTTCCTGCCTAGGTCATTGTGACTTTCTGCACGTAGTCAGGATCAAGTCCATTAGCAAGTCAACGGTTGTTTGCTAGAAGGTGCCAAGCAGTTTCTGCCTCAGTTTTATTCCTGTCATGACTGAACAGTTCTCAGTTTACATTGGTTACATGAAGCGAGTTTTCAGTTCTCAGTTTATATCATATACATGTTGTCTTAACATTTTCCTTTACATATATTTGTTATACACGTGGTCTACATGTATCCTAGTATCTCTTCATCACACCTGTCCAGTCAGACAATAATCATTCAGATTAAGTAGGTAGTGTACTTGTACTTAGGTGGGTCTATTACTAACATTTTGTGCTTCCTTGTGGGGAAAAATCTTATCAGGCTGACTAGAGATTTATAAATCTTCATATCCAAACTTGGGACAATACATTTTGATACATTGTCCTAGCAAAATACCATGTCAGAGAAATAGTATTGTCCAAAACATAACTCCAAAACATAACATATTGTCCAACTCCATAACTCCAAAACATAACATATTGTCCAAAACATAACATTGGAAATAGTATTGTCCAAAACTCTGCTTTCTGTTCTTCATTCAGCCATTGACACTAGTTACCTGCCCATCTTATCTATGCTTCCCTTTATCTGCTAACAGCACTTTCCTACTTCATGTGGCTTTGAAAGTTAGTTAATGTCTGAGACTCACCAAGGGGGGGGAGAGAGGGCATAGCCCAAGTGGTAAGAGCACATGCGTTGCATGTATAAGGTCCCAGGTTCAATCCCTGACATCTCCACCTCAGGATCCCTGGTAGCACACCTGGGGGAGGCCCCTGCTGGGGGCCCATAGGGGCCTCTGGTAGCACACTGGGATGACCCCTGCCAGAGACCCTGGAAGAGCTGGATTTAGACCCAAATTTGAAACCCCTGCTGCTGTTGGTCAGACTCAGTTAGGCAGTTTAGTTAGTTAGTTCATCTGAGAATCTCACCAGTAAAGAGATGCTTTAAGGTTGGTGACCTGAGAATCAGAGAGTGAAACTTAGTGACCACAGACAGAAGGGCATGGACTATGCATCTGGACTTGGACAGTTACAGTAATGAAGTCTCTGTCTTGTCACTTGGTTTGCTATTGACTGAACCGGCAAACCACCATACTCCTAGTATGCATGTACTCAGTGAAATTATTTTGGATTTAACTGAAAGCAGAAATTGGCCTACTGTGTTGCAAAATAAGCTTTAAAACTAATTTGATTTGATTTAAAATTCAGAGAGACATGGAGACCAGCACCACATAATAAACAGTAAAATGTGAAGTCTAATTCTACTGTCCTGCTTTGTGGAAAGGAGTATCTTTAACTTTTGTTCTTTTAAAGATGATATCCCAGTAGTATGGCTATTTTGCCATAGGCTTGAACAAAACACACATGATATTTTGTTACGAAATGCTACTATTGCTAAAGTCAAAGTTGTCCAAAAAGTGATAATTTATTTCTTAGATTATCCAAGAAGTGTATTAAATGTGTGTATTTGAGGATACAAAGTCCCAAAATGGGAGCTAATTTGTTGATTCCATACCTTGTAATGAACCTCTTCTATGCCATTGTATAGCCTTAATGTCTCTAACAAAGAACTCTCATCCCCTGGCCTCTGTCATTGTCGGCGCACCCCCAGAAAGAAGACAGGACACGATTCTTGGATTGAACATGGCCGCACCCTTTATTAATCCAAATTACAACAATCAAATTTAGGTGAGGGGGTAAGATCGCCTATTGCGATTTGGGTCCAGTATCAACGATACACTTTGATCTCAATAACAAACAGAGGAGGTCTCGATATACCCTCGATAACCTCCTCACAAATTAAGGCCTCCCCTTCGCCCATCGCTAAGGGCGGGGCCAAAGGGGACGCAGCCCTTCAGAACTTGAGTAAGGCATCAGGTACCCGTCAGTGGGGGCCATACTATGCCCTACCACTGTGTACGGTCACCCTTACCCCGGAGAACCAGCGCCTCTCCTGCCATACCCTGCAATGTGTTAAGCGTGGCTCCCCCATCTCTTAAGGAGATGCCTCCTACAAACAAATTATTCTAATTCCCAACAGATACTGGACCCCCACCACCAGGAACCGCACACTTAAAGCACGGGTCCAGCCGCCACACCTAACCCATAACTTCTAACAGTCTATTTCGTAGGGCTTGCAAATACAGAACATTACCGGCCTGGGACAGATGGACACCATCCCCTCTAAATAATTCTAAATTCCTATGTGAAATTTCCCCATGCCTAATTGTGTCCCCACCAGTTCCCCTCCACCACTTACCAATTTCCCTATTAACTGTCTTCCTAGTCTTATCTTCCTTCTTCGGTGGTACCCTATCCCCCCACTGAACCCTTTCAACTAATTCAGTCCAGATCACCCTACCACCCCTTAACATCTCTTTTACTACCCAGAGATCCTCCTTTATGTCCTTAATTAATTGTACCCCTTTTAACCCCGGTAAATCATTTTCCCCTAGATGAACTACCATTATGTCCGGCCTACCCCTTTTTATACGCGATGCAAGGCTTGGGATAAGCTGTTGCCACCGCATGCCACCCTGCCCAAACCATTTTATCATTGTCACTGCAGACAAACCCAGCTGGGTTCCTAGGCCGCTGCTTCTCGCTGCCTTTGCCGCCCAACACACCAGGCTATGCCCCATGATCCAAATTACCGATCTGTGCCCATGGACAGGATCTGTCAGAGAAAACACAAATAAATTCACTGAGTACTTCCAGCTGGTTTCCCTCGCACATATGTGCGGTACGTCCTAGACCGCCACCGACCAATCCTCTCTATTTCCCTGGTGCTCAAGCCCATTTTTGCTGCAAAGGAGGCTGCCCCGATTCTGAATGAAAAGGGATCCATACTCCCTGGCTGGCATGCCAATCCGGGTAAGTACTACCCGGAGGATGGCAACGAATTGGTACCGTGTAACTGGTGCCCCATTTTGGTGACAAAAGAAGGGGCCCACCACATTTGGGCTGATTCCCATGTAAAGCCGGACCGCCATGACTGGGCAGATAGCTCCATCCGGCCAATTTAACAGTGTGCCCATATCCCCTCTGATACGTCTTTGATCTCCTCAAGTAAATAATTAGCTGATTACTGCCCTAGTCGAATTATCCCTAACTGATTCAACTACCAACTCACTAACCCTAAACGCCCCCCAAAATGCTACTTTAAACAATGCCGAAAACATGCTTGTTTCAAACTCATCGAAACACACCCCCGGTAGTGAGCCAACTATTCTGCCTAACAGCTGAGGTGTGATGGGAAGCCTTGAATCTCTAATGGGTGGCTGCTCTCAGGACCATGCCTCCATCAACTTTCAAGCAAAGAAACCCCTCACTGGTGTTGGGTGGCCCGCCAACTGGCTCATAAAACCAATTGCTGCTAGCTTCCCGGCAATTGTTCTTGCTGCCAATCCTTCTTTTCTAAGGGCCATGGCAAACTGTAAAACTTGCACTTTGGGGATGGGGAAACCAAGGCTCCATTCTTGCTGGACCTGGAACTGTTGAAATGCCTGAAAGGCTCCGGCATATGCTGCTCTGGTGCGAGGTGCCAGCAAAGCCTGGACTGTTGTGTAGAGCTCTATGATCCAAGGCTCCACAGGCATTGCGGCATGGGTTCTGGGTTCGGGAAAGCCTGAGCTGCCAGCGCGTGGAAACACTCCATCTGGAACCGAGAAAGAGCATCAGCAATCTCATTCTCAAGTCCCGGAATGTGCTTGGCGTGGAATACGATGTTGTGCTGTAGGCAAAGGAGGACCAGAGCCCTCACCAACGACATTACCCGTCACGAGCGGGACGACTGTGTGTTAACAATGTGCACTACCGCTTGGTTGTCACACCAAAACAGTATCGTCTTGTCTGCCCACTGCTCTGCCCAGAGGTGCACTGCCACTACTATTGGAAATAATTCCAAGAATGTGAGGTCCCTAGTTATACCTTCCGCCCACCATTCCTGTGACCACCTGGCTGCGCACCACCTGCTGCTGAAGTACAGGCCAAACCCGTGCGCCCCCGATGCATCTGAGTGCACCTCAAGATCTGTAGCCAACAGGAGCTGGTCCCTCCACACACTCACCCCATTGTACTGAAGTAAGAATTTGCGCCACACCCCCAAATCCAATTTCATGTCTTGTGTAACCCTGATGTGGTAATGCGGCAACGGATTGCCCGCCAATTTACCATACAGCCGGGACATAAATGCTCTGCCTGGTGCTATCACCCTACACTCAAAGTTAAAGCTGCCCACCAACGACTGCAACTGCTTAACTGTGATCTTGGCTACTCCCATACAATCCTCCAACTTGCTAATCAGTGCCTTCACTTTGTCCAACGGCAGCCAGGACACGCCTGCTACCATATCCAACTCGATGCCTAGGTACGTCAAAGTTGTACTCGGTCCCTCTGTCTTCTCGACTGCCAACGGAATGCCCAAGTACTGGGCCACCCTCTGAAAACCCCCCACGAGGTTGGCACGTTGATCCAACCCTACCCGCCCGATGACGAGGAAGTCATCCAGATATTTTGTGATGGCTCCTCCTTCTGCCGCCCGGCGTACGGCCCATTCAACCAGGGAGCTGAAACGCTCGAATGCCGAACATGAAATCGAGCATCCCATGGGCATGGCCTTGTCGTAATAGTACCTTCCCTGAAAATGGAAGCCTAGGAGGGGAAAACTGTCAGGGTGCACAGGCAAAAGTCGAAATGCTGATTTTATATCACACTTCGCGAGCAAAGCCCCGCTGCAGAAATTCCTAACAAGTGCGACTGCTGTATCAAACGTTGCATAATGCACCGACACCAGGTCCCTTGGAATCCCGTCATTGACCGACCGACCCCGTGGATACAACAAATGATGAATAAGGCGATACTGGCCATGCGCCTTTTTTGGGACCACACCCAACGGGGAAAAGATCATGCCGGGCAATGGGGGGGGTTCCAAACGGACTGGCTACCCGCCCTTCTGCTACTTCCTAGCATGCGTGCTGCATTTCAGAAAGTTGTTCTCTTTCTTTTGGGAGTCTCTGCTGTGTTTCATGCATCCTAAAGTGCCTTTCATTTCTGTGATCTTTCTAAAATAGTTCTGTATTTGTTAGGTCCTTTACTAGGGATGGAAATTTTGGATTTGGATTAATGTGTAACTGCCTGTAATGGCCCATAATAAATAGGCCTGCCATTTACAGATACGATTTTAAAGTTCTTGATTTCCCCCTGCCCCCATCCCACATGGCCCTGGAGTGGACTTACACGCCTTGGAAGAATTGACTTGAAGCACCGCCACTGCTGTTGGGGCTCTGACAGGTTTCCTCGCTGTGGCACACTCCCTGCTCCAGATCTCATGTGTGCAAAATGGCCACCAGGGCTGGTTTGTCATGCGCAAAATGGCCACTGCTCTTGACCAAAATGGCAGTAACATAATTTTGGCCCCCACCGTTTTGGTTAAGGGTGGTGGTCATTGTGCGCATGCACAAAACAGCCCCAGTGGCCATTTTTTGCAAGTATGATCTGCAGTGGGGAGCACGCCACGGTGAGGGAGACTTCCAAAGCCTCCAGAGCAGTGGCGGTGCTTCACTCAAGCCCTGGGGAATGGGGAAGGTCAGACACAGTGTCCGTGGGGGTGGGTTGATGAATCAGTTTCCCATTGACTTCAATAGGAAATGTAACGTCCCATAATAGGAATGGGAAACGTCCCAGAATTTTTCAATGGGAAAAATCTGAAACCGTAAATCCAAATCAGAAATTAAATCTGGATTCCCACCAGAAACAAAAGAAACAAACAAACAAACAAAAAGAAACAGAATTCCTGCTGTTGGACTACCCCTATCCTTTACCATCTCTGTGTGCAGCACCTGAGTTCCTTACTTGGAGACTCTTTCTCCTCCTCCTTGAGGGTGAATTTGTTAATCATTAAGGCTTTTCTAGCTGCCTTAGCCTATACAGCTAAGGAATTAGAGGGGAAGTGCCATGAACTGTTTAGGTGTGGAGAATGAATTCTGTTTGTTTGTTTGTTTGTTTACTTATATAGTACCATCTTTGTACATGGCACAGTTGTAATTAATCTGACAAGTCACTGCTTTTAATGATTTTCTTTTTAAATTTTAAAACTGTTCAAACAGTTGCTCAATATGTGTATACCTTCTAATTCCAGATAACAATCATGATTTTTCCTTAATGTTTCCTCTCCATCCACTTTGTTATCCCTCCATTATATAATGGGCTTAGAACTTAACTTGATCACAGTAGTGATGTCTAGAATCTCTAGCCAGTAGCCACTGAAGGAAAAGATCAATAAAGTGAGAGATTTTGACTTGATTTTAAAATATTTACCAGCTATCTCTGCTTTTATAGCTGTATTGCAATTGAGATGGCCTCCTCAGCTGTGTCTGCAACTAGTTGTTTTTGGTGGAAATTGTGCAGTGCAGTTCAGATGTGCTACCCTAGAAATAGTCTGTTGTTCTGATTACTCACATTTAATACCTGAAAAGACTACTACTACTTTTTGGAAATGTGCATAGCTACAGTATGTATTCATTTCATCTGCCAAAATAACAGATTCTTTGTTCTATCAAACTCATACTTTATTTCCAAGTTTATTGTTTTTCATTAAGAACATCACGGGTTGTGGTTAAATGAATTGCTAAAAAAACAAACAAGTAAAATTGGCGTAATTGCAATTTGAACTATAGATTCAGTTCTAGTTAATGGAAGCCACGGTTTCTATTGAAATTCCAGAACTCAGTTGAACACACTGATAATGCAAGAACTAGTGCTGTATTCCAATACAACAGAGTAAAAACTTAAAGAAAAGACTGATGCTGTTAAAAAACTTTCCAAGTTTCCTGGTTTCTTTCCATTACCATGGCTAAAACGAGCATGCCACTTAAGAACAAATACAGCTTTTGACTTTGGGCCAGAATTCCTTTTACAGTATAAGCTTTTGTCTGAAGTAAAAGTCAAGCAGCTGCTCACAGCTTAGATTTGAGTAAGTGATCTAATTCAGTTGCCCTGATCTCCAATTTGAACCCAATGAATTCTGTGCATGAGTCTGTGTGCCAGCTTACCTAGTCCCAATTTGTGAGAACAAAGTGCACTGGGGTATTTTATCTGAGGGTCAGAGAATTAGCATTTTTCTTTTATTTCCATGTAATACAAACCTTGATCGAAAAAACAAAAGCATTCTTGTACTTTCCCCACAAAATATCTCTTGATTAGCGAAAGGAATATAGAGCCTTTAGTGGAAGGAATATAGAACCTTTTGTAGTTCAGCCTGACTATTCTTTCCTCTCCCTACCCAGTGCTTCTATAACTCTGGACTCAGTCCTCCACACATTGAANTTACATGCAGCTGCTGGGCAAGGTAGTGAGAAGGTTTGATATTGGGTGTCATCAATATGCTGATGACACCCAGCTTTACTTTCATTTTCATCTGACTCAGACACCGCAGTCTCAGTGCTTATGTGATGCTTGGTGGTTGTCGGGGACTGGATGAGGGCGAGCTGGCTGAAGCTGAATCCCGACAAGACAGAGGTGATGCTAGTAAGTAAGAGGCTATGGCTGTGATGTCCCCTGTTATTGATAGGGTTCATCTTCCGTTGGTTTCCCAGGTTTGCAGTCTGGGAGTGCTCCTCAATACCCGGCTCCGCCTGGATGTCCAGGTGGATGCTGTGGTGAAGTCCACATTCTGCCAGCTACATCTGGTGCGGTGGCTTTGGCCATATATCTCAGACTCCAACCTGACTAGCTACTGTCATCCATGCTTTCATTTCCTTGAGATTGGACTGTTGTAACGCGCTCTATGTGGGGCTACCCATGGTGATGGTCTGGAAGCTGCAGCTGGTGCAGAATACAGCGACCCATCTCCTTATGGGGAGGAGTCGCCGTGAGCATATTACACCGGTGCTCCATTCGCTGCACTGGCTGACTATAGTCTTCCGGGCCCAATTCATGGTGTTGGTGATGACCTATAAAGCCCTAAACAGCTTGGGCCCTGCTTATCTGCAAGGCCACCTCAGGCCCTGGGTCATTTCATGGCCCCTGCGGTCAGCCAGGGGCATCTGACTTGAGATCCCTCAGGTATCCCGGGTTGTGAAGGCAGGAGAGCGTTCGCGGTGGCCTCATCCAGACCCACTTATCCCTGGACTTTCCCTCTTTCAAATATCTTGTAAGACCTGGTTGTTCTGCCGGGCCTTTGGGAAGGGAGGTTGCGGAGGAGGATTTTTTGCCTTTTAGTATCCTTGCCTTTTAGTATTTTTGATATTTTAATGTTTTAGTTTTATGCATTTTTATTGATGTTGCTTTGATGTGGTGTTCGCCACTCCGAGCTGCCGATGTGCAGGAAGATGCAGGGTATAAGCACTTATAATAAATAAATTAATTAAATTGGTGAAGGTGATTGGTGGGTGGGATGGTTTAGAGTGCTCAGGGTTGATTATTCCCCCCCCGTCTTAGCTGAATTTTAATGTATTGNACACTCACTCACTCACTCACTGGTTCATAAATCCACTTAGGAATGCCGGATCACTGACTAAAGTGCCACCTTAGGATTTGAGAGACCTAACTTTAGTTCCCTATCCTTTCACAAACTGTCTTTGACAGAGAATTACATAGGAATCATATTAGGGACTTAGGCAACCAACTTACTTGAAGAGTAAGTATCAATAGAAGTAACTGAGACTTGGGTGCCCATGGTCACTGTTTAAAGATGATACCCATTGATTTCTCTGACATGGATTTTCAAAGTGTGTACTTAGGTACTCAGCTGCCACTTGCACCTTTCAAGAGCAACCCTTCTGCACCTCGGTAACCTGCTTATAAAATAGGTGTAATAGCAGTTCATATCTCACAGGGATGTTGTGAGGATAAATATCATTCAGAAGATTTATTAATAAGGGCCATTTAAACTACCATAGATAGGATAACATCCTGGGGAAAAATAAAAGGCACTGTTGTATTTAATAACATTCACTCTCTAAGACGTTTTTTACACGAGACGCCCTCACCCATCTCCATGCAGTGAAACTGGGTGGAGGTGCCTGTGTGAAAGCCACGGGGGATGGGTGGGGTGCGTGCGCGCTCCCGCACTACACCCATCACCCATGTACGGAGCAATCGGCTCCACTGCCCGAAGCTCCATGGGTTGAGGTGGGTGTACGCCCATGGGAACGGACACACACCCACCTCCACCCACCATGGCCGCACACCCATCCCCACCCACCGTGTGAAAGCCACGGTGTGAAAGCCGTCTGTTTAAAAATGGCCTAACTTTTTTACTTTTCCCCCTTTCTCCATTATTTTCCATCCATGGTCTTCTCAGCTCTCTCTTACCCCACCCCCTCCCAGATATTCCTTCACACCTCCCTAGATTTTGTGTGGGTGAGCATATTAGTGCTGATAATACATATCTGAACCTGATGCAAGATAGGCAGGTGTTGTATGAGCTTCCACTGACTCAGGTCTGCTCGTCAATCGGCCCTTTTCACACAGACACTCTAACACTGATAAAATGGGTGTTACATTTCATTATACATGTTACAGGGCTGCATGTGTGCTCTATGGGTGTCCTGCAACATGTATAATAAAACATAACATCCATTTTATCAGTGTTAGCGTGTGTGTGTGAAAAGGGCTTCAGTTGCCTTCATATTGCCTTGTTGGGCCCCACTCCTGAACAGGGACTGCCAGTTCTGCATTGTGCCAAATTATGTGGGGTTATATTGTGTGAACAGCTTTGTACCAGAGACCTACAGTGAGACCACAAGTCAAATTCAAATCCAGGTCTCCAGAGCTGAAAGATTAGTTAGCACAATTACCTACTGAGTCATTTGCCCTGAAAGCTAATAGAGCCTTCAGGGTAGAGTTTAATTTGCGGCAGTGCATCCATGTAGATCTTTAGCTTTTCTGAAGACTTTAAGTGCCTGGTGAGAACTATTCTCAGTCACATACTGTGTATCTGCAGAATCTGTCTCTTATACACATCTAGATGTGTATAAGAGACAGGATTATACCCATTGATTTCTCTGACATGGATTTTCAAAGTGTGTACTTAGGTACTCAGCTGCCACTTGCACCTTTCAAGAGCAACCCTTCTGCACCTCGGTAACCTGCTTATAAAATAGGTGTAATAGCAGTTCATATCTCACAGGGATGTTGTGAGGATAAATATCATTCAGAAGATTTATTAATAAGGGCCATTTAAACTACCATAGATAGGATAACATCCTGGGGAAAAATAAAAGGCACTGTTGTATTTAATAACATTCACTCTCTAAGACGTTTTTTACACGAGACGCCCTCACCCATCTCCATGCAGTGAAACTGGGTGGAGGTGCCTGTGTGAAAGCCACGGGGGATGGGTGGGGTGCGTGCGCGCTCCCGCACTACACCCATCACCCATGTACGGAGCAATCGGCTCCACTGCCCGAAGCTCCATGGGTTGAGGTGGGTGTACGCCCATGGGAACGGACACACACCCACCTCCACCCACCATGGCCGCACACCCATCCCCACCCACCGTGTGAAAGCCACGGTGTGAAAGCCGTCTGTTTAAAAATGGCCTAACTTTTTTACTTTTCCCCCTTTCTCCATTATTTTCCATCCATGGTCTTCTCAGCTCTCTCTTACCCCACCCCCTCCCAGATATTCCTTCACACCTCCCTAGATTTTGTGTGGGTGAGCATATTAGTGCTGATAATACATATCTGAACCTGATGCAAGATAGGCAGGTGCTGTATGAGCTTCCACTGACTCAGGTCTGCTCGTCAATCGGCCCTTTTCACACAGACACTCTAACACTGATAAAATGGGTGTTACATTTCATTATACATGTTACAGGGCTGCATGTGTGCTCTATGGGTGTCCTGCAACATGTATAATAAAACATAACATCCATTTTATCAGTGTTAGCGTGTGTGTGTGAAAAGGGCTTCAGTTGCCTTCATATTGCCTTGTTGGGCCCCACTCCTGAACAGGGACTGCCAGTTCTGCATTGTGCCAAATTATGTGGGGTTATATTGTGTGAACAGCTTTGTACCAGAGATCTACAGTGAGACCACAAGTCAAATTCAAATCCAGGTCTCCAGAGCTGAAAGATTAGTTAGCACAATTACCTACTGAGTCATTTGCCCTGAAAGCTAATAGAGCCTTCAGGGTAGAGTTTAATTTGCGGCAGTGCATCCATGTAGATCTTTAGCTTTTCTGAAGACTTTAAGTGCCTGGTGAGAACTATTCTCAGTCACATACTGTGTATCTGCAGAATACACATTAATACGTACCTTGTGCAAAATATTTTTATTTCCCAAGAATCCAAAAATAAATTAGATTATTGCATACACATTGAGAACTGGATATATTGCTGGGAGATGTTCACAACTTTAGTTTCTGTAAGATTTATTGCAAATGAAGTAGTAAAATGGAAAAGAAAATTTTAAACTGTGGCCAAAATCTGCACTTTAGTTTGGTAGGTTAACATTAATGGAAAGAAGATGTTTCCTGCACATGCATTTTTCAGAAACTGTAGTGGCCTGTTACCCAAAACCTGCTTTAAAAATAGCTATATGCAGCTCAGTTTATTTATTTATTTATTATATTTTTATCCCACCCATCCTGCCTCTGGCAGCCCTGGGCGGCAAACAACAAATATAAAATCAATAAAAACAACATCTATATAAAATATATGCAAATTAATATTAATATTAATAAAACCCCACCCCTCCATACCCATTTTCCTTGCCAAACACCTGACGAAAGAGCCAAGTCTTACAACCATGGCGAAAGGAGACAAGGCTCTGGGCCAGTCGGACCCTTTCAGGCTGGGAGTTCCACAGCCTGGGAGCGACCACCAAAAAAAACTTATGATCGGTGGCCACCCACCTTGTCCGAGGGACCTCCAAGAAGACTCCCCTCCCCCCCCCATGACCGCAGGGGCCGATCAAGAACATGGGGAGTGAGGCAGTCCTACAGGTACGTAGGGCCTAGGCCGTGTAGGACTTTATAGGTCAACACCAGCACCTTGAATTTGGCCCACTAGACTATTGGCAGCCAGCTGCAGCATCAAGGGAAGCCTGACGTAAAGTGTGTTGCAATAGTCTAATCTTGAGGTGATAAAGGCATGGATGATGGAAGCAAGATCAGAGTCTGAGATATATGGCCGAAACCGTTGGACCAGATGTAATTGCTGAAACGCGCTCCCCACCACAGCTGCCACCTGAGCCTCCAGGCAGAGCTGCGGAACAAGGAACACTCCCAGACTCTGAACTTGGGAGACCAAAG
>QEPC01015764.1:3170645-3184693 GCA_003113815.1 Sphenodon punctatus | reverse complement strand
TTAGCAGCTATTAGCCAGATAGGATTGGGGAACAAAACCCTTTACTGTCGGGAGCCTGGGGATGACCCACAGGGAATGGATAGCATGGTGACCTGTTGGGTGTTTCTCCCAGGCCCCCATGATTGGCCACTGTCGGAGACAGGATGCTGGGCTCGATGGACCGTTGGTCTGACCCAGTATGGCACTTCTTATGTTCTTATCTTCTGAGACTGGATGACTGGGTATCCAAATGGTAGATTAAATTTAATGTGAACAAGTGCAAAGTGATGCACATAGGGGAAAATAACCCAAACTATATGTCTATGATGCTGGTTTCTAAATTAGGAGTTACCACTCAGAAAAAGGATCTTGGAGTCATTGTGGACAACACATTGAAAACTTCAGCTCAGTGTGCAGCAGCAGTCAAAAAAGCAAACAGAATGTTAGGAATCATTTGGAAAGGGATTGCGAATAAAACTGAAAATATCGTAATGCCTCTATATAGATTTATAGTACGACCGCACCTGGAGTATTGCGTGCAGATCTGGTCGCTCCATCTCAAAAAAAGCATAGTAGAACTAGAAAAGGTTCAGAGAAGGGCAACAAAAATTATCAAGGGTATGGAATGACTCCCGTATAAAAAGAAGGTTGATAGGTTAGGGCTCTTCAGCTTGGAGAAGAGAAGACTGAGAGGGGATATGTTAGAAGTTTATAAAATCATGAGTGGTGTGGAACAAGTACATAGGGAGCAGTTATTTACCCTCTCTATGAGTACTAGAACAAGGGGACACTCCATGAACTTAACTGGCAGCAGATTTAAAACATGAGTACAGTATACAATTAACTTACTGCTAGTGGAAGTGGTCAAGGCCAGTAGTGTAGTTAGTTTTAAAAAGGGGTTGGATACGTTTTGAGACGATAGGTTCATTAATGTCTATTAGCCAAGTAGGTTTTGGGAACGTAACCTCTTACTGTTGGGGGCTGGAACATCAGGGAATGGATTGCCCATTGTGACCTGTTGGGTACTTCTCCCAAAGAATCAGATTGGCCTCTGTTGGAGACAGAATACTGGACTTGATGGACCATTGGTCTGACCCAGTATGGCACTACTTATGTTTTTATGTTGTTAGTGACAACTGCAGGAGTTATCCTCAGGGTGGAAGAAAAAAAATCTATTCTTTTTTTAAAAGAAAAAAGAAAAAAAGTGCTGTATTTGGTTTTCCAGTGTCAGGGTTTTATCTGCTCCCCAATAGCAAAATCCATATCGTCGTCAATGGAAAGCAGGATCAAGCTTTTCATTAGTTTGAGCATGTAGCAAAATTCCAGGATTTTGTTTCAATTAGTTCTTTTATTGATCCACAAATTTTACATGGTGTAATAAACTTTTGGCAAATACCAGAGGAGCTGGAATGGACTAGACTTAGGGAAAACATGTTACTCTATGGGACTTTGTGAAAATATGCTTCTAGTCTTGAAGATGAGATTTATTGTCCTGAGTTAAGGTATTTTGCTATTGTGAACAACACTACGGTTTGTCATTTTATTATTTGATTTTATTAAGCAGTAAAAGATACGTAGGAAGATAGTGCAAAGCCTCAACGCCATACAAACCATATATTGAAGGCAGTTTGTGATCCTGGAAATCCTGGAATTTTGCTACATGCTCAACTTGTATACTGAAGACAGTGCATTCTACACTGGAGTAAATTTTGCACTAATAGAAAGAATGTGTTGCCTTGTAAACTTGGTGATCCCAAGACACTGGTCTTTGGAACCATCCTGATAGTTGAGACAAGCCATATCTCGATGCTCAAATGAAGTCAGTGTGGCACTGAGAGTATGCATTCTGCAGAATTTTACCTAGTGTTTCTTCTCATCAGTAATTTTTTGTTACATCCTAAATTTACAGATTGGTAAATTTTACACATTTGAGACTGAATTTCTCGTCGTCATGTATAGAAAATCGTTCTTAAATGTGTATTTTCAGGTTGATTTAATTAGCCCCAAAGTCAGCAGTATATACAAAAGTTAAAATCTCCTGCAGCATTACCTCCTTTGGGGTTAAACATTAAACATTTTTTATTTTAATTTTTTTAAAAAAAATTATAAAAGATTTTTATCCCGCCCCTCATGCCCGCAGGGCAGCTCGGGGCGGCGAACATGCTTTGATTGGGTAAAGTGTATACCGACCAGACATTGCAGAGCAATTAAACTTATCCTTTATCTGGCTTGGCATTTAAATAAACCTCCTCCAGTAACTGATACATGTAGGCAAATGGTCTGAGTGTAGAATGGTTCCTAAATGTGCTTCCTCTTTGATGTACGGCTGCTTGCTAGTGGTGTGGGAGGATCACTTTAGGCACCCTGCTTGCTTAATCATTGGCGCCTGTTGATTAAAAACCTGCTGGAGATGCTTAACATAGTGTTATACTTATTAGGTGGTGTCATCTGATTTCGGATACGTTGCTGGTGGTGATTGAAAAGAGAGATTCTATCATGTAATTCACTAATGTAGCTGCAGGAGGCTAAGGTCCAAGTCTCCCAGAAATGAATATTGATTCTAGGTGCTTTGATTTATTGATTTATTTGTTTTTGAGAGACAAGTTAGGGGACCTGGTTTTTCGAGTGTGGGTGCTCAATATATTCTGAAAAAACAGATTCCCTTCAAAATACATCAAGGTAGGGTGGCCAGATATGCAAATTTAAGAGGACACATGAGAAATACAGATTGCAGGGCTGCATTGGAGCTAGTGCAGCCCTGCAACTTGTATTTCTCATTAGTGTCCTCTAAAAGTGGCATATCTGGCCACCCTACCGCAAGATGAGTATGCAAACATTCTGCAACTCCAAAGCGCAGGTTACTGGAATACCGTTCATGTTTTTTGATGGTTCAAATCTCATATTTCATTTCTGTTTGGAGACCTCTGAAACCTTTGGCACCATCTTTGTGTGATATGCAGTATTGGGAAAAGATTCTTTAATACGTAGTGCCAAGAAGGCAGTCGGGAGGAAGAGGAACGTTAATTTGCTGCAACCTTCAACACCTCAGTTAATACCTCATGGGGTTTTTTCATGTTTCTTTTTTCCATTTTTGTTAGCCCCTCAATAAATGCTGTAAATGTTTGTAACTGAAATTTTCTGATGCAAACAATATGCTGAAGCAGAGATGAGTGAAGAAAAGTCCATGCTTCTTTCTTCTTCAAACAATTGGCTTTTGGAGGTGTCAGACTTTTTTGCATTTCACATAAGAAGTGTATAATGTAAATATTCTTTAAGAAATATCCTGTAAACAATAGCTTTACTTCATTATAGCAAAACGTTATCTAAAACGTTAATCAGTACAGGGTCATCAGAAATAACTTTAAGTTTAAAAAAAGACTGAAAAAGTGAGCAACATTTTTGAAAAATTTCCCGCCAGTGCTAACACCAGATTAGATTGGCTGAGTTGGGAACATAGCGTCTGCCACTCGCTGCTGATGCTGTTTTCAGCCTGGTTTCAATTAGATGTGCTCTTAACAGGGCTGGAATGACAGTCTTGTATGTGATGTAATCAGACAGCAGGCTATTTACACCAGGGCTTCCAGGGCTGTTAATGCTGATTAAATTGCACCCTGTGTTAGCACTAGGGGAAAATGTACCCTGTGTAGAGAATGGCTACAATTGTTTTCTCAGCTTCTGCATTTAACATGCTATTAAGCTTTCAGAATTATCTCACTCAGAAGGGCTTGTAATTCCCTTAAAGATAAATTTTAAGAATTATAAATTGTTACTTAATAACTTCTAACATTATGTGGTTTTGATGCATAATTCAGGTTTATGTCTCATTAATGTCAATTGGGTAATAGCTAAAAAAAAAGTCTAACCATTTCATCCATCCCCATATCAGTACTAGGAGTTCTTTGTATTTTTATGAAAGATATTTTTGGAGAGTGAGATAAATACAAAGCATAAAGCAGTCTATTTCTAAACATCTTGTCACATTCAAGCTAAACAGTCTTATTCCAGTAGCTTGATGTAAGCGCCAACAAGTTAGCTTTCCAGTTAGTCGGCAGGCTTAGTCCCTTGGAAGCCAAGGAAAAAGCCTGAAAAATGTCACCATCTGGAAATTGCTGATATGTACCATTAAATAGTTGCGGTTAGTAACAAGGTAAAAAGTTCATTCATGTTTCAGTATTGACATGGCCAGTTCATTATATGGTGGTTCAATATATTCTCGGATTTGGGACTAGTAAATGAGACGTTAAAATCAGCATTGTTTTTAAAGCCCACAATGGTCTATAAAGTATTATAAAAGCTAAAACCTTGTCATTTCCTTCTGTGCGCTATGTTGTTGCTAGTTGAACTAATGTGTCTTGGAGAGCTGCAACATGAACAATGTGATACCAGACCTATTCGTGATTCTCTGTAATTCAGTCTGATGTTGGGAAAGCATGGCCCATTGTACATGCCATATTTAGTTGACTTTTTCCACTCCTGTGATCATATTAAATGTGATTCTTGACCGTTCCTCTCCCATTCATCCACTTATGATAAATCATCAATGACACTTATCAAAGATATGTAATAATATAGGCACTTATTCTCATGGGTTGCCAGGATGGGCTTCCAGGGTTGCCTAATGTATGCCAGAGGTATACTTAATATTTAAGTTTTCTGGAATAGGAACTGATTTTTATTTATATATTTTCAAAAGAGGAACCTGGTCTGGGATACGTAGATGCTCCTGCAGTAAATGCAATTGGAACAGCCCAAGGCAAGGTGGGTGCAAATGTCACCATAACAGGTCTCCTCTTTTGCAAGAGGTGCACAGTATGTTACCCTTTAGAGACAAAATGAACTTGTAAAGTCACAATGCGGTCCAGTGGCAAGACTCACCCATCTCTTAGTGGAATACTTGGTGTGCTGTCTCCTGGACCATGCTGTCAGCCTCTCATTCCTTTGTCGCCGCACCCCCCCCAATGAGACACAGAGACCAGAAGCTGGTTTAAATCAGGCCGCACTCTTTATTCAACTCAATTATCAAGGACAGTGGGTGACTGCACAAGCAATACGGGTCCAGTATGCTAGCTACTCAATTCTTATAAACTCGGGTACTAACCGGGATGTGCCATCCCGTGTCAGCTCCCTCAAACAAGGCTCCCCTTCAACAGCACCCTGGCTCTGGCCGAAAAGGGGGAAGCTTCCCAACTGTGGGCTTGAATAAGGAGGTGAGTACCCGCTAAGTCAGCAGACAGTGCATGTCCTTATTGACCCAACTACAGTACCCCTCCCTGGGTCATAACCCCAGTGCATGCTGCCTGCGCCTGGCACTGGGTGTCACCTCCCCATCTCTTAAGGCGATGACTCTTCCTATTCTAACCTATTTAACCTACAATAGCATACTGGACCCCCGCCACAAAAGGGGAGCCACTCCTGGCATCCCCCGACACCCACTGCCTATCTTCTCAACAATTCCTTCAGATGGTGGGCCAAACTTGCTAAATATAGTTCGCTTCCTGCCACGGACAAATACACTCCATCATCACGAAAGAGATTGGTGCGTCCATACACAATGTCTGTATGACGTATGGTCGTTCCCCCTATGCTCTCTATCCATTTTCCGATTTCCCTATTAATACTCCTCCTTGTTTTGTCGACTTTGGCAGGTCTATTGGCCCTGCCCCATTTAAGTCTGGGTACGAAACTAGTCCAAACTAACTGAACTTTGCTAAACAAACAGTTAACTTTTGATAAGTCTTGCTTAATTTTAATTATTAAATTAACTCTCTTCCTTGCCGGAATGTCATTTTCCCCAAGGTGAATTATGATTATGTGTGGTGCCACCGTTGCACCCTCCTGAAGGGACCTCAACCTCGGGATCAGCTGATGCCATCTCATATCTCCCGATCCATACCACTTAATAGTTGCCTCGTCCCCCAGACCTGGTTGAAGTCCCCACTTGGTCTCAGCAGCGGCCTTGCTGGCCCAGCACACCAGGCTGTGGCTCACGATCCAGACCACACGCTTCTCCGCCACGGGGTACCTAGGTCCTGGATACAGGAGAAACAATTGGTTATTGCTGATAAGGCCTAATATGCTTTTTGAAGGCTCCAGAGCGCCACCGCCCAATTGCCTTGATAGCTTCGGTTGGCAAACCTGCTGCTGCTGCTGCGGTTGTGGCGGCTCCTATTCTGAAGAATGGGACATGTAAACTCCTGGGGATAGTTCTAATCTGGACAGAACCATTCTAAGTACTGAATTGAATTGATAACTCGTCAACAGCAGTCCGCTTTCATGTCTAAATAATGTTCCAGCTACCATGGGGCGTATCATTAGGTATCTCCTCATTTGCTCAACTGGGCATATACTTTGTTCCCCACACCTGAACAATTCAACATTTGTTCCCCTGCTCCTCTGGTCGGTCTTAGATCACCTCAACCGCAAACGTATTGTTACGGGTGTCCATGTGAGATCTGCCATCCTAAGGACCTGGTCAGTTTGATCAGTCTGGGATAATGGGACTACCTCGCTTAGTCTGAATCCCCCGAAATATGTTATTACAAAAGTTGTGGTGAACAACTGGGTCTCAAAGGCATCATGACACACGTTGGGCAAGGTCCCTACGATACGTATCAATATGGGGGTAGTTATAGGGGCCCGGGGGTTAGCAGAGCGTGGTGTTGATCGAGCCCAACTTTCCAGCATGTGCCTGACATAAAAACCCTTATCCGGCAAAGGGTATCCGTTCATCCTGTTGACAGAAGTGAGGGCCGATACCTTCCCACCAATGGTACCCGTCGCTAGGCCCCTGTGTCGAAGGGTCATGGCAAACTGAAGGACTTCAGATTCCAATATGGGAAAGCCCGTCCCACATCCCTTGATGATCCTGTACTCTTGAAACTTCTGGAACGCCCTACCGTAAGCGGCCCAAATTCTGGGGGCGAGGGATCCCCTAATGATATTGTGAAGCTCTAATTCCCAAGGCTTCAAGCTCCCGGTGGCATGGGGTCGGGGAATTCTCTGGCCTCCGGTGCTAGTTCCTGGAATCGCTTGATCTGAAAGCGAGAGAGGGCATCGGCTATGCCATTGTCTACGCCGGGAACATGGCGTGCTGTAAACAAAATATTGTTTTGAAGGCATACCCCAACCAATGCCCGGACAAGTGTCATGACCCGTGGGGAACGGGAGGACAGGGTGTTTATTATGTGGACAACTGCCAAGTTGTCACACCAAAATAATACTGTGTGATTTGTAAAGTGGTTCATCCACAGGAGAACCACTACCACTATGGGAAACAGCTCCAAGTATGTTAAGTCCTTTGTGACACCCGTCTCCTGCCACCTTGGCGGCCATGCTTCTGCGCACCATCTTGTCCTAAAGTACACCCTGAACCCTGCCCCTCCGGTGACGTTGGAGTGGACCTGTAGATTGCTGTGAAGTAAGCACCTCTCTCTCTAGAAACTAACGCCATTGTATTCAGTTAAAAATTCAAGCCATGACTTAAGGTCTTGCTTCATATCTTGTGTCACTCTGATCCTATAATGGGGCTGAAGGTCTCCCCTAAGCTTTCCATACAGTCTGGACAAGAATGCTCTGCCAGGTGCTACGACCCGGCATGCAAAATTGAGGCTGCCTACTATGGATTGCAAGGACCGGGTGGTGACCTTATGGGAGAGGCTGCATAATTTTGATTCGGTATCCAATTCTATCCCCAGGTAAGTGATTGTCGTCGAGGGGCCCTCTATTTTTTCCGGAGCAAGGGGTATGCCCAATTCATCCGCCATTTCTTGGAACAGCTGTAGTGCGGTTGCTCATCCGACTGATCGGGGAGGGGCTATAATCAAGAAGTCATCCAAATATTTGGTCAAGTCACCTCCCCCCCACCGTTGCTTGAAGATCCATTCCACTAAGGAACTGAATCGTTCAAATGCCGAGCAGGAAATGGAACACCCCATAGGCATTGCCCGGTTATAGTACTATTTACCATCAAAATGAAAACCCAGGAGGTGAAAACTATTGGGGTGGACTGGAAGCAGTCTAAATGCCGACTTGATGTCGCATTTTGCTAACATTGCACCCTTCCCCATGGTCCTTGCCTTCTCGACCGCCTGGTCGAAGGATGCATATCTGATGGTGGCAGGTTCTTTCGGTATGACATCGTTCACCGAAGCGCCCCGAGGATGGGACAAGTGATGGATCAAATGAAATTCACCCTGGGTCTTCTTAGGAACTATTCCCAATGGGAATACAACCAGGCCGTGCGTAGGGGGGTGATCAAAGGGACCGGCAACTCTGCCCTCCTTCACCTCTTTCTCTATTTTCTTTCTAACTAGGTCTTCGCGCCCCACTATTGATTTAAGGTTTTTAACCTGTCCTGTGGGCTGGACGGGGCCCGCGGGTATTATGAAGCCTTGTCTAAAACCCTGCACCACATAATCTACTTCAGCCCTGTTCGGGTGCGCTCGACGGGCTGCCTCCAAGGCATCAACCCGAATTGGTGTCGGCCCCCTTTGGGGTGCGGGACCCTCCCAGTGCTCCCTGGTTACCTTTCCCGTTTCCATCTCCAGGGCCATAGCGGCCCCCACCGCCTCTTTGCCGGGACTGGTAACATGTGCTCTCAGGGTGGCCCCCCCCCACAACTGGAGCACATGTGTCGAAACCTACACTGCTGACGGTTACATCGGCCTGCTCTGTTATACTCCCAACACGGGCTGGGGCCTCCTTGTCCTCTCCTGTGACTCTCCCCCCAGTATGGTTCGTTGGCTGGAGCTACACCTCCATGGACTAGGGGGTGCCCACTATCCGACCTAGGTGCCTTTGTGGCGTCGACCATGCTTTCTAACCAGATATCCGGGGCGTGGCTATCCCAGTGCAGGCCCGATGTGTTCGCTGCCTATGACGTCCTAGCGCAGCCAAGCCCCTGGAGGACTGGTTCCCTGCACTCTGTGGACGATGTCCACGTATTTATGGAGCTCTAGACCCCGCCCCAGGTCCGCCTGCATCACTACCCCCATATATACTGCGAACGCGGAGGTCCAGTTTGCCCAATTCCGATCGACTTTAGGGCACCGGAATTTCTCCTTAACTTTTTCGCCGTCCGGTTCAGAATGATCCACTATTGGATCACTAAACAGGAGTGCGTATATGTCCACGTATTCTCCGCGCCATATCTTTTCTTTGGTCGGTAGGGTTAGGTGGCTCCCAAAAGCTGCCACCGCTGCAATAACCACACCAGGTGGGCGGATGACCGGTACTGTCCCAGCTCCGCTCCTTGATTGTGCCAGGTTGGGCTCTGGCGCGGGGAGGGGGGACGGTTCGTTATTTAAATTCCCCACTGGGACACCCCTTGGAGATGACCCAGTCCCCCAGCTTCCGTGACGGATGAGCGGGCCGGTAAAACCCATGCCCGTTCTCCATTTATCTGCAAGAGCCGTGGACCTGCTGAGTCTGGCGACCCTGCAGCCGGCATTAGGTGGGCCAGCTCAGGTGTACTACTTCCTTGTTCCTGTGTGGGCCTATTGAGGGTCGGCTGCTCCCATTCGATGGCGGTTGTTCCTGCCATCTCCCCCCCAGTGAGGGGCAATCCTACCCTCCCATCGAGGCCAGTACCTGCCCCCCATGTGTGTTGGACTCACCATGTGCCGCTTCTGGGTGCGGTCCACTCCCTTCAGGCAACCCAGCATTGTTTCCTTCCTCCTGCCCAGGTGGGGGCACAAGCAGCGCTTCTTCCAGGGCGATGATCCTCTGCCACATGGCGAAGTCAGCGCTCGTCCCTTCCTGTGCCGGTCCTTTGACTCGCCTCCATGTCACTGGGGGTTCATAACCAGGTGAAACTGCTATCCCATCAGTCTCATCTTGTGAGGGCAGGCGAGCCAGGGGTCCCACCGGGGGGCCCAGTGCAGCCGTGGCTAACCTCCCCTCTCCCTGTGAGCGGTAATAAGCGAGTCCGGGTAGCCCCATTCGGTCCCATTGGGTCCCCGGGTTCCCGGGCGCCCCGGTCAGGCCCATCTGGCTGGCGCTATGATGTGCCTGCATCCCTGTGCTGTCTCCTATAGACTGATCCACCCACCCCTGCCCACCTTCGGGGACAGGGACATCCTGCCTGGCCGGCCTCTGTTGTGTGGGAAGATCCCAGGTCCCTGCCCTTCTGGGCCCCCTTTGAGCTAGCCCCGTTTTGGCCCTTATTCCGCCTGTCCCTGATCCTCCTTCCTCGGAAGCGGGCAGGGGGGGTGACCACCCTGGTGCCCCGTCTGAGTCCGTCCGGCGCCTGTGGAAGGGGGCTCGGGGCCCCCTCTCTTGCTTGAAAATGACCCTCGGGGGGGGGGCCTGTGCCCGGATTAATCGCTGTGTGCCCCGGCCTTCCCCTGAGGTGGTGGCCGGCTCCCGGCTAACTGCGCCCCTTGGAGCCTGCAATGTGGCCTGAGTCGGGGGTGGGTCGTGGGCCCAGAGCATGGCCTCGCATGCCGCAAGGCGTTCTAACAGTTCGGCCCTAGATGGGGCCCCCTCCCTCGAGTTCTGGCCCTCGGGGTTACTGCCCTGTGTCGGGTCCTGGCTCCGCTGAGCCTGGCTGGTCTTCTTTGTTGCCGCTCCTTTTCTCTTCGTGCGGCCCATCTTCGAATCCTAGCCTTCTGGCAGTGAGTCAAAGGCCCTGCAGCAAGAGCTCCTTGCTGCTGCCTAAGATGCGTCCCCGCTCAAATTGCCACTCCACACAGCCAGAACGGCTCCACCCTTCCTAAAGAGGGTGGAGTCCATTCAATTCCCGAGCGCAGTGGCTGTGCACACGCGCTCCCTCTGTTGCTAGGCAAACAGCTCGGCGGCTGGAAGCACTCTCCTGTGCACCGTCGCGGCCTCCTTAGCTTCCGGTCTGCTCCCCCCTCTCACGGAGGGGGCCGGACAATTACCCCGTCACCCCCATTGCGGCGGCGAAGGGGACATCTTCATGTTGTCTTTTATCTGTCCCCACTCTGTCTGCAGCATTTACTCCCCCCCCCTCCTCCAATGCATTGGTGTCTCACTCTTTTTTAAATTGAAATATCTCTTAATGGCCCACCTCTCCTGAGAAACTCACCACCACCCCAGTGTAATAATGAAAGATAACTCTGCCTGATTCTCCAAACATGTCCTCTTTTACACTGGCATGTATTTGAGGGAGAGCTCACCTTTGCATGTGAGCTATATAGTTTTATACACGTTACTGCTGCTGCTTCATTATTGAATCATAGTTACAGCATAAGAATTCGGGTCAGACCAATAGTTCATTGAGTCCAACATCCTGTCTCTGACAGTGGCCATTCTCTGTCGCTTCAGAGAAGTATCCGGCAGGTCACAATGAAGTGATCCATTCCCTGCTGTTTACTCCCATCTCCCAACAGTCAGAGTTTGCCTCCCTCAGCCTACTTGGCTAATAGCCATTAATGGGCAAATCCTCCAAGAACTTAACCAATCCTTTTTTAAACCCAGCTATGTGTTACCTTCAGTTTTGACCTATGTGAGATACGTTTAACAGATTGACTATAGTCTGAACATATTGGCTTTAGTTTGGACATAAAGGCCTGGACATATTTGGTCTTCCGGTAACTTTTCCCCTGCTTAACTTTTAACCTTGTTAGTTAATGCTTAGGAAAATATGAGTAAGCTCATAAGTTGCACAAATGGGTTGCAAGATTGAGGTTTAAAATAGTTTATAAAACAGGATGTTTCATGGGTGGAGGTAATGACTTTAGTTCCCCAAATATCTTAACCACAAACGTTGTCATACATTTATAATTTTATGCAGGCATCAACTCTTTTCAACCATGCTATTGGCAGTTAATAATATATGAATTACTTAGCCTGAGTGTGACGTCAGTTTTCTTATAAAAGAGTAAGTCACCAAGGAAATGTTACCTTAGACGCCATGAACACTCTCGTGGTGCTCTTTGGTCACCATGGTGATCCTCTGGTCACATGATCTTCCTTCATCTTTCTTAAGCCTGTATGCCTGGGTAACTATGCTAGTTTTAAGTTTATTATTTTAACCTTTGTACTTTTAATACTTAAAACAATCTTAAGTTTAACTTTAATTCTATCCATGTAACATGTACCTTGAAATACTTTTATATAAACCACTTATTAAGGGTTTATTCTGTTTTGGGGTCTTGTCCCATAGAAAATGTTTTTCTATGTTTTCATAAATATTTTCAATTATATTCTTATTACTAATTATGTGTTTCTCTTTATTTATGTAGTCATTTTAATCTCTCTGGGTATTAGCATAATTTAGCTGTGTGTCCAGGTTTTAAACCTACGTAATTATTAATTAAATTATCAATTAGAAAATGGATCCAAATAAATCAATATTACCTTAAAACCTGGCAACATATGCTACTGGTCTAGGTCACCTCCTCTGGCAACAAATTCTACAAGTTAATTGTGTATTATGTGAAAAAAAATGCTTTTATTTATTTTGCTTCCAGTTAGTTTCATGGAGTATCTATCCCCTAGTCCTAGAACTGCTTGAGTAGGTAAACCAACAACACCTTATTTGTTCCACACCACTCATGACTTTATAAACTTTTATCATATCCCCTTTCGGTTGTCTCTCCTCCCTAACCTATCAAGCCTGATACGGGAGCCATTTTTGTCATTTGATCATTTTTTTCACACCTTTCTCTGCACCTTTTTTGAGATGGGGCGACCAGAACTGCACACAATAGTCAAAGTTCAGTTGCACCATAGATTTATCAAGCTACATTACCATTATGATATTTTCTGTTTTATTCTCTTCCTTTTCAAATAATTCCTAACATTCTGTTTGCCTTTTTGATCGTCGCCGGACACTGAGCTGTGGATTTCAATGTATTGTTCACAGTGGCCATTTTTCCACAGATGGCCCCCTCCCCCCCTGCTGGGTGTGTGGGCAAGTGGGCGGTGGCTTGCATGTGCACGCTGCGGCAATGGGTGGGAGGATGGGTGTGCGTCTGTGCAAACAGTATGGGGGTGGGGGGGTGCTCCCGGCGCACACCCGTCTCCACCCATCACCCACCCACAGAGCCAGCCTACAGAACGGAGGAGGCTCGGTGGGTGGAGGTGGGTGAAGATGGGTGTGTGACCTTGGGAAAGGTCTCACACCCACCTCCGGCGCACACCTATCCACCCAACCAGTAACTCCGTGTGAAAACGGCCAGTGACTTTTCCTGAGTTGTAACCTCTCATTTAGAACCCAGAATCATGTAGTTATAGGTTGGATAATTTTTCCTTATGTGCATCGCTTTGCACTTGTCCACATTGAATTTCTTCTGCCATTTAGTTACCTGGTCTCCAAGTCTTGGTGTCATCTGCAGATTTGAACACCTCACTCTTTATTCCCTTTTCCAGGTCATTAATGAATATATTAAACAACACTGGTCCCAGTACAGACCCTTATTTACTTCCCTCCATTGTGACAACTGACCATTTATGTCTATCCTTTAACCAGTTACCAATCCATGACAGTATGCTGCCTCCTATCCCATGACTATTTAATATCCTCAAGAGTCTTTCATGAGGAACCTTATCAAACACTTTCTGAAAATCCAGATACACTATATCAGCAGGCACACCCTTATCTACATGCTTGTTTGCACCCTCAAAAAATTCCAATAGATTAGTGAGGCATGACTTCCCTTTGAGAAAACCATGTTTGCTCTTCCACATTATGTCATGTTTATCAATATGCCAGATAATTCTGTTCTTCAAAACTATCTTCACCATTTTGCCTGGCACCGATGTCATGCTCATTGGTCTGTAGTTTACAGGGTTGCCTCTGGAGCAGTTTTAAAAAATTTATGTTACATTCCCTACCCTCCAGTCCTCAGGTGATACAGAAGCAGATTTTAGAGAGAGATTACAAATTACCAATAGTAGGTCTGCAATTTCATATTTGAGTTTCTTGAGAACTCTTGGGTGAATACTAGGGGTGGGAAACCGGTAGAATCCGGTATCCGATAATGCCGGTATCGGGCGTACCGGCATTATCGGATTCGGCCCGGTAATCCGGACCCGGTACCGGATTCCAGAGTACCGGATTTTTTTGCATTGCAGCCATTTTTAAATGGCTGCAATGTAAAAAA
>QEPC01015764.1:3129323-3169029 GCA_003113815.1 Sphenodon punctatus | reverse complement strand
GGGAGGGGGAGGGATATTTCATTGGTTTCAATGGGGACACAGCGCCCCATTGAAACCAATGAATTAAATCCGGTACCGGTATACCGGATTTAATCCGGGAATCCGGTTTTCCTAGAACCGGTAACTGGTAAATCCGGTAGCCGGTATTGGGCCCGGGGTCCCACCCCTAGTGAATACCACCACATCCTGGTCACTTGTTACTATTTAATTTGTCAGTTTGCTCTAGTATCTCTTCTAGAATCACATTGATTTGTGACAGTTCTTTGGATTTTGTCCTTAGTTCTCTCTTTGCTTGCAGGTAACCTCTCATTTTACTCCTGTATTCTATTTTGAAAATAGGCTGAACCTTCAAGTAGATGTAAAACCTAAAGAGACATCATGTTGATATTAATTTATTTTGCCTTTCTGTTCATTTACTTGAGTTTGAACTAGCACAATTGTTCCCTCCTTGTTCTCCAAAATCTTTGGATGTTCTTCAAGTTGTCTTTTATCAATGGGTGTTTTCAGACATGACGCTAACCCCAGTTTAACCACACTTGAGCATTTCTTATGCATGTTGCAGGGCTGTATTGGTGCCCTATGCAGCCCTGCAACATGGACCTTTTTTACACGGACGGCGCAGCAGCGCTGATGGGTGGAGATGGGTGTGGATTGGTGGGTGAGCACATCCAGCGAACACCCAGCGGCACCGAGCAGGGAGACATTTACACGGATAGCGCTGCGGGGGGTTGTGGGAAGGAAAGGGGAGGGGCCTGCAAATACCCAGCGCCCAAACACCCATCCCGGAAAACACCCGGCAAAGACCCGTGCAAGTACACAGATGGCTGGGAATGGCGGGGAAGCCCCGCCCGGCACAGCGATGGCACAACATGGCCGATTGAGGGCAAACGAAGTCGTGCAATGCGGCCCCGCCCCCCCATCTGCCAGGACCCGCGCGGGCGGGGCGGGAGGCAGAGGGGAGGATGACAGCCGCTACAAAGGAGCCAGCTCCACACAGCCCCGGCACAGAGCCCAGACCGCTCGGCACCAGCCCCCCCCCAACACCCACCACAGCAGAGCCACGCACACACAGTGGGCAGCAGAAGCACACAGGGACAGGCACACAGCCCATGGGGGCAAAGAAAGAAGGGGAAGGCACCCACACAACACAGGCAACACCCCCCCCACACACCCAGAGGCACCCGCACAAGGGGAGAGGTCACAGCAAAGCACAAGACTGACACACCAGAAAAGGAACACACAAGCCTTTATTAAAAGGTGAGGAACCAGCAACAGAGGGCAACAACAACAGGGCAGGGAGGGGGAGGGGGCAAGAGAAGGAGGGGGAACAACACCTGCAGAGGCAGGCCCAGGGCAAAACTCCGATCAATACGGCCAGCGACCCCGTGCCAGCACTCGGCCTGCATGCGGGCCAGCCGGTGCAGCCGCTCCAGGACGAGCAGGAGGAGCTCCACCAACTCCCCCTGCTCCCGGGTCTGCTCCGTGATCATGGCTTGCACTGAAGGGGACAGAGGGAGAGGAGACAGCCATCAGAGCAGGCCACGGGCACCCAGGAACAGAACCCCCCACGGAAGGACACAGGCAAAGGGCCCAGCAAAGCGGCAGCACACTCATGGATGCCATCGAACAGCCGGCCTGCTGCCGCATGTCCCAGGCTGCCCGCTCCAGCTGCAGGACCATAGCCCCCAGGCACAGGATCGCCAGCAGCACGACAACAGTAGCTGCAGGAGAGAAGGGACAGGGCAATGGGGAACGCCCGCACCAACGGGCCCTGGGAGGGCCGGAGGCAGCGACACCACCAGGGGAACACCTCTCACACACAGAGTGCCACCACCCAGAAGACAACCCGGACGCTGCACCAAGGAGGATCGGAAGGGCCAAAGCCCGGGGACAGCACAACCCCTACTCACGCTCAGCTGCCCAGCGCCCATGGTGCCGCCGCCCATCCATCACCACCACCAATGACGGGCCGCACCAACAGGGGGCGACAGCAGAGGGGAAGGGGCAGGGCCACACCAAAACACAGGCGAGCCCAGCCGACCGCCCACTGCCCATACCGCCCCCAGAGCGAGCACAGGCACTTGCACCCAGCAGAGAAGCCGACAGGAGAACACACCCCACACAACCGGTGCCCACCCAACAGGACCAGAGCCCTCCAGCACACAACCACACAGATGGGGGCAGGAGGGCCGCCAAGGGGAATGACCCTGCTGACCCTGCGATGGCACTGGTTGCGCTCCCTCTCCAACGACTGGTGGGAGAACATGTTGGCCACCTGGACGGACGGGGAATGGTCAGACCACTTCCGGATGCCCCGCTCCCTCCTCACCCATTTGGCGGAGCTCCTCAACCCCCACCTCCGGATGTGGGAGACGAACATGCGCTTCCCGCTGCCACCAGGGATGTGCGTGGCCATGGCGGTGTGGCGGCTGGCCACCTCCCATTCCTGTAGGAGCGTGGGGGAGCAGTTCAGGGTGGGCACCGCCACCGTGAACAGGGCCCTGCATGATGTGTGCAACCTGCTCGTGGAGCTCCTCTTGGAGTGGGTCATCCAGCTCCGTGACCCCGAAGAGGTGATGCGTGGGTTCGAGGAAATGGGGTTCCCTCATTGCATCGGGGCCATTGAAGGCACCTACATCCCCATCATATGCCCCCCTCATGCAAAGATCGACTACATGAATAGGAAACAGGTCTTCTCCATCAATCTTCAGGCCATAGTGGATCATAGGGGCCTGTTTATAGATGTGTACACAGGCCAGTCGGGGAAGAGCCACGATGCACGTATCCTGCGTGCCTCCCCCTTCTATGCACGCATGTTCGACGGGGAGATTGCCCCAAACCTGTACTGTGTGATAGAGGGGGTACCCATAGCCCCTGTTGTGATAGGGGACCCTGCCTACCCGCTCAGCCCGTGGCTCATACGGGCCTATCCAGTGGCGCGCAACCCGGGCCACCGCCTGTTCAATGAGTGCCTGTCGTCCGCCCACAGCGTGGTGAAGCGGGCCTTCAGGCTCCTTAAGACGTGCTGGCACCTCCTGATGAACAGGAGCCAATTCGACCTGGACCACACCGCCATCCTCATCCTGGCAGCATGCATCCTGCACAATGTATGCGAGACAGGGGGTGCTGCCCTTGACAACCCACCATCAGTGCACAGGGCCGGCCCCATGCCCCTGTACCAACGTGCCCAGGGAGGGGCGTTCCGGCGCATCTCAGAGGAGAAAAGGGACTCCATCTGCCACCGTATCGTTGCCCTGGTGGCCAAATGCCGGGCAGCCCCCAACCCACAACCAAGTCCATAGGCCTGGGAACCCCTTCAATAAAGCTGTTTACTACCTTGTACCTGCAACTGTGCCTCTATTCCATGTGTGGGCTAGGGGTTCCCGTGAATGGGTCCCGTGGTTTGCCTGGGTGCGATCGCCCTCCCCTCGCTGTTGGCCGCGGGGTGAGCGGCCCCTGGAAAGCCCTACTGGCCAACACTCACCGGCTCGCGTGTGCAGGTTCGGTGTACACCTGTTCCAGCCACCTCCACTGCATGAGGCTTCACTGAATTGGCCCCCGGCCCGTCGGCTGGGCAGGGACTGTAGAGAGCCCCAACATGCCGGTGCCCCCCTGCACACCACATAACACCACTACCCCTATGTCCCTGAACAGAGGAAGCGACATCAAGGTATAGGTACAATGCCTTTATTGAAGGGGATATGTACAATGGAATGGGGTGGGGGTCAACGCCTGGGGCACCCTCTCCCCCTTTTGGCCACACCACCGGGGCTCGCGTGCCGGCGTGCCCGGGCTGCAGCCAAATGCAGCACTCGCTGGCCAGATGGCTCGGCCTCCCTGTCTTGCTGGCACCCGCTGATGGTCCCTGCGTGGGGAAACAAGAATGGGGTAAGGGATCCTCGTGTGCATTCATCTCTGTCCCATGTAGGGGCCTGGGCCACTGGGTGCCCCATGGTCCTTCAGGGAGCCCCCTACCCCCCACCCAAGCATCGCATGTGCCATAGGGCGATCGCCATTGGTGCGAGCCCCCGGCCGGGCCACCCTCGATAGCACGGCACATGCCCCTTCCAGTACAGCGTCACAGAGCTGGTAAGCATGCCTCTGGCAATGGCTGTTGCTCCCCAGCTCGTGTAGTGTGCATGCTAGAAGTGGGTTCTACAGTGTGCAGCCTGACCCTCCAGCCCCTCACAGGCGCGCCACTGCTTGCGTTGGAGGGAGGCAGCCTGGCGCCTGCCCCAGAGGAGCTTGATGAGGGACCGGACCATCATGGCAGCCAGGACCTCCCGGTCCCTTTACTCCTCCCCTCGGATGAGCTCCCTGGTGACCACGACCTCCCGGGAGTGTACCTCGGCTAACCGTTGCAATTCCTCCAGCAGCTCCCTGCCGATGTACTCCCTCCAGCGCCAGTTCCTGGCCCATATCTTCCGGTTCTGCTCCAGGCTGCCGGCAGCTGCTCCCCTCACCCGAGCAGGCACCTGGTCTGTGAACGAGAGTTTGAACACATCATTATTGTATCCGGTTTGTGTGCCCTGCTGACCACTACCACCCAACCCGGGGTGCCTGGTGGGGCGGCCCCCATAGTGTGGCAGCTTCCCTTATCCCTCCCCTGTGGGGTCCCCCAACCCTGCCCTGTCGTGGGATGATCCCCGGCAGCTGATCGCCACAGGAGGGCCCCTGATTGTGTGGCGTGCCATGGGAGCCGCTGTGGACCCATCCATCCCTCCCGCCTGCACCCGCCACCCTGCCCCTGTTGGGCTCTGCTGTTGGTGGTTGCTCGCCCCCTGGTTCCCCCCCTTGTCCCTCCGCCCCTGGGCCCCCCGACCCCCTGGCCGGTGTGCCCTGCTACGGCGGGTGTCCCACCTGGCAGTGAGGGTGCTGCTGGGCCCCCCTCGTCCTCCTCCTCGACCTCCACCTCGTGCACTTCCAGGCTGCCTTGAGCTGCAATGGGACGGGGTACCATTATTGTTTGTCGGCCCCCTGTCCTGGCCGCTGTGGCTCTGTCCGGGCCGTTCTGAGTCCCCCTGCCCCCGGCCCCGCTGTGGCGCTCATACCTGGATCCTGTTCCTCCACTTCCTGGGGGCCGTCCAGGTCTCTGCTTGCTCTGCGCATTCTCCCTGTCCCTGTGACCGGTAGGCCTGTGGGTCTTGGGGGCGCACGTGGAGTGTGGTGGTCCGGCGCTCTGGTCCCTGGGGCGCCTCCTCCCCCTGTAGGATGGGGCTGTCCCCTCCCGCTTCCTGGCTGGCCTCGCCAAGGGACCAGCCCTCCCCCCCTTGATCTGTGGGATCTATCGGGGAGGCTGCGTGTTGACCCTGCCCCTGCCCCTGGCGAAGGCACTGCCGTGTGTGCGGGAGGCCACAATGTCCCCGTCCATGCAGAGGAACTTGTCCAGCTCTAGAACTCGGCTGTGCGCATGGCCCGGCCAGTCTTGAGATTGTTGTCCTTGATATGTTTATATCCAGACCTCAAGTTCTTTGCCTGCTGCATGCACTGGTGACATCCCTTTGTACCCCTGCCGCTGCATCTCCTGGGCAATGGCTTCATAGACCTGCCTGGTCTTGTAGCTGCGCACCAGGTCATGCTGGACCCTTTCGGACCCCCACACGCGTATAAAGTTCCTGACCTCCTGCTTGGACCAGGGCTCCCCCTTTTGGGACCCGCGTGTGGGGGGCCGACCTGCTTGATGGAATGGAACCCACCCTGTGGATGTGGTAGCTGTGGTGTTGGTTGAGTCCTGTTGGGGGTAGTGCATTAGGGGTTACTATGGCTCCTGCTGGCCCCCTCCGGGGTTCCCTTCTGCTCACCTGGCTGTCTAGGAGGCCCTCCTCGGCCATTGTCCCGGTGGTGTGGTGCTCAGTTGTGTGGGAGCTGTCCCGCGGGGATGGGGAACCGGGTTAAACGTCTGCCCCCTGCCTTGTGTTCCCTGGCCTGGTGCTCAGGGCCTGGGGCACGACCCTCCCCACCCAGGGGGTGGGTTCCCTCGTGCTCACCTCGCTCTTGCTGCTGCTCCTTGGGCCGTTCCCTTGGGAGGTGCTGACTGGGATAGGGTCACCCTCCTCTGCCCTGTGCCGGGACACATGCGCTGTGTTACCTCCTGGCGCTTTTCCACACCTTTCCCCCTTGCAGGGGCCCCCGTCCCTCACAGTCTGCCCCCCCCCCCGGCGGTCCCTAACCCCCTCCTTTCCTCCAGCCTGGGGCGCTCCCCCCCTGGCACCGCCTTGCCGGGGCTTCTTCCCCCCCCCAGGCACCCCCAGGTCCCTGTGCTCACCCAGCCCCTTCCCCCGCATTGGGCAGCGTCGGCTCCCTTTGCCTTCTCATGGGCCATCATGGGAGCCCGCATGCGTGTGCCCTGGCACCTCCTTCCTTTACGGGTTCTCGACCGGACATCCGGGTTCCCCCCACCCTGTGGGCGTGTCTGTGTGGCGGCACATGCATGCCCTGTGGCGTGGTGGGGCTCCGCCGATCCGTTCCACGTGGGTGTTTTGGTTTTTACACAGACGCTCGGGTGTTGAACATCCCACCTCCTCCCACGGAGGGCTTCGGCTCCCTCGAGGCTGCTCCGTGGGTGTTGGCGGGTGGGTGGTGCATACACTCACACCCACTCGTGGACATTTACACGGACACTCTCCCATCCGTCCGATGGGTGTTTCCAGGTGTTCATGGGTGGGTGGCGTCCTTGTAAAAGTGGCCATGCATAAAAAATGTTCAAATGTGGTTAAACTGGGGGTAGCGTCATGTCTGAAAACACCCAATCAGTCTTTCTAAGTTAAAATAATTCATCTAATTGATTAGCTTGAATAAATTGATTGGTTCAGCCACCCAGTAAAAAGTGGATTTTTTTCATATGGTTTCACTTACAAAGAAGTAGAATTCTGCAGCATAACCAAACAACAATTGGCGTAAGAGAACTACTGGTTTCTGAATGCCGTTTCAACACAGAAGCCAATTTATCATCTTATTCTTAGGGGAAAGGTTGATGGTTCAATGTCAGCAGTCAGAATAAGGATTCTGTGATGCTTGCTCAGCTGGTATCCATCTAACCACCCAGGTTATGCTGCAATGTCTGAGACTACAGCTTTGCCAAAGTAAGTGGTTTTGGGTCACAAGACTGTGACCCGTCTTGGTTTTGGTTCATACTCTGAATTTTGAAGTTGATCAGATGCA
Organism: Sphenodon punctatus; assembly: GCA_003113815.1. Taxonomy (NCBI): domain Eukaryota; kingdom Metazoa; phylum Chordata; class Lepidosauria; order Sphenodontia; family Sphenodontidae; genus Sphenodon; species Sphenodon punctatus. The sequence goes on along the minus strand of QEPC01015764.1, from coordinate 3,161,868 downwards.
GACTCAACACAAAAATAGCAGAAGCCGGATTATGAGTTGAAACCATGGAGGAGCAACAAGCTGCTTACGATTTCCACACAGAGTAAAAAAAACTGCTCGAGTTCACCTGAAAGTTGGCACGGTACTCCAAAATGTCACAAAGCATTCTGCAGTTTTGGTTTGACTTTCAGGTTGATAGGGAAACTGAAAATTAGGTGAACTTTGCTTGGTTTTACATTATATGTGGGAAAGCTTCTTAACAACATGCTTTCAGAGTTCAGAAGGGCCAAATTTTGCAATGACTTCAGCCTCTTTTGAAGGAGTTGTATTGGCATAAGTCCAACAAAATTTGAACCCAGAAGTTTTGAGATGCGGATTGGTAAAACCTTGACTATCAGGGACTTACCTAGTCTGTGTCTCAAAACTTCTGGGAGTCGCCCGGTGCTGCTGTTTCCAACAGTGCCCAGGCAACTTTCAGTCTGGCGAGGAGCATCTAACGCCCCCATGGGGGTTTCCCCAAGCTGGAATTTAAAGTTGTGGGAGAAATGTCTCTCATCTAAAAAGATCCATTATTTCTGCTCTCTTGGAAACAAATACTTCTGTTAATGCAGTTTAAAGTTACACTAGCCTTTTCTATGTGGTAGCTACTGTATAGTATATGACACGCACTTGAAACCATCGTATCTGAACAAGATACTAGTTCTACAAATAAAAAGTGTAGGAAACCACATATTGCTACCATTCATCATCACTGTCAATCAGTGACAAATTGTCCAAAACTGACCTGGGAAGGTAGACCACCAACTAGGTACACGTGTTTTCCTTTGACCTCATCAAATGCACACGTGTCTAAACAAGCATGGAAGGTGTCAGCTAGGAATAATGTGTGCTTTATTCCAACAATACTATTAAAAAATATTAGTTATAAGTACAAAAGTGCAAGATGCTGAAACTAGGATGAAATCTGGATGGTTGTCTTACAATGGGGTCATGATAATAATTCAGCTTCTTGCAAGTTCAAAATATTTAATGGTGGTTCTTTTATTGGGAATATGATTACAATTTCCATTTATTTTATTGCTGTATCATTCAATTGTACTTATGCAGAGGGCTAAGAAAATAAGAGTTGTGCTTTGTGGACAAAAATCTGGCTCTGACAAAAACTGAACATTTGTTTGCTTGATAGGAGTTGTGGAGATGACCATATTTTTGCACTCCATAAGAAAATGACTTATAGATAAATTAATGACGACTAGTAGGTAAATTAGTGGTGAGTGATAAGAGACTTTTGTCATTTTTCAGGCCACTACATTGTAAAAAGCGTAATTTTAGGTATAGTGTGATTATCGCCAAATTCCTGAAGAACTGCCTGAGTCACAGTGTGTGGATCCATATCCAGATTCACAGATAAAAAACCTGTTGGTTTAAAGCTGAGGTTAATGCAGTTACAAATTCAATCATGCAACAAAAAGCATGGAAATTGGACGTTAAGACTCTTGCCTTAACTTCCTTGCCATAAAAGCAGTAAAAAACGTTGTACGGTCTTGCATATTGCAAGTTCTGATTGAATTTCAGGGAAGGAAGAACGAGGCAGTGAAACATCCAAGAAGCAGGAACGTGGTGGAATGGGACGACTGGTTTTCATGTAATCCTTTCAGTTTTGTGAAGCACTTTTTCCAAGTGGAACTTTATGCTGCCTTCTTCCGGTCATTCCAGCCAGTTCCTTGCTCCTCCCTGTCATTGCACTCAGTTTCATTGGTACCTAATCCTTGGTCCTCATTCCACTCAGTCTACCCAAACCCCTTCTGAGCATGTGCATGTGTTCTCTCACTCTCTCTCTCTCTCTCTTTCACTCACACACACACACACACCAGCCATACAGCTAGAGTAGGGAGCAGCAAGGAGAGGGGTTTTTGGAACCAAGCTGTCCTGACTGGAGAGCACGGCGAAGGGGACTCAGGTGGGACTAGGGGGGAGGTCTGTGGGAGCTAGGCTGCAGTGAGGCAACGACCTAGTGGGGGGTGGCCTTGCCCCTCCCCCTGTATGCTCCCCACTGGCTCTAGGTGGTTGGAGGGCAGGGAGATGTTCCTTGGCAGGGCTGTCACTCAAAGGCTCTGGCTGCAGCCTCCATGGAGAGATGATTGCAGCAGCCCTTCTTTCTGTTCTCCTTTTCCCTTATCTTCTGCTACCTGGGGCCAGTAAGCAGTGGCAGCTGTTTAAACATCACCCAGCTTCCTGGGAAAAGGAGAATGGAGAGAAGGTCTGCTCCAGTCGCCTCTCCATTCTTCTTTTCCCAGGAAGCTGTGGCCATCCTGGAAGCACTTCCCTGCCACCCAGCCACCTGGATCCAGTGGGGAACATACCAGGCGGGAAGGACTGGCACCAATTCACAGTCCTTGCACATCCCGGGGGGGCTGGGGGGAGTGTCTGCTGAGGCATGGAACCCAGTTAAAATGCCCCCCCTCTTCCGTTGCACTCACTAAAACCTCCCCTCCCCCACACCACCACATCCAACCACCATTACATGCCTCAGAATGTTCATCATAACTATTTCTCCATAAACCAAAATGGCATATCCTAGGCATATACTCCCTAATATAACACAGTAAACCAACGATAGACCCCAAACCACCAGACCTTAATACACACTCTCCTTTACTTTTTTATGACAGCTGCAGCAACATACACCCTCCCAAAACTTAAGAGAGCTGTGTAACAAAGTGGTTGCCAAACCCGAGTGGCTCAAAACTCCAATGCAAGTGAATAGCTGGCGTTCCATTGGAGATACTATTTGCCTCAACTATACAGCCGCTACTGTGGCTCTATTATTTTTTAAATACTCTCAAAGTTCTGGAATAGTTGGAGTTAGCGTTACAGTTTGTGGGAGATTGCATGGTATTCTGTTTCCAGTTTGTTTAAGCTACTCCTCCATGCCACTACTGTGACAGACCTCCCAATAGTCCCCATTTAGACAGGACAGTCACACCTTGAGCACAAAAAACTGTTGTTCTGCTTTTGAAGAGAGAGAGAGAGAGATGGACACACTAGCTACAGATCTCTTGTTGCTTTGGGGGAATGTGAGTTGGAATTTCACTTCCACTGACTGCTTCATATACCCTTCACTCTTTCTTTCAGCCCCTCTGTAAGGTAAGGAACTGGGAAATGTTCCCTCATTTTCTGAATAGAGGGCATTCTTGGTTATGGAACTCACTTCCGGCAGAGATTCGACTCTCTCCGGATCTCCCCCCCTTCTGTAGACAATGCAAAACCTAGCTGTTTCTCTGGGCATTTAATGAGGGGGATAGGTAGTGGGTGGGGCATTTTCTTTTCTTTTTAGGGTATGGGGTTTTTTTTGTTCTCGGGTCCTGCTGTTTTATGGCTAATGTAGGATTTTATATTTTGTAATAGTTTTGTATTTTTGTATTTTATATTTTGTATTTTTATATTGTTGTTCACTGCCCCGAGCTGCCATTGGGCAGGAGGGGGGCAGTATATAAATAGTGTAAAGAAATAAATGAATAAATAGAAAAGAGGCTCTGTAAATGCCTGTGTGTGTAAGAAGCTTTGGTGCTTAGATCTCAAAGCACCAGTCATCAAGCCTCAAAGTCATCAAAAGACCTAAACAACACTCAAACTCGTTTTTCCTACCATCTCAGCTGTAGTTGGGAGAGAAAGGGAGATGCACGGTAGAGTTCATTTGGGAGGAGACATGGAGCAGAGCTACTTGAGAACACTGTAAAATCCCCAAAGCTTAGCTAGTACAGAGCCACCCTGCCAGTACTGCTGCAGCATCTTAACAAACAACTTTTAACTGGAGGGCAGCGTACAAAAGTATTTCTCTAGGAGCTGAATTGTGAACACCAACTTGCTAATTCAAGTGAAAGAGCTTTGAAAAGGAAATATGAAGGTCAAGCATTCGTCTGATTCATGTAAGGGAGATGTCTTATGGGTATGATTGATCTCAGTGTGCTGCTTCTATTTTTAATTTTTTTTTTAAAAAAGAAATGAACATTTATTTGAGCCCGGTCTCAACAGGGATGACTGGTTTGGGTAAAATCCTGAGTTCACTGATGTCTGTGGTAAAAATGTGTGACTTCAGAAAATATTAAATTTCACCACTGAAATAAAATGGCAAAGGAATTATGTCCCTTCCATATATTGTGGCCCAGTAAATCAAGAAAGGGTGGCATTTTCTTCAAGACAAAATGCTTTATGATACTTGACGTCCTCTTTCATCACCACCTCTGAATCTGATAAGATTGGTTTTACTACACATTCTTTCCCAGTCCTTTTGTTTGTGGAGTTTGTTTTCCTGAATAAATAATAGCTCTTTACTCTCCTGTTTCCACAGGTCCACCAGGAAGGCGTGGAAAACCAGGACGGCGAGGAGAACCTGGTAAGTCTCATGTTGTTCTCCTCACCTTTCCATCCCACATGGTTTGTAGCAAACGAGTAGACAGTACACTTGAACACTTAGATTAAAACTTCCCTGTCTTTATCAAATTGGCCTGTGAACTGNAGAGTAGGGAGCAGCAAGGAGAGGGGTTTTTGGAACCAAGCTGTCCTGACTGGAGAGCACGGCGAAGGGGACTCAGGTGGGACTAGGGGGGAGGTCTGTGGGAGCTAGGCTGCAGTGAGGCAACGACCTAGTGGGGGGTGGCCTTGCCCCTCCCCCTGTATGCTCCCCACTGGCTCTAGGTGGTTGGAGGGCAGGGAGATGTTCCTTGGCAGGGCTGTCACTCAAAGGCTCTGGCTGCAGCCTCCATGGAGAGATGATTGCAGCAGCCCTTCTTTCTGTTCTCCTTTTCCCTTATCTTCTGCTACCTGGGGCCAGTAAGCAGTGGCAGCTGTTTAAACATCACCCAGCTTCCTGGGAAAAGGAGAATGGAGAGAAGGTCTGCTCCAGTCGCCTCTCCATTCTTCTTTTCCCAGGAAGCTGTGGCCATCCTGGAAGCACTTCCCTGCCACCCAGCCACCTGGATCCAGTGGGGAACATACCAGGCGGGAAGGACTGGCACCAATTCACAGTCCTTGCACATCCCGGGGGGGCTGGGGGGAGTGTCTGCTGAGGCATGGAACCCAGTTAAAATGCCCCCCCTCTTCAGTTGCACTCACTAAAACCTCCCCTCCCCCACACCACCACATCCAACCACCATTACATGCCTCAGAATGTTCATCATAACTATTTCTCCATAAACCAAAATGGCATATCCTAGGCATATACTCCCTAATATAACACAGTAAACCAACGATAGACCCCAAACCACCAGACCTTAATACACACTCTCCTTTACTTTTTTATGACAGCTGCAGCAACATACACCCTCCCAAAACTTAAGAGAGCTGTGTAACAAAGTGGTTGCCAAACCCGAGTGGCTCAAAACTCCAATGCAAGTGAATAGCTGGCGTTCCATTGGAGATACTATTTGCCTCAACTATACAGCCGCTACTGTGGCTCTATTATTTTTTAAATACTCTCAAAGTTCTGGAATAGTTGGAGTTAGCGTTACAGTTTGTGGGAGATTGCATGGTATTCTGTTTCCAGTTTGTTTAAGCTACTCCTCCATGCCACTACTGTGACAGACCTCCCAATAGTCCCCATTTAGACAGGACAGTCACACCTTGAGCACAAAAAACTGTTGTTCTGCTTTTGAAGAGAGAGAGAGAGAGATGGACACACTAGCTACAGATCTCTTGTTGCTTTGGGGGAATGTGAGTTGGAATTTCACTTCCACTGACTGCTTCATATACCCTTCACTCTTTCTTTCAGCCCCTCTGTAAGGTAAGGAACTGGGAAATGTTCCCTCATTTTCTGAATAGAGGGCATTCTTGGTTATGGAACTCACTTCCGGCAGAGATTCGACTCTCTCCGGATCTCCCCCCCTTCTGTAGACAATGCAAAACCTAGCTGTTTCTCTGGGCATTTAATGAGGGGGATAGGTAGTGGGTGGGGCATTTTCTTTTCTTTTTAGGGTATGGGGATTTTTTTGTTCTCGGGACCTGCTGTTTTATGGCTAATGTAGGATTTTATATTTTGTAATAGTTTTGTATTTTTGTATTTTATATTTTGTATTTTTATATTGTTGTTCACTGCCCCGAGCTGCCATTGGGCAGGAGGGGGGCAGTATATAAATAGTGTAAAGAAATAAATGAATAAATAGAAAAGAGGCTCTGTAAATGCCTTTGTGTGTAAGAAGCTTTGGTGCTTAGATCTCAAAGCACCGAACAGTCATCAAGCCTCAAAGTCATCAAAAGACCTAAACAACACTCAAACTCGTTTTTCCTACCATCTCAGCTGTAGTTGGGAGAGAAAGGGAGATGCACGGTAGAGTTCATTTGGGAGGAGACATGGAGCAGAGCTACTTGAGAACACTGTAAAATCCCCAAAGCTTAGCTAGTACAGAGCCACCCTGCCAGTACTGCTGCAGCATCTTAACAAACAACTTTTAACTGGAGGGCAGCGTACAAAAGTATTTCTCTAGGAGCTGAATTGTGAACACCAACTTGCTAATTCAAGTGAAAGAGCTTTGAAAAGGAAATATGAAGGTCAAGCATTCGTCTGATTCATGTAAGGGAGATGTCTTATGGGTATGATTGATCTCAGTGTGCTGCTTCTATTTTTAATTATTTTTTTAAAAAAGAAATGAACATTTATTTGAGCCCGGTCTCAACAGGGATGACTGGTTTGGGTAAAATCCTGAGTTCACTGATGTCTGTGGTAAAAATGTGTGACTTCAGAAAATATTAAATTTCACCACTGAAATAAAATGGCAAAGGAATTATGTCCCTTCCATATATTGTGGCCCAGTAAATCAAGAAAGGGTGGCATTTTCTTCAAGACAAAATGCTTTATGATACTTGACGTCCTCTTTCATCACCACCTCTGAATCTGATAAGATTGGTTTTACTACACATTCTTTCCCAGTCCTTTTGTTTGTGGAGTTTGTTTTCCTGAATAAATAGCTCTTTACTCTCCTGTTTCCACAGGTCCACCAGGAAGGCGTGGAAAACCAGGACGGCGAGGAGAACCTGGTAAGTCTCATGTTGTTCTCCTCACCTTTCCATCCCACATGGTTTGTAGCAAACGAGTAGACAGTACACTTGAACACTTAGATTAAAACTTCCCTGTCTTTATCAAATTGGCCTGTGAACTGGAGACTTCCCTCTCCTATGTATAATAGGTCATCTGTTGAACTTAAAAAGCCTACCATTCTATTCCTAACGTGTGCATAGCTGGCCACTGCCAAAATAATGTATAAATAAATGTGTATATATTCTGCCATTTCCCCCCATGCTGGTGTTTTTCAAAGGGAGGTAAGACATGGAAACAGGAGGTAAGGGTGTAGACAATAATATCATGTAACAGCATAGAGAGAAATATAAAAAGCACACACACAGAGTATGAAATCTACTATAGTTTGCTGTTTTAGGATTATTTTGCACATTAATCTCAAGGCTGCAGGCAGCGTGTGTGTGATTTTACAGAATGTATATAGGACTGGGAGTCAGGAATGCCTAATTCTAATCTGGATTTGCTGCATTTGGGCATGTTACTTAACCCCTCTTATTCCTCTTTTCCTGTCTCTCTCAAATGGAAATAATGCTGCTAACACATCTACCTCAAAAGGATAACACTTGCACTGTGCTTGAAAAACTATAAAGTGCTGTGTATGTAACATTAAGAGCTGGGTTTTAACAGTGTAGTTACTTGCTTACATGTAAAGAACTGCATGGATTTGCAAACACTTCCCAAAAAAGGGTAGATAAAGTTTGGGGACCTTCCAACCTTGGTAGTGACCCTTTAATTTAAAGTAAATAAGTGTTGCATCATAGATATTTAAGTTTGCAATGAGATATAGAATATAGTTACAGTTCAAGGGAAATCCATGAATATTTTCAGATGGTGCAAAATTTGTAGTAAAAAAAAAGTCTAAATTGTTTACACTCCAAATTTACATACAAAATTGACTTTGAAGTTTGCAAGTTTCACAAGATGAAACTGATGGCACGTAAATTCACTGAAAATAAATAGAAGGTCTTCTGCACATGGCGTGTAGAAGCAACACCACAGGAGAATGTAGAGTCAGGTACTGTCATAGATTTTTTTGTTTCAGGCCGTGAGCTGATTTGCCATAGCAGTCAATAAGGAACTTCCCCACTCAGTCCAAATTAGGGATGCGCAGCAACTTGCCTATTTCATTTTTATTTTAGTTTTCATTTTATGGGTTAAAAACCCATTTGTTGTCAGAGGTTTTGTAAAAAACCCATTCGTTTTTGTTTATTTTTTAATTTAATTAAAAAAATAATACATCACTGCACATGCGCAGAATGACTACCTGGGCCATTCTGTGCATGTGCAGTGATTTCTTTAAAATTAAATTAAACGAAAACATAGATGAAAGCGAATGAAAGCAATTGTATGTTATTTGTTAATTCATTTTTGGAACATTAGTTACTAAAACAAATGGGGCTCCGTTCATGTTAGAAATGAATAAAAGCATTGCACATCCCTACTCCAAATAGTTCACTATATAATTTCTAGGTACATTCTGGGAAATCTTTTGCCTCCTTTTGAGGCATCAGGGAGCTGATCATCGTCAAAGGAAATATACTAGATTTGATAGGGAAACAGTCTGATACGATGTGGCATTTTTTATGCTTGATTTTTCTGCACTTTCATATTGGGAGTGTAGGAGGTAGAGCTTCCTGTGTCCTTGTTTAATGTTTTTGTTTCCTAATTTTGCAATTTGTTTAAAATAATAATAATAATAAAAAATAATAATCTTGATTAATTACAGGATTGGCCAAGTAGTAATTTTTAAATGAAAAAAATTAGTTTTTAAATACACTTGTTTATACGGATTTCTCTTGTGACAGTCTTTTTAGTCTTATACCTATTAAAACTGCACAATATTTAATATGATGACCAGTCAGAAAATGGTGGTGGTGGTAGTAGTAGTAACACTGGAGTAGTGCTTATTGACCACACACAAGAGGAAGAGCTTTGTGACGCTTGAAAGCTTGCATGTTATCACCAGCAGAAGTTGGTCCAATTAAAGGTATCATCTTTGCCTTTTGTCCCTGTACAAACACACAAAACACTCCCTATCCCCAAAAACAGTTACATTCATCTTCAGAAGTAGAAGTTGCCCTGTGATTAATCAGTTTACATCCAGTAGCAGCAGCAGCAGAGGAATTATAAGGAGTTAATATGACTCCATTATTGTCTTGGAAGGATAGCCAAAGAGGCTAGAGTTGTTTTTGGCAAAGATGCTCATACAACATACACTTGTGGCCGATGGTTAAACTGAGACATTGCTCTGAAACGGAACAAAAGTATATAAGGAAAGAAAAACTCGTAGTTGATGCAAAGTGGTTAAACACAGGCTATATAGTGTCAGTCTTGAGAGTTTGTTAGCCTGCGTTGAAGATGTAAAGGAAGGCAAAAAGCAGACTTCTCTCAGTATATTGATTTTGGCCCAGCTGCCAAAGGTTTGTTTTTGTAGATTTATGTATTTTTTTGGAATCTTACCACACATAAACCAGGTCCTTGTTCCTTCGCCACAGCTGATAAATGTGAATAAAACTTTGTTTGCCTTATGTGATAGCATCCATCCCTAGAGACTCTGTGCAGTTACAACTTCACAGCTCCAGACAAATGCTGTTATATTGCCAGAGGCTCAGCATTGATTTAGCTTGCCGAGGTGGAATTTTTCTCCATAACCATCGAAATGGTAATGTTAAAACATTCAGGGATTCTCGGCCTGGTGCTCGGGAGCATATTTATGCAAATCATTCATACAAATTATGCAGTGCTCCCAAGTAGTCACTTTATATCACTCCAGTGCTCATAACTGGGAAAAGGTTGAGAGCCAACACGCTCTTCCTAATTTGAAATGAGACTAAATTCTACTATTGTACCAGGCTGCTAGAAGTTAATATTTCAAATTAATTCTGAATTTCTGCAGAAAAAACTAAAGATTTTAAGGAGTGTTTCTAAAATATAAGGAGTGTTTCTAAATTGTGGAACTTTTCATCCAAATGTAAACATGGTGTAGGTATTAAAATTGCTGGTGGTTTGTCCACAGCCATGTTGCTTCCACCCTTGACCAACAGCGGGAAAAGTGCCAGTGTAGCTAAGCATAAACAGATTCTCTCTGTGCTAATCTACTTGGAATGCAACTATTACCGTCTTCCAGATAGGTACTGCACTCCATGGGGATTATCACCTCCCTCTCCTCTGCCCCTGATCAGAGACAGAAAAGATGTTTCTACCACATTGAGTGTGGAATAAGAAAAATTCTTGGCTCTAGTCTTGCTGCAGCTGCTGCTTTCTGGAGGGATGATATGACCTTCCATATCTCTCTTACTCATACACCTGCCAGTACTGCAGTGGTGTTAGAGCAATAGTGCTATAAATGATGTAGGGTGAGCTGGCCTTAAACCAAGCTAGCTACCTGCAGCCTGTGTTTTTTAGGGCTGGGCCCCCAACTGCCTGCCCACCTTACTATTTTTGCCCTAACCTCCTCTTACCTCTACACTGGATCCAGGCAAGCAGCCAAGGATCTGGCATAGGCGGCAGGAATGGGATGTCTGTGCTGCACATGTGTAAGCTGGGGCTTGCAGTCCCGAATTTGGGAATTGTCTTAAGCCCTGAAACGTTGCTAATTTTTTACCTTTGTAATTGCAGCTGAAGTGTCCTTTAGCAGTATATTTGTCATGCTTCTGCTATCTGGACTGACGTTTGAGTTTGAACGAGATCAATCCGTAGATTTGAAAAGCATTTCTCTCATTGTTAGTACGGTTAAACAAGCCTCGGTCTTATTGAGCCCTTTGATTCTGGCCCATTTTATTTATTATTGCAGTCATTCGGCTCTTATTTGATTGCTTCCATGCCTCTAACAGTAGACTGCACCAGACAATGTCATGAGGTGCACATACGTCTCAAAGCTGTTTACACAATGTGGTAATCGCCTTTGCAATGGTCATTTCAGACTGACATTGTCCTGGAAGAGACTGCTGTTTATTTTTACATTGTGACTAAGGCATTAAGGTACTTAAAAGAAGAATCCAACGTCTCATTTGGAGAGCGCGATACTATCATGACTTTTATGATGTCTCTTCAACATCTTAAGGATGGTTGCCTAACTTGTTTTAGCAACAGTTTAACATGTTCAAGCAGAGAGATTATTTGACAAAACTGTTTTAGTGCCCTACCTCACAGCATACTCTTCAACCACTGCCACCTCCCAGGGGTTACTGTTTCTGTGTGGCCCTGCCCCCCAGACTGGAGACTCTGACTCTGCTCCCCACCCAGGGCTCCAGGAGAGGGCCTCATTCTGCAAGAAGCACTGGCTGGGGCTGACACTTCCTGCACCCTACCACCTCACACATGGCTTAGGGTGGCTACCTCATGCTAAGGCCAATGTTGGAGGGAGGACGCATTCGAAAGGGGGCAGAGAAAAGGAGCTCTCCTGATCCTGGTCTGCCATAATCCAGCACTCTGGAGGGTGCTGTTAAATCATGGTGCTCGGTAGGCGGTGGGGTTATGTCAGAAAGGTGGCAGGTCAGCCCCTTTACTCCACACCCTCTGATATGGTGCTGCCCTGTCCATAGGGTGCCCATACCTCCCCTTTAAAAGAGGGTGCTTATGAAAAATACATATTGCAGGGCTGCATTGGTTCCCAGGCAGCCCTGCACCATGTATTTTTCATAAGCATCCTCTTTTAAAGGGGAGGTATGGCCACCCTGCCTGTCCATGTTGCCTCCTGAAGAGAGGTGGTAACTCCATCCCCACCTAACAGCTGAACAGTAAGGAGTAGGACAGCCTCATCCGCAGCTCAAGTCCCAGCCTGCTTCTTCTTCAGCTTGAAGTACAAGCTCGTTTCCTGAGTCTGTGGCTAGTACTCGTACTGCCGGCTGGATGCAGGTCTGCTCCCACAAATTACAAGAAGAGCAGATTGTATCTACCCAGTCCTAGCCAGAGCAAGGGGACTATTTCCTCTCCACAGGACTTGCTTCTACTGGAGAGTTCTAGCTTGACCCTGCTAAAAGTTGTAGCCCAGGGCTTAGCAGCAGTTGTGAAGCCCTGAGGCTTGAAACTATTGTTCACGGTAACTTTGCCCAGCACTTAGCATGGTCGGAGCTGCAGTTATAATCACAGAACAAATATTTAATTCATAAGTGCTACTAAAATAAATCCTTTTAACTAGGTAGCCTGATTTCCACTTTCCCAGATTAAATACCTATAAAACAAGGTGAGTATTTATTTATTTTACTATTTTTCTACCCCGCCCCCTCCTGCTCAAGAGCAACTCAGGGCGGCTTACAAAACATCAATAAAAACACATATAAAATATCATTTAAAACATTTTAAAATAGAAAAAGAATTAAAAGGGCAGAATTCTCCCTCCCCAGCTCACTCTACCCGTCTCCCTCTCCAAAGGCCCGGCGAAATAGCCAGGTCTTACACTGTCTACGGAAAGAGGAGAGGTCCAAGGCCAGGTGGGCCTCCATCGGGAGGGAGTTCCACAGCCTAGGAGCGGCCACTGAGAATGCCCTCCTCATCGTGGTAACCCGGGGGACTTCGAGTTGGGCATCCCCAGACGACCGTAGGTAAGCCGGGCCCAGGCTGTTTAGGGCTTTGTAGGTCATTACCAGCACCTTGAATTTATTTATTTATTTATTACATACACTTTTACCCTGCATCCTCCCGCACAATGGCGGCCCAGAGTGGCAAACAACATATAAAATCTATCAAGAAAACACAAAAACCTAAAATATTACAATATTAAAATTACTAAAAGGCAGAATGCTAAAGGGCAATAAAGACACCAGCCAGGATGGGCATGGATCTAATTCACAACAGGTGGCCTGCACTGTCCCAAGGACCTCCGTCGCATCAGCAGGCGATACCCACTGAAACTGATCCCATGAATACTGACATGGTGGGGCTTCCCTTACCTCTAGTTCACTACCTGTCACAAATGCAGCATCGAGGTCATGATGAATCTGAGCGATTTTATCCACAAAAAAGTCAGCAAACATGTCACAGCAGGCACTGGAAAATTCCAGTTCGAGGCAGAGAGATGCCGGACTGACCAGCCGCTGTCAGGAGCCACACACAGAGACCCGCGCCGCTCCGACCTCCAAGGGCCCCAACGCAATCCCGCAGCCCCGGCAAGCCGCCGGTTCCAGCCAGAACCCCCACCAACAGCATGAGGGAAACGGGACCAAGGGAGACCCCGGCCTCCCCAGTGGAGCCCCTGCCTACCAGCTCCTTGTCGGGTCAGACTCCCGGCTACCCGCCACTCCCCGCAGCTGCCGACAATACAGGAGGCGGGGCCCAGACCGCAACACTGCCGAAGGTAGCCACGCCCCCCCCACGACGACGCTCAGCGCGGCTGCAGCAACGCCCCCAGCTCTCAGGATAAAAGGGCAACAGAAGCCTTACCACGCTGCTGGTGATCAAGCATTGAGCCCGTGAGACTGGCCCCCGTTGTCCCTGCAGTTCGTGTGTCCTTGCTAGTGTCTGGGTGAGAGGTGGAGTGAAAGGAGAGTGTCTTGGTGTGCGTGGGTGAGTGACTGTTTGGTATAGTTTCCAGAGGTAAGTTTGCATTCCTTGGGGTGTGGGGGGGGGGGGAGCACTGTTACCTGGGTCCCCCGATAGAGTGGAAGTCCTGTCCCATTCCTCCCCTCCCCCGGGGGTTTCGCACCCCCTTCCCCACATGGTCCCCACCTTCTTCCTGTCCCTTCCCTGATCCTGTGTGTGCATGGTTTAGTATAAGCAGCAACCAGGGCATGCGAATTCCCAGGTGCCCAGTGATGAGACAGGCTAGGGACTAATCATCCTGATAGCCCTATCCCATCCTGAGGGCGCGTTTTCTTCGGCACAGCCCGCTGCTTCCCCGTCCCATAGGAGTGAGTGTGTGCCCTTGGGGTGGGTCCTCGCCCCGCAGGGTGGTTCCCCCCCTGTCTGACCCCCAAGTTCCCCACAGCCACTGCACCACCCGGAAAAGCTCCGCTGGACATGACTTTGCGGATGGAATGAGGGCAGCAAAGAATTCTTTCTTTGCTGCCTGCACCGCAACAGCATACACTCTTAAACTAGCTTTATGCTGCAATCTATCAGCTTCAGTCTGAGTCTGGCACCACCATCGCTCCAACCGCTGTCCATTTTGCTTCATCTGGCGCAGGTCCTGCGTGAACCATGGTGACCCCCACTGTCGGCATTCTGGAAGTGGACACTAGGGGCCGTTTGGTCAGTTGGGCCCAGAAGATAATAGGCAGCCAGTGCAGAGAATAGAGCACCGGTGTAATGTGCTCATGGCGACCCATCTCCATTAAGAGATGGGCCTCTGCATTCTGCACCAGCTGCAACCTCCGGACCATCCCCAAGGACAGCCCCACGTAGAGTGCATTACAATAGTCTAGTATAGACGTGATAAAGGCATGGATGATGGTGTCCAGATTCGAATCCGAAACATATGGCCGCAGCCGTCGTACCAGATGTAATTGGCGAAATGCTCCCTTTGCCACAGCTTCCACCTGGAGATTCAGGCAGAGGTGTGAGTCGAGGAGCACCCCCAGGCTATGGACCTCTGTGGCCATAGGGGGGCAGACCCCATCGATGATGGGGGCCACCACCACCCCAGCCCTACCCACCAACATCACCTCCGTCTTATTGGGATTCAACTTCAGATGGCTCGCCCTCATCCAGTCCCCCAAAGCTGCCAAGCACTGGGTGAGCACCGAGACTGCCAGGTCTGGGTCTACAGAAAAAGAGAGGTAAAGTTGTGTGTCATCAGCGTACTGAGGTCATCAAGCGAGCGGTCATCGAGATAAGGAAGCAATTCCCCATGGGCATTCTGAAACCTCTCTGGTTCCATAAGTCTCCGGGGACGCACCAACCAAACTGGTCCTACACCTCTCCGGGGGCAGACGTGCCAGGAGATCGGTCTGGAGGAGATAATGATCCATCCATGACAAGGGTGTAATTGATACATTCCCCACCACCGGATCCCCCGCCTCAAGGCCAGTGCAGAATATTAGGTCCAAGGGTATGTCCTCCATCATGTGTCAGGCCCACAACCCTCTGGATACCTACTCACAGACCAGGTGTCCTTAAAAATAACAGCTACACCACCTCCCCGCCCCTCTGGTCTAGGCTGGTGCTGTACAGAGTACCCAGCTGGAACAAGGTCAGCCAAAACTGGCCCCAACTTGCTGTCCAGCCAGGTCTATGTAATACACACGAGGTCGGCTGATTGATCCAGGATCAACTCCAGGATCATTGTAGATTTATTACCAACTGACCTCGCATTCAGCAGCAGCAATAGTCCCGGACCAGGGCCCCCCCATTCTCAATCACTGCATTACCTGTCTGGGAGCCTATGAGGGGGACCGGCACCGAGCACCTGTCCCTCCTCATTGGTGTTACCCGCCTCCCAGAAGAACCATAGTTGCCCCGGCCCATCATGACCCCAATGGCTGCAGACCCCCCTGGCCCCCATCCCCTATATCCCCCTTACCCCCTCCCAACCTTCCTCTCACAGGGGAGCCAACCCCCACCACCACCCTTGTCGGGTCACACACCCCTCTCACACCAGGGGAACAATCTCGTCCCTCCTCAACCCAGTCCCCCTCCTCCCCCTGTACATTGTGGGAGGGAGCCATAACCCCTTCCCTCCACCCACCAACCCACCTTCCCTCCACCCACTCACCCCTCTCCCACAACAACCCCCACCACTCTGCTCCAATAAACAACCGTCCCACTAAAATAGGTGGGACCGAAGGGGGCCAGGGAAGGCTAAAGGCCACACCCAAACGTTTATCCCCTCCCACCCAAAGGTTCCTCCTGGCAGGTACACTTGAAGTTGTGGTAATTTAACAGAATGCCATTAGAAGAGTGTTTTTTAAAATTCTGTCAATAGTAAAGTCTGTCAGTTATTGATATAAATGTTTTATTTCTAAAGCCGTGTTTATTATTGGGCCGTCTGTCAGAAACTATGTATGTCCTTAGTTTATTTTGTCTTTTTTCCTTTCTGAAATATGCCCCTTAAGTAATTTGTTATAGAATTTGAAATTATTGAAGGCTGTTTCCAATTTTTATTCATTATGATAATAATTTCCAACTGGGTTCACTCATGATGGAGAGATTCTGAAAATCTTAAATTATGAAAATAATTGCCACTAGTCAACTTAATTTTAATAATTTTGGCAAATTTTTCTGAGAGGGGGAGTACGTCATGCACTGTGCCTACATCTGATGGATGGAATGAGAGTCTCCTGGCACAGCAGACTTCTTTTGTTTCTGTCACGGCTGGTAAGGGGAAGAGGGGGGAGATATGGGAAGGAAAGGGAGTAGCGAGGGGGGGAAAACACACACGGAGAGGGAAAGACACACGGAGGGCGGCCTTGTCTCAGGTATCTATCAGAGGAAAAATGATCCCTCAGGGTCTTAGGTGGGCTGTCTCTCTGACTCAGAGAGTAGCCCTGCTCATCATTGGGAAGTTCAGAGACAAGGCAATTGCCCCAACAATGAAGGGTACAATACAAGAGAGACACGCAATCGGGGAAATAACCCAGGCCCAGGACACCGTGAAACACAGTGGAAAACCAGGGGGAAAGGAGGAACTCCAGGGAAACACCGGGAGGGAAAGGGAATGGGAGAAAGGGAGTAGGGAGGTGGGAAAGGACGTTCACTCAGGCAAGGAGTGGGGGGAGGTCAAGTGTCCCTACTAAAGGCGGGGGGAAGGGAGACCAAATAGGTATAAGGGGCACCAGTTACTACAACACAGAACAAGACCCACAATCAATACCACACTCTCTCACTTTCACTCACCATACGCTCTCCAGGGAAGGGTAACAACCCAGACGTAGACAAAGGTTGTTTCACTCTCTCTCAAGCTCTCACAGGCAATACTAGAACCCAAATGCTATGGGGGGCCAGCTTCTCAGAACTGATTACCGGCAAGGGCTCTCGGCCCTGCTGGTGGTTAATATGGGCCAGTCAATTAGCCTATTGTATCCGGGGCAGAGTCCCCACCCGTCTCTGACCCAGGAGTCTTTGCAACGATGTGCTGCAGCTGGGCTGGGCTCCCCTGCGTCTCTGAACGTGCGGTGGCCCCGCATCCCACTTCCCACGCCTCCGGCCCTGTTCGCTACGGCGTCCTCTCCCCTGTTGCCTAGCAACCTGCACCATGCTGCCCATAGCTGCCAGAGTCCAACGGCTTCGTACAGTTTCCTGCCATCTTGTACAAATAGTTATGATTAGAACATAACAGACAGGTGTCTCTCAAACAGTCCAGGCAAAATACTCTGGAATTCAGAAGAGATGTAGTGCCTGGGCAATATCTTTTAGCTTAGTTTCCAGGGGGAAATGTGGCTAATGTGATCACATTTAAGAACATAAGAAGTGCCAAACTGAGTCAGACCAATGGTCCATCAAGCTCAGCATCCTCGTCCTCCGACAGTCACAATAGGCAATCCATTCACCGTTGTTCACTCCCAGCTCCCGATAGTAAGAAGTTCATCCCGTAAGCTACTTGGTTAATTAATGGGACCTATTCTCTAAGAACGTATCCAGTCCATTTTTAAACCCAGCTATGCCCTTGACAACGTCCTCTGGCAACAAATTCTGATTGTATCTACCCAGGCTTATTTTTTGTATTTCCTGGACTGTCTTTCAGTTATAGGTTCATATCTGGGTTATTTTCATTTTCTTTCCCTAATTTTCTCGATTTAAATAAGGATTTATATTTAAATCAATTAAGAAATAAATAATAATAGAAAAATAAAATGACTGTGCATGCGCAAAATGGCTGCTGGACCAGCAGCAGCGTCACTGCCATTTTGGAAAAGGGTAGCCGTTCTACGCATGTGTGGTAGCCATTTTGCTCACGCGCAGACCAGTCGCCCTTTTCCAAAATGGTGGTGATGCTGCCGCTGCCATTTTGAAAAAGGGCATACATGCACAGAACCACGCAGTGGCCATTTTGCACATGCATGTAATTTTTTTATTTTTTAAATCACTAATTTAAAAAAAAAAATTAATTTATTGTGCATGCACAAAATGGCCATTGGACCATTCTGCCCATGCACACCCTTTTCCAAAAGGACAGCCATTCTGCACATGTGCAAAATGGCCCCACACATGCGCAAAAGACCTGTTCTTTTCCAAAATGGCGTGAGGCTGATGCTGCCATTTTGTGATAGGGTGTGCATGCACAGGATGGTCCAGCAACCATTTTGTGTATGCTCAGTAATTTTTAAAATTATTCTGTAGTTTAGAACCAAACCAAAACAGGCTTGTTGTCTCACTGTTTCGGTTCGATACAGATTAATCCATAACAGCCTCTTCCATGTAGTTAATGGTTTAATCTGGACCTGAATTTCCCATACCTATCATCTGTGTGTTTGTGTATTCTACTCCTTTAATAACCTTTGATCGCACAAGCCAATTTTGGCTAAATTTGTTAACGGAACAGAAGCCTTGAACCGTAAGTACAGTTCCAACATTTCAAAGCAATACGCGTGCCTGAAAAGAGAGATATGAACAAGGGGTGGGACATCTGGCAAAAAAAACGGTTGCCAGTTTTACCGGTTACCGGTTTACAAAATCCCGGTTTACCGGATTAAAACCGGTATACTGGTACCGGATTTATTCCATTGATTTCAATGGGCAACTGTCCCCATTGAAATCAATGGGGAAAAAAAACAACCCCTCCCCTTCCCAGACTGTGCGGGTGGAAGGGGGGCACCCCCCACCCACCCTGCCCAGCCTGGATTTAAATATATATATTTTTTTTACCCTAAGTCCCTTCTACTGGTGCGGGCTCCGGACTGCCGCCGGCGACCCGGAGCCCACACCAACAGGTACTAGGGTGATCCCTGGGGTGAGGGGTGGTTTAACACACACCCCAGCCCAGGGATCATCCTACCCCCCCACCCAGGGATCACCTACCTTTGGCGCTCTGGGCGGCAGCGGCGGTCCGGCGACTTCAGTGCTGGCTGGTGGCTTCAGCGCTTTCTAGGTCTTCCGGGGAAACCCAGAAGTTCCCCAGAAGGCCTAGTAAGCGCTGAAGCCACCAGCCNCAGAGTCCAACGGCTTCGTACAGTTTCCTGCCATCTTGTACAAATAGTTATGATTAGAACATAACAGACAGGTGCGGTGGCTCCGCATCCCACTTCCCACGCCTCCGGCCCTGTTCGCTACGGCGTCCTCTCCCCTGTTGCCTAGCAACCTGCACCATGCTGCCCATAGCTGCCAGAGTCCAACGGCTTCGTACAGTTTCCTGCCATCTTGTACAAATAGTTATGATTAGAACATAACAGACAGGTGTCTCTCAAACAGTCCAGGCAAAATACTCTGGAATTCAGAAGAGATGTAGTGCCTGGGCAATATCTTTTAGCTTAGTTTCCAGGGGGAAATGTGGCTAATGTGATCACATTTAAGAACATAAGAAGTGCCAAACTGAGTCAGACCAATGGTCCATCAAGCTCAGCATCCTCGTCCTCCGACAGTCACAATAGGCAATCCATTCACCGTTGTTCACTCCCAGCTCCCGATAGTAAGAAGTTCATCCCGTAAGCTACTTGGTTAATTAATGGGACCTATTCTCTAAGAACGTATCCAGTCCATTTTTAAACCCAGCTATGCCCTTGACAACGTCCTCTGGCAACAAATTCTGATTGTATCTACCCAGGCTTATTTTTTTTGTATTTCCTGGACTGTCTTTCAGTTATAGGTTCATATCTGGGTTATTTTCATTTTCTTTCCCTAATTTTCTCGATTTAAATAAGGATTTATATTTAAATCAATTAAGAAATAAATAATAATAGAAAAATAAAATGACTGTGCATGCGCAAAATGGCTGCTGGACCAGCAGCAGCGTCACTGCCATTTTGGAAAAGGGTAGCCGTTCTACGCATGTGTGGTAGCCATTTTGCTCACGCGCAGACCAGTCGCCCTTTTCCAAAATGGTGGTGATGCTGCCGCTGCCATTTTGAAAAAGGGCATACATGCACAGAACCACGCAGTGGCCATTTTGCACATGCATGTAATTTTTTTATTTTTTAAATCACTAATTTAAAAAAAAAAATTAATTTATTGTGCATGCACAAAATGGCCATTGGACCATTCTGCCCATGCACACCCTTTTCCAAAAGGACAGCCATTCTGCACATGTGCAAAATGGCCCCACACATGCGCAAAAGACCTGTTCTTTTCCAAAATGGCGTGAGGCTGATGCTGCCATTTTGTGATAGGGTGTGCATGCACAGGATGGTCCAGCAACCATTTTGTGTATGCTCAGTAATTTTTAAAATTATTCTGTAGTTTAGAACCAAACCAAAACAGGCTTGTTGTCTCACTGTTTCGGTTCGATACAGATTAATCCATAACAGCCTCTTCCATGTAGTTAATGGTTTAATCTGGACCTGAATTTCCCATACCTATCATCTGTGTGTTTGTGTATTCTACTCCTTTAATAACCTTTGATCGCACAAGCCAATTTTGGCTAAATTTGTTAACGGAACAGAAGCCTTGAACCGTAAGTACAGTTCCAACATTTCAAAGCAATACGCGTGCCTGAAAAGAGAGATATGAACAAGGGGTGGGACATCTGGCAAAAAAAACGGTTGCCAGTTTTACCGGTTACCGGTTTACAAAATCCCGGTTTACCGGATTAAAACCGGTATACTGGTACCGGATTTATTCCATTGATTTCAATGGGCAACTGTCCCCATTGAAATCAATGGGGAAAAAAAACAACCCCTCCCCTTCCCAGACTGTGCGGGTGGAAGGGGGGCACCCCCCACCCACCCTGCCCAGCCTGGATTTAAATATATATATTTTTTTTACCCTAAGTCCCTTCTACTGGTGCGGGCTCCGGACTGCCGCCGGCGACCCGGAGCCCACACCAACAGGTACTAGGGTGATCCCTGGGGTGAGGGGTGGTTTAACACACACCCCAGCCCAGGGATCATCCTACCCCCCCACCCAGGGATCACCTACCTTTGGCGCTCTGGGCGGCAGCGGCGGTCCGGCGACTTCAGTGCTGGCTGGTGGCTTCAGCGCTTTCTAGGTCTTCCGGGGAAACCCAGAAGTTCCCCAGAAGGCCTAGTAAGCGCTGAAGCCACCAGCCAGTGCTGAAGCCGCCAGACCGCCATGCTGCTGCCGCCGCCGCCACCACCCGGAGTGCCAAAGGTAGGCGATCCCTGGGTGGGGGGGGGTAGGGTGATCCCTGGGCTGGGGTGTGTGTGAAACCACCCCCCCACCCTAGGGATCACCCTAGTACCACTACCTATCTGCTGGTGCGGGCTCTGGGTTGCCGGCGGCGGCCCAGAGCCCGCACTAGCGGACTTCGGGGGGGAAATTTTTTTAAAAAAAATCCAGGGTGGGTGGGGGGTGTCCCCCCTTCCACCCGCGCAGCCTGGACTGGGGAGGGAAAGTGGGTGGGGTTTTTTGTTTCTTTTTTTACATTGTGGCCATTCATTTCAATGGCCGCAATGTAAACAAATCTGGCACGGGAAACCGGTACCGGTACCCCCAAATACCGGAGTCATCCGGTACAGCAAAATACCGGCAGTATCGGATACCGGATGTACCGAACTTCCCACCCCTAGATATGACTCCTTTGGTAGCTGACAAATTTCCTTGGCTTAAAATTGAGTGATGTTGTATTTAGTAACTTTGAATCCCTCATTCCAGTTTCAACCAAATTTGAAAGAGAGGAAAGGCCCAGGAATAAGTCAGTCCCCAAAATTTCATAACAGTAAGTATACTTGTACAGGAAGATATAGAGCCCCTTTTGTAGGAAATTTGGCTTCATCAGTTAAGATGCTTCCTGTATGGAAGCTACTGATTTTTAAACCATAAGCTACCCACTGGTTGCTCCATAAAGTGAGCATTAGCAGTCCGGCCAAATTCTACGCTCATCAATAGAAATCTGGTGCAACTCGATTGACGTCTGTCGGAACTGCATGGTACTGCTGCCCTGGTGGACTGCAAGATAAAATAAATCCTCTACAGCAGTCCATTCTATTACAGTGAGCCTCGTGACCCAGAGAGAGCATTTAGAAAGAGCAGTTGGCACTGGCAGTGCAGACATGTCAGTTACTTACATATCTTCAAAAGATACAGTAGCTCTGTTGCTTAGCAATAAAGTTTAAGCAAATTAAAACAATTACATTACTGAAACTACATATTAAAATAATTTGCTGACCACATGTCACTTGAGATTTGCTGTTCTAGGATAAGAGAAAAATAGTAGGAAATAGGTTTAAGATGCCTGCATACACAGATACCACCATGTGAGTTTCGGGCTCTGTGCACAACGTAAGGATTTACCTTGGATACAGTTTAAAAAAAATAATAATGTGGTACCCTGCCTGTTTACACAAACTTTTCACACATCTGTTAACATCTGTTTAAATTACACTTTTTGCCGCCTTTTTTAGGGAAGGGTGGGATAAAAATTGAAATAAATAAAATGTTAACCTATCATGTAGAAGAGCCCTTAATTATTCCATTGACCAACACTGAAACAAATTGAATTCAATGGAATAATGCCTTGCCTGGTAGTTAGCGCTGTATGCCCATAGCAAGCATGTGCTTATTATTGTGTATTGTCCTGGTTCTGCAGGGTTATTTATTGAATCTTTTAAATTTTTAAACATTTGAATGGGGGGGGTTTTAAGTTGTGTTTTAAAATACTCAAGTAAACAAACCTAAATATGCTTCTAATTTTATATTGTTTCCAGTAAGCTAAGCTTTTTCTTAATTTCCCCCACATTTTATCCTTTTCTGGTTTTGATCATGTGGGAAATGGAGCATGAAGAAGCCCAAAAGCACAGGGTGTAAAATGCCTCTTCCAAACAGGAGAGAAACATGGATTCCATTAGCCTAAGGTACGTTGTGGGAATACGGCAGAAACAGGTTTGGAGAAGGCAGCTGCAAGGTATTCTGCCACTAGAAGAGGAATCCAAAGGCATTGTCCTAGGAGCTCCCCTCGTCCCCAACCACCGCACTTTACCCTGATGTCAACAATATGCAAACCATCCGGGCTTGGTTCCAAGTCCATTGAAGTCAATAGTTGTCCTTTTCTGTTGACGTCAGTGGGCTTTTTCTCTGTTGCAATATTCTGCATGTCTAGTTCCCTTTTCACAGCACTATAGTTTAGGCACTGCTATCATGATGCAGTGGATTGGACATAGGGAGGGGTATCTATCTGACAAAATTGGCTTCTGTTTTGTGTGCCTCCATTCTGCCAACCATAAAATGGGGAAGGGTGGAATAATTCCACATTTTTTTGAAGTACACCATGAAAAGAACATAAGAAGTGCCATACTGGGTTAGACCAATTGTCCATTGAGCCCAGCACCGGGCTTAGTTGCTCGGAAGAAGTACCCAACAGGTCACAATGGGACAATCCATTCCTTGTTGTTCACTCCCAGATCCCAACAGTAAGAGGTTACATTCCCTAAATCTACCTGGCTAATAGATGCTAATGGACCTATCCTCCAGAAACTTGTCCAACCCTTTCTTAACTCCAGCTATACTATTGGCCTTGACCACATCATCTGGCAACAAATTCCACAACTTAATTGTGCATTGAGTGAAAAAACTCTTTTATTTGTTTTAAATCTGCTAACTGTTAGTTTCATGGAGTGTCCTCCAGTTTTAGTACTATTTGAGACAGTAAATAACCATTCCCTATTAACTTGTTCCACACCACTCATGATTTTATAAACTTCTATCATATCCCCTCAGTCGTCTCTTCTCCAAAAGAGCCCCAACCTATCCAGCCTCTCTTCATAGAGGAGCCGTTCCATATCCCTTATCATTTTAATTGCCCTTCTCTGTACCTTTCTACTTCTGCTATATCATTTTTGAGATGCAGCAACTAGAACTGCACACAATATTCAAGGTGTGGTTCACCATATTTTCATATAATGGTATTGTGATATTTTCTGTTTTATTCTCTATCCCTTTACGAGTAATTTCTAACATTCTATTTGATTTTTTGAGGGCTGCCATACACTGAGCTGAGGATTTCATTGTATTGTTCACAATGACTCCAAGGTCCTTTTCCTGAGCAGTAACTCCTAATTTAAAACCCAACATTTGTACATAAGGTTTGAATTATTTTTCCCTATGTGCATCACTTTGCCCTTGACAACATTAAATTTCATCTGCCATTTAGATGCCCAGACTTGCAAGATCCCCCTGCAGTTCTTTACAGTCCACTCTAGTTTTAACTACCTTGAATAACTTGGTGGTGTTTGCAAGTATGATTACTCCTCACTCCCCTTTCCAGATTATTAATGAATATATTAAAAAGCACCAGTCCCAGTACAGATCCCTGGGGTACTACACTATTTTTACTTTCTCTCCATTGTGAAAACTGGCTCACCAGCCTGTAGTTTCCAGGATAACCTCTGGAGCCCTTTTTAAATATTATTGTTACATTCGCTATCCTCCAATCCTCTGGTACAGTGGCAGATTTAAGCGATAGGTTACAAATTACCAATAATAGGTCAGCAACTTCATATTTAAGTTCCTTCAGAAGTCTGGGATGAATACCATCTGGTCTTGGTGATCTGCAACTATTCAGTTTGTCCGTTTGCTCCAGAACCACCTCCAGAGTCACATTTATTTGGGACAGTTCTTCCAATTCTGGTTTCCTCATTTTTGCATAGTTCCCCTGTTTAAAGTTAAATGTACTGCGGTCGGTTTTTTTGTTAGTCTCCCTCCAATAGCTAGTGGCTCTACCACTGTAACTCCTTGCACCAGGTCCTGCACTCGATTTAAGACTAGATCCGAAGTAGCTCCTCCTCTCATAGGCTCTGGGACCAGCTGCTCCTAGCAGCCGTCATTTACAGCATCTAGAAATTTGACTTCCACATCACACCCTGTGGAGGCATTCACCCAGTCAATATTAGGGTAATTGAAATTACCCATTATTACTGCGATTCCAACTTTAGTAGCCTGTCTAATTGCTGTTAGCATTTCATGGTCAGTGTCACCATCCTGATCAGGGGGCTGATAATATAATCCAACTGTTACACACTTCCCTGTTGCAAATGGAATTTCTATCCAAAGAGATTCCAGAGTACATTTTGTTTCATATAAAATTTTAAACCTGCTCCACTAAATGCTTCCTTTAACATATAGTGCCACCCCACCACCAGCTCAGTTTACTCTGTCATTTCGATATATTTTGTACCCTGGTATTAGTGTCCCATTGGTTATCCTCACTCAACAAGGTCTCTGAGATTCCAATTATGTCTGTATCTTCATTTAGGGCTAAACACTCTAATTCTTCCATCTTACTTTTTAGACTTCTAGCATTTTTACATAGACACTTAAACATATTCTTTTTACTCTTATTCTGGGGATTGTTATTGCATATTTTGTTGAATCTGGAGGTATTTAAATTGGTCTGTTCCATACTAATGCTTGCCTGTTCCTGCTCTGATTCTTTCCTTTCCTCTTTACCAGATTGCACTGTATCACTACTAATGATGGCATCCCTTTGGGTCACCTCCGTCCAAACCGCATGCTCCATAGCAGCTGTCTGCTTTCCCCCAGATCTTAGTTTAAAAACTCCTCTACCACCTTTTTGATTTTTAGTGCCAGCAGTCTGGTTCCATTTTGGTTAAGGTGGAGCCCATCCTTCCGGTATAGGCTCCCTCTTCCCCAGTCGGTTCCCCAGTTCCTAACAGATCTAAATCCCTCCTCCCTGCACTATCGTCTCCTCCACGCATTGAGACTCGGGAGCTCAGCCTGCCTCTGGGGCCCTGGCCTGTCCTTTAACCAGTTACCAATCCACAATAGGACACTGCCCTCCTATGACATTACTTTTCAATTTCCTCACAAGTCTCATGAGGGACCTTATCAAATGCTTTCTGAAAATCCAGACACACTATATCGCCCGGCTCCCCCTGATCCACATGCTTATTCACATCTCTCAGAAAAATTCCAATAGATTAGTGAGGCATCGCTTCCCTTTGCTAAATCCATGTTGATTCTTCCCCATTAAGCCATGTTTATCAAAATGCTTCTTAGTTCTGTTTTTAATAATAGTTTCCACCATTTTACCCAACAGAGATATCAGACTCACCGGTCTAGTTTCCAAGATCGCCTCTGGTGCCCTTTTTAAATACATAGATGAAAACGTTGATGAAGCACTTCAGGGGTGGTGATGTTCATGTCTCATAAGTTAATGTTCACAGTGGCAACATGTAGTGGGAGCAGCTGCTTGGACTGCTGCTTCATTGCACAGGCCTGTCCACTCCTGCTGCTCTGTCCTTGGAGAAGCAACAGGATCAGTGGCATTGATAGTATGGGACCAGCCCAGAAAACAGCAGCAGAAGCAGCAGTCCTCCCTTGAGCCTCCCTCTTTTGTGGGGAGAGGAGATACCTTGTCCCTGAATGTCAGATGGCAGAGCTTCTGGGGGCTTTAGGGTGGAGCATCAGTGACCTTGCCCCTACCCTGGGCTCACGTTTCACCCCTAATTGTCTAGCAGCCATTCCCATTCCATGCAGTGAATACACACTCAAAAAGAGTGATCAGAAATTGTACCTGAAGGTCACATGGATCCATAGTCCTATATCACTTTCAGTAGCCCATTGTTTGTGCCCACGTGTCTTAATCGAAGAATCCCTGCTAAAGATCATCAGATTCTATCCTTGTGTGAGAGTGTTTATAAGCAGTGGTGCAAGATATCATCCAAAAATTATTCTAGTCATTAAACATTAAGAACCATGAGACTGAATTAAGACAAGAAATGTTGCTCTAACTTTCTCACCTGATAACTCCTGCCCATGCTTATGATTTTATCATAGGCATTGTGACTTGATTGATTGATTGACATTTATACCCCCCTCCCCCCGAAGACTCAGGGTGGCTTGCAAAATGCAATTAACACATTTAAAATACAATATCCACTCCCCCCCAAAAAAACAACCCCCAACAACCTCTCCCTATCTCCGCCCACCAAATGCTTTACCAAACATAAACATTTTACACCACCTCCGAAAGATGCTCTGGCCCAGACTCAGACAGACCTTCAGGGGGAGGGGGTACCACAACATTGGGGCAGCAACCAAGAATGCCCTCCTGCGCACCCCCGCCAAACAAAAAGTGTAACGGGGGAACCTACAGGAGAGCACCCCAAGCCGACCACAGGGCCTGCAATGGAGCATGGTAGGAAAGCTGGTCTTTCAGATACTTTGAATTGTGCCCAGAAAGCTATAGGTAGCCGGTGCAGACACCAGAGCACTAGTGTAATGTGCTCCCAGCGACCTGTCCCCAAAAGGAACCAGGCTGCCGAATTCTGCACTAGATGCAGCTTCTGAACAGTCATCAAGGGCAGCCCCACATAGAGTGCATTGCATTAATCCAGTCTTGAGGTGATGAAAGCATACAGATGACAGTGGCCAAGTCTGAATCAGAAAGGAAAGGTCACAGCCTCCTCACCAGATGAAGTTGATGAAAAGCGCTCCTGACCACTGCTGCAACCTGAAAATCCAGGCACAGCAAGGGGTCCAGAAGCACTCAAAGACTGCGAACCTGAGTGACCAAAAGGGGACCAGACCTCATCATTAATAGGAGTCCCAAATCCCCCCAGGTCACAGGGCTGGCTAACCATCATCACTTCTCAGGATTCAGCCTCAGTTGGCTCATCCTCATCCAGTCCTCAACAGCAGCCAAGCTTCAGGTAAGCACCAAGACTGCAGGACCTGAATCAGATGAAAACGAGAGGTAGAGCTGGGTGTCATCAGCATACTGATGGCACTTCACCCCAAACCTCCAAATGACCTCACCCAACGGCCTCGTATACACGTTGAACAAAAGGGGAGACAATAGAGCCTTGCGGGACACCACAGAGGAGGTCTCAAGAGGACAATAAACAATCTCCCATCACTGTGTCTAAGATTTTGTCATGGTAGTGACAGAAGTCACGTTTTTAGTGAATTTCCTCCCTCACCACGACTTTTACAGCTTTTCCGTGACTTCTGTGACTTTTGCCTAAAAAACACTGGAGGAGCCACCTCTGACTTGCCCTGGAGAAGAGACGTGCCACCGAGAAGAGTGTCATGGAGACTGCAGTCAGCACCGGCTGTCGCACTGATGTCTCCAGGGTTCTCCAAACCCTGCCCCTTCAGAGCATGGCGTGGCTAGAGGCAGAGGGCAGAGCTTGAGAAGTTCCAGAAGAGCAGCATGGATACCGCACTCAGTGCCGGCTGTCGTGCTCACGTGTTCCTCCAAAGCCCTCCCCTTTTGAGCACGGTGTGGCTAGAGGCAGAGGGTGAGGTCAGAGCTAGAAAAGGTGTCCTGGAGAAGATGATAGCATTTCCTCTGCCTTTCCTCACGCCTTGCTCTACCATCCCTCCTTCCTGGGGGTTTCATTCTATGAGATAAAGGAGAGAGTGGGTTCCCTTTCCCCCTGCCTGGGGCTTTCATTCTAAGAGAGATAAGGAAAAGGGGGTGGTCCCTTTCCTCCTGCCCCGGGCTTACAATAGAATAATATGTTATGTTAAGAAACATTGAATAAAAGTAAAATGGAACTTTTTTTGACCCATGACTTTTCTATGACTTTTTATCTTTTCTACCATGACCTAGTAATGACTTTTTAGAAAAAATACCATGACAGAATCTTACCCTTCCCATCACCACTCTCTTTGACCTCCCCAACACGAAGGAGTAAAACCACTCAAGAGCAATCTTGCACGCCCCTGCCAAATCCCGCAGTGGGGGATGTCAACAACTCGTGATCAAAGGCCACTGAAAGATCTAACAAGATCAACAGGGTAGAATTCCCCCTTTCAATCCCCAGGTGCAGGTAATTGACCAAGGCCACAAGTGCAGTCTCTGTGCCATACCCAGTACAAAAGCCCAACTGAAAACAGATCCAGGAATCTGATGACATCGACGTGGACCTGGAGCTGTCAGGCAACAACCCCGTTCAGTAACCATTCCTAAAAGGAGAAGGTTAGAGACAAGCCAATATCTGGCTGGAGAGTCAATGTCCAAAGATGGCTTCATAAGCAAGGGCTGGGCAATTGCAGTTTTAAGGACGTCCGACACCCTACCCTTCCGAAGGGAGGTGTTGACAACCACAGCCAGCGACGGCCCCAACATCTCCCGGCTGGCTTTCACCAGCCAGGATGGGCAAGGATCTAATTCACAACTTGTTGCCCTCAATGCCCCAAACACCCCTTCTGCATCAGTGGGTGATACCAATTGAAACTGATCCAAATAAAAAGGACAAGACTGAGCTTCCATAGCCCCAAACTCTGATTCTGCAGATAAAATGGCAGCACCCAAGTTGTGGTGAATATGAGCGATGTTGTCATCAAAATAGCTAATAAAAATGTCATAGCGAGCATTAGATGACTCCAGTTTCTGGCAGAGACAGGCCAGATTAACCGGGCCACTCACCACCCAGAACAGCTCTGTCAAATGGGACTTTGCAAACACTGATAGCGGAGAAGAAAGCTTTCTTCGACACCATCACAGCCATGGCATAGCCCTTTAAAAATGACCTATGCTGCAATCTGTTGGCTTTAGCACAAGTCGAGCACCACCTGCGCTGTAACTGCCTACCCTGCTACTTCAGCTGCCTCAGTCCTCCGTATACCAGGGGGACCTATGCTGCCACAGCAGTGGGGACATACACCTGGGTGCAACCATCTCAATGGGCATGGTCAAGATGTCATCCCACAAAACGACCAGGTCATCGACAGAGTAGCCGCTGAGGTCAGTAGATAGATCCCCCAGAGAGTTCAAAAAACCAATCAGATCCATTAGCCTCCAGGGGCAGACCAACCTAACCTGGCCCACCACCCCAGGGCATAGGTGGGCCATGATCTGGGTTTTCAGAAGGTAATGGTCCAACTATGACAACCGTGCGATAATGACACCCCAAATAATCGGAACCCCTGTATCCAGGCTAGTGCAAAACATCAAATCCAACATGTGCCCCACCTCCTATGTTGGGCCAGATATTATCTGAGATAGGCCCATGGTTGTCATGGCAACCATGAACTCCTGCTCCGCTCCTGAAAGGCCGGCCTCAGTGTGTATGTTGAAATGACCCAGGACAATAAGGGCGCAGTCAGACGTGCGTTTAAATCGCACAGCCGCCACGGCGGCAGCGTGTGATTTAAAGCACCGCGCACTTCCGGGTCGGTCTGAATGCAACATTTCAGCCTAACCCGACCTGTTGGAGTGCGGTTTGAAAAGCTGCTCCGAGCACTCCAACAGTTCAGGTTAGGCTGAAATGTGTGCACTCACCACATTTAGACCAACCCGGAAGTGCACGGTGCTTTAAATCGCACGATGCCACTGCGGCGGCTGTGCGATTTAAACGCACGTCTAAATGCCGCCTAAGTCTAGGTGACCTCAACACCGGCTCTGAGATCAGCTTGGCTACAGCAGTTAAGGAATCCACCATGCAGTAGGGTGGTTGCTGGTAGGGGTGAAACAGCAAGTGGCGGCAGCGGCAGCAGCAGCAGCTCTTTTTGACAGAAATGTCCAATCCGACACCGCCTTCATGAACACTGCAAACCCCATTGAAGCAGTGGCACTTACCGATATTTCCTGCCTCTTTCTGTTCAAGCATTTCGCCGTTCTCTGCCTTTTTGAAAAAGTTGGAGACTCTCGTGGACTTCTGGGAACTGTCGTAAACCTTTGGGAACTTTGTAAAATTTCATAAATTGCTGTGAACAGTTGTAAATTGCCGTGAACTTTCAGAACTATCAGAATGTACTGTGTACTGTTTTGTGATTGGTGGAGCATGATGAGAGCCTTGGTTTTTATTGGTTTTAGTGGCTGTCCTTTCTGTTTGAACCAGTACATAGATATTAAAGGTAGCTCTCCCTTTATTCCTTCTCTTCCTATTTGACTCCTCCTGACGGCTTGCTCATTCACCAGCCCTTTGCACACCAGAGCTACCTGGTCTAACTAAACCTATATTACAGCAGGCACACAAACAGGACATTTGGAACCATACATTCATTTGTTATTGAATTGTATGAGTTAATGTTCCACTTATTGTGCAGTTTATATTTATTTTTCTGCTGCTTTTAGCAGAAAAGTAACTTGCTCATATTATACCAATGCCATTGACTGGCACAGCAGCCCAGCCAGCCAGCCCAGCACTAATATATAACTAATTTACTCAAAAATATATTACTATGGAATCACCTAACTACTGCTATCCTAATCCTAACGACTCTATGCTGCAGCAGTTCTGTTCCCTCTCCACTACCTACTCCTAATGCAAACTGCGAAGAGAGAGCCTAACAGTGTATTCATATCGTGAAATGGTGCTGAAAAGCATGGGACAACTGTCGCAAATTGTCATAAATGTTGCTAAAACTGTTGTAGCTGTCGTAAATTGCCATGAACTATCATAAATGCCGCAAAAATATCGTATACTCCCGTAAATGCCGTAAACCATTGTAAACTGCTGCAGCTTATGTAAACTGCCGTAATTTTTTGCGAAGTATCATAAATTGTCATTGGTTGCCGTTGGACTGGTGGCAGACAAGCTGAAAAAGTGGCAGCACAAAGCAGAATGGCAAACAATGCTGCCGCTTCAGGCTTAGTTGCTGGCACACCCAGAGGATTCCCAATCTATCGCCAGCCAAATCCAACACAAGGTAGACACTCTCTCTATATTAGATGAGTCAAGCACCAGCTACCTTTGAAAGACCGAGGTGTCTTTACAGATCACCATCACTCCACCCGCCCGGCCCTCAGTTTAAGACTGATGCTGCACCGAGTACCCAACTGGCACCATCTGGGACAATATAGGCCCAGATGCCTCATCCAGCCAGGTTTCTGTAATGCATATGAGGTCAGCAGCTTCATTCTGAATAAGATCAAAGATGGTAGATGTTTTATTTGCCACTGACCTCGCATTAAGCAGCATCAGCTTCAGATCAGGGAACCTACTGGCCTCATCTCCCAGATAACCAAGACAGGAGGGAAGCAGGACATCAGAACAGACACAAGGTGCCTCTCCTGATGACTCCGGTAATATTTCTTCCCTTCCCTGCTATAACTCCCCACACCCAACATGACCCCAATCAATTCAAAATCCTTCCCACTCTCTACCTTCCCCCCCTCCCCCCAAAGAGGCCTCCCTCTCTGGCTCCTAATGACTCATCCCCAATCACAATCACCCTCACAGGTTAAACAAAGCTCCATGGGGGGCTGGAAATTATGCCCTGAGACCAGCATCCCTGGAAGCGGATAAACAGCAAAGGCAGACCGGGAGACCTCTCCATCCCCCAATAATACCTCATACCAAAGCCTCCCCCTCTCAACAGGGGGTTAAGGTCCCCCCCACCTCCCCCCCACATCCCTGACCCTCCACTCCCATACCCCCTCACAGTGGGGCCAAGGCACTGCCCATACCCCCCCTTTCAGTCCCACCCACCTCTGACCCCCTGTGCCTACTTCCCCCCCCCAAGGAGTCATGGCACAAGCTACCACTCCGCAGTCCCTCCCAACAAATTCCACCCTGCCCATACCCCCCCCCCTTTCTC
>QEPC01015764.1:3106310-3129096 GCA_003113815.1 Sphenodon punctatus | reverse complement strand
TGTCTCACAGGGAGGCAGGGCATTCCCCCCCACCTTTGTCCTTCATGACCATACTCTCACAGTGGGGCCTGGACAGTCCTTCCCATCCCTGAACCTTCCTACCTATAACCCCCCTCTCACATGGGGTGGTGGGGGTGGTTATGACGCACCCGTGCTCCCTCTCAATCTTGTCCCTGCCCATACCCTACCCTCATCCTACCTAAAAACAATTTGAAATAAGCCTAAAACAGACACATCAATTTAAGGAAAAAGCTGCTGACATATAAAACCAACCTATAGACCCCCCAAGCTGCCTGTGTCCACTTAATGGCCAGTGCCTTTGGCACCGGCCTATAGCAGCCACCCGCAGGCAGCTGCCTGCAAGCTAGGGGCTCCTTTTATGGGTGCTGGCAACTTAGACAGGCACAGGTGGTGATAGCACAAACACAGTCCTGCCAGCAAACCCTTTGAAGCGTTGAACTATTAAGTGTTTCCTTAAAGCACAAACTTCTGGAATCATGAATATCTCAACTATATTTTTAAATGAATGCCTAGCCTAAATGGTTGTAGAGAAAAGCTTTAAGACATGAATGCCTTGTTGTTGTTGTTTATTTATCTAGTACCAGTAGTGCACCTGGTGCTGTACAATCCATACTTATAGACAGGTCCCTACATCCAGCGGCCTTACAATCTAAGAGACAAGGGAAGGGAAGGGAAGAGAAGGGAGAGGTGAACATCAGGAGAGACGAGAGCACATTCATGAGGTTGAGAAGTTGCAGGTGCACGTGCTTCACTTAGTTACAGGGAGCTCGTATGTAACAAAAGACATAAAAGAGAATCCCAAAATATTATCATTATTATTTTATATTTTAATTTTATTAGACTTTACTGCTATTCTTTTTATTTTGGGGAGACCAGATTCATGGCTTTTGAGTATTGGATTAACATCCCAGTATACTGTGTTGTGTTGCATTGCATGATGGGGTTTGGGTTATTTTGTTTTGCTTTGTGGCTAATACTGTGTTTTGTTTTTCAGGTTCTGCAGTAAGTACCATGGATTTTACTCTTCGATAAACAAAGTTAAGGCATTGATTTCTCGTCTCAATAATTTCATATTATTTATTATTAATTATTAACAATAATTAATTTATTTGGTAGAGGTATGTCTAGAAGGCAAATTGAAACCAAATGTTGCTGTTTCCCCTCTGATTGTAGAGAAATAATTAAAAAGAAAGTAGCTTTAAAAATGCTTAACCCACTGTGCGGTGGGGCTTGCAGTCATTTAAAACCCAACAAATACTGAGTAAAAACATCTTTTTCTCCTTTTAAAGAAGTTCTTTGGTCATCCTGTGCTCAAACGAAACATGAATACTATGCTAATATTTGTTAGCAACGTTTTGTTGTTTATAAATCCCCACATTGTCTGTCCGGCTTCCTGCATCTAATGTTTCAGAGTCAGTTAAAATACTAGGTGTAATTAGTGGCAATTGGTAGGCCCACAAAACTGTGATTGTCCAGATAAACAGGTATCTACCTTCTCTCTTTGGGGCTTGAGAGTAGTAAACACTGCAGGAGTAGAACTTGGTTGGAATTTATTTTAGCGCCTCTTTTTTTTTTTTTTTTTTTTAAATTAAATAAAAATTTAAAATGTTCCTGTGTGTCTACCTTCCACAGTAAAATTCCCTTAAAATTCTCTTATTCACCGATCACTTTTGGAAAAAGACAGTATTTAATTTTCATCTTTAAAGTTGCTGTGGGTGGGATGTTAAAAGGGTCTTATGGGAATTGATTTATCTATTTATATTTATAAATACATTTATGTGCCGCCCCTTCCTACTACAAGCATCTCGGGGCAGCTAACAACATGTTAAAACATCCAATAAAACAATTCCCACTGACTTTTAAAAACTATAATAGTAGATGGGCTTCCAGCACATGTTGCAGCTTCAGAAAATTCTACTTTGGGCTTTGGACCTGCTCCTTTTTCATTGCGAAGTACTGAAAAGTCATATAGTTCAGTCTTCAACGCTCTGTGCTGGCACAAGCCCCCCACTGAAGTAATGAGATTTTGGAAGAAAACTCTGAGGGGGCAGATCCATAGACAAATCTTTACATATACCAATCCCTCCCTCTCCAAAACACAGCCAAAGGAAGAGGGGGCATTCCCCAAAATGCTGGAATTCACAAGCAACCCACCTTTTATGACGTTTAAACAAAATGAGCGGAATTAAAATCTAGCCCTGATGGTGAAACATGAGTAAAATGTTTGATCAGTAAGAAACTCAGCAGTTCCAATTCATGTGGGTTTTGCAACCACTTAGGCGCTTTTTACACAGGCCTCTTGAGAGGCCCCTGTGAAGGACACGGCACGTGCAGTGAGTGGGGGTGCGTACATGCTTGTGCCTAACACGCATCCCCACTCACCCCCCACTCATCCCCACGCATGAAGCAACCAGGGAAAATGGAGGTTGCTCCATGCGTGGGGATGAGTGGGGGGTGAGTGGGGATGCGTGTGCAGTTGTGTGCATGCCCCACTCACCCACCGCGCGCACACCAGCACGTACACACCTCCCCCACCTGGCAACACCATTTAAAAACTGCCCACGCATGAAGCAACCAGGGAAAATGGAGGTTGCTCCATGCGTGGGGATGAGTGGGGGGTGAGTGGGGATGCGTGTGCAGTTGTGTGCATGCCCCACTCACCCACCGCGCGCACACCAGCACGTACACACCTCCCCCACCTGGCAACACCATTTAAAAACTGCCTTAGTTGTATACTTTCGGTTAATGTGCATTTATGCCCCTTGAGGTGTGGCTTTTGCGTGTTAGAGTTTTCAGGTTTACTTATGAACCTGAAAACTTAGAGAAACATGGGGGAAACTGCCATTTGGTCTGGCTATCACTGTAATCCATAGAAAAATGCAGAGTTTGGTATAGTTTTGGCAAGGGGAAATGGGGGTTGCATGAAACTTGGTTATAAAAGCTATTCTAAGCATGAGCAATAAGCTAATGGTGCTGTCTAAATGGGAACATCCCAAGAAATGTATTTGCGCTACAGCTAAACCAAATCATAAAAAAATTATTCACAAGTATTTTAGGGTTTCTGAGGATCAGGCCCGAACGTTCAGCCAGTCCTCGGTAACACAGCTGAATACTAACTACTCAGTAAAATACTCAGTATTTTACCAAGTATTTTTCTGAGTACCGAGTTCCTTATACAGGGGCAGGAAAAGCCCCTATAAGGGGGTATATGCTCCTGGCTCTCCTTTTTGCCTGCTCCCATTCCCCCTGCCCCTTTCCCCCTTTGCTCAATCAAGGATTTACCAAGTACCCAGCACCGTACCGAGTACCGGGCCAGTTACTCCGTACTTGGTAAAAAGAAGTCAAATACCGGAATACTCGGTAAAAACCAACTAATTCCAAATACCGAGTTTCAGCCCTAATTTGCACTGTTAACTTTGTATTTAATAGATTAGTCTGCCTGGTTGTGAGAAATAGTTTCCCAGGAATTTAATTTTAAAAATTGAGAGAACCTATTTATCTACTTGCTACAATGAGTCTATGGATCTCTACAGTATTTGCTGGCAAACATGTATTTGGAGGAAAAGCAATTTGGAAATAAATGGTTTACAGACTACTTGCCACTAAGCAGAGCTAAATATTAGCTCCTGAGACTCTCCAATAGGCAGTAAATAAATATTCAGTATGATTTTGCTTTTTCCACAAAACCTTAGATGCTAATGCACAGACATGTCATTAGGCTCCACTAAAAGACACTGTACTCTGGATTTACACTGGTGTAACTGAGCAGAAATTAATTTAGAGTTTTGTATAGTACTTTTCAGCCAGTCACTCTAAGATTACTTATATGTAGTAGGGAAGATGTACTTTCTGTAATTGATTAAATTATAGGTATTTGATTTAATCCATAAAGTATAATCACTTTTTTAAAAATTCAGCTAAAACTAAAAGTGATCTATTTGCTTAAATTGGTGTAATTTTTTAAAGGCAGACTTTGTTGCTTCTGCTTTCAATACCTTAAATTATTATAACGGAAACTGAAAATGTTAACTATAGAAGTTCATTTCTACAACTGATGGATAGCATGTAGGCAGGTTATTTTGTGCTGCTTGGGGCTGTACTGAAGTTAACAGGGTTTTGTTTGAGTTCAGCAGCCCGCTTTCCCGCCATTAGTTGCAGAATCAGGGCCTTAAATTACCCCATGAGGGCTCTTGTTTATTTTGTAAATCTGACTCACATTGGACAGGGTCTGTAGAATATTCATTTTCCTTTTTGTCACTAATCGGTTTCACTTGTAGACTATAAGTGCTGCTGTTGAGTTGCAAACACTGCCAAGGGGGAGTTCGTACACCGAAACAAGGCTTTTGCTTATTGTCACATAAGACTTTTGAAATGTATTTCCATTTGTATACCCTTTTCTCTCCTTAAACCTTTAATATGTGGCATTTAACAAAGACCCTTTAAACTCAAAAAGTTGTCCTCAAACCCACAGAAACACAATATTATTTTATTAGAGCAGCATTGCATTTGAGTTTCTTCTGAGTCCTGCTTTTTTGTCATAAGGAATTGATTTACATCTCTACAAATATGATCAGATTATGCTATGAATGTATCCTCCGTTTTAGCCACTAAGACTTGCATTCCAGTCTTTTATTTTTTGGCTGTCATAAATTAGTTGCATATATGAACTATTTGAATTTGTGGTAAAGTATTTTTGGCTGCTAGATGATTGAGCATTCTGACTATAGAATGAGTTCTATTCAAAACCCGATAAAGACTCTGTTTCCGAGGATATTAAAATCACATGCTGAGTAGGAAATTTCTATAACCTGAAGGATATATTACCATACCCAGAATTTAATATGAACCATACCAGAGATTAACAAATACTTCACATGTTAAGGTACAGACCATGGAAACTTACCAACATGTGAGGTTTATATATTACCTAGTTTTCCCTATTTATTTATTTATTTATTTATTATATTTGTATCCCGCCCCTCCTGAACACAGCTCGGGGCGGCTTCCAATCATAAAAACACAACAATATAAAACATTTTAAAAACATATAAAATACCATCAATTATTAAATATTGAGAACAGGGCCAGGGATGCATGTATATAAATATACGCCCATTTAAATGTATATTTGTGTCTGCTCCAGAGACATAAGCTTTCATAAACTGTCACTTTGGACTTTATCCTAAGAATGTGATTTATTAAGTAATTTACTGCAATTAATGTCTGCTTTGGGCAGAATTTAGATGATTTCAGATATTGAGGAATTTCATGAATTAAAATGGATGCTGAAGATTTGCATTAAAGAAAAACTTTGAAACTGGGGCAAACTTGGGGAGAAGAATAATTATTTTATTTAAATTGATAAAATCAAATATATTCATCAGTGTAGTATTCACAGTATACTGGATGCCTATTCCATAAATTCATATCATACCTTCAGCAATAAAGGCCTGCCTGCTAACACCGCCCCCACCCCACCCCCCACCCCCCCAGCTGTAATGACAAGGGCAATGAAGTGGGCTTTGCAGCACACAATTTAATGCAATAAGAAATGTACAAACGTGTATTCTTATAATACTACCATGCCTATACAGTATGTGTTTGTAGAGGAACGTAGGGCATTTTCAGACGAGACACTCCTCATCCACCACCCACCCACTATACATGTTGCAGGGCTGCAGTGTTGCCCTATGGGCGCCCTGTAACATGTATAGTGGGTGGGAGGTGGGTCAGGAGTGTCTTGTCTGAAAATGCCCATAATGTTGCTTTACCAGGTACAGCCCCCTTGCCTCCTACTGTGCACTACATGATATTAACACCCCCATCTTTGGAATCTGTATAACGGCCTATTTACAATGCAGGATACATATATGTACTTGAGCAGCTAACTAACACATGGCTCACTCTTTTGCCTCCTCTTGCTACTATTGCAGATATTGGAGAGATTTAAACCAGAACCTCCCTTTCCCAGAACCCACTTTTCTTTCTCTTTTCATTCTGTATCCCCTGCAAGCTGAATGGGGAGTAGTTTGTCTCCCTTTTTGTCCCGGTTTAATGAAGTTGGCACAAATTTGGAGTTCCAAAGCTTTGCACCCAACTAGAGCTACAGAATTCTCCTGCTTCTCCCTCCCCTCAAGAAGAGGTTCCCAGAATGGAGGGATGTACTTGGATGCAACCTCAGGCTGTGTTAATGTAGAAACAGATTCACTGTCAGAGCCTGGTTGCTAATTGCACATGTCCCCATTGGGCCATTAATTCTTCTTATCACTGAGCTCCTCGTTGTTGCAGCAAGGAATTCTGCACACTGGGTGGGAATGGAATAGGAGCATAAGTACCTTACCTCATGGCAGTCATGTAAGATAACGGCTAGGGTGTGGAAGAGCAAGCTTTGTGGTAAGTAACTAACATAACTGAAGCACACACAAAAACAGAAACAACTGAAAGGTGAAGAGATTTGCTTTTCATCGGTTAATATTTAACGTCTTCTTCCAGTAGAAAAGAACTTGAATTTGGGAGATGCTAAGCTCCTGCACCCCCTCCTGGGTATCAGGGGAAGCTACAAGTGCTGAGTATCATTTGAGGGTCAAGGCCTGAGTTTTACATATTGCAATGAGTTGTCTTGATGCTGTGAGTGTAACAGACTGACTTGTTCTTGTTGTTTTCCTTATTTAATCACCACAGGGGCAGTCAGGACGAGATGGTTACCCGGTAACTTTGTTTTTCCCATTGTTTTTTAAAAAAACCCTTTTTCATTCTACACATTGTGTTTTACATTGTCTTTTTCACCATCCATCATTCTCTGCCTTTCTTGACATTTCTTTTTTCTATTCCTCCAGCAATTACATGCTGGAATTACATGGCTACGTTACATGCCTGACGAAGGGCCCTGTGTGGCCCCAAAGCTTGCTTATTTCCACCAACAGTTGGTCCAGTAAAAGAGATCATTTGAACCACTTTGTCTCTCCAGCAATTGCTGTATGTTAAGGTTTCAAACTTAAAGCTTTGAAGAGATGGTGTATTTTGGGGGTACCAATTTTCAGTCCCTTACAATGTTTTTTGGACAACTTGAGTAAACTCTCGTAGACTTAACTGGGCATTTGCTTGAGTGTAAACCAAATTAAAAACTACACAATTTGGCCACTTAACTCACAGCCCTTGAAGGGCCTAGCTTTATTTCTGACTTTCTAAAGAAATGCCCACATTGCTGAAATACTTTAAATGGGCGTATATGTATCCATAGCTAAGAAATGTTTCCAGCTGTTCTATCCTAAAGTATATTATAGTGTTTGTATCTGTTCTCATTATAACTGTGAACTTGCAGCTGAGCAGGAATGAATTAGGCCAATGCTAGGGTGAGAGACCTCTTAAGGAAAAACCCAGGTACTTCTGAAATTAGGGTTGATAATAGGGCTGAAATGAGATCTCACAACAGTAAGAATCTCTTCAAAATCCCAGTTTTCAGTTTGTCACAGACAAATCAAGAAGTGGGACTGTTTTGTTGAGTTCGCAACAAGAAAATAGAATTTAAAAAAGCATGCACAAAACGGCAACCGGACTGTTTGGTGCGTGTGCAAAATGGCTACCACCCTTAGCCAAAATGGAAACTGTAGCATCACCCCCATTTTGATTTAGAGCAGCTGCTCTTTTGTGCGTGTGCAAAACAGTCTGGCGACTATTTTGCACATGCGCATTGATTATTTTTTTCTCGCCTAGAACAAGTTTAAAATATTTTTTAAAAAAAATCATTACACCTGCTCAATGGCCGCCGCCTTAACCAAAATGA
Source organism: Sphenodon punctatus (assembly GCA_003113815.1). Lineage (NCBI taxonomy): Eukaryota > Metazoa > Chordata > Lepidosauria > Sphenodontia > Sphenodontidae > Sphenodon > Sphenodon punctatus. Next base: position 3,121,292 of record QEPC01015764.1, on the reverse strand, counting down.
CGGCGATAATATTGCTTCTGTTTTGATTAATGGTGGTGGGCACCATTAATGCACAAAAAAGTCTGCTGGCCATTAGCCAAAATGGTGGCGATGCTATTGTCACCATTTTGGTGAAGGGCAGTGGTCATTTTGCGCATGCACAATGATTTTTTCTTATTATTTTAATTTCTTGCCTGAGAACACATGCTGAGACTGAGATCTCACAAGATCTTGGTCCCGGCTCAAAACCATGAGATTTTTCATGGGAATTTTTTTTTTCCTCATTCAGCCTTTGTCAATAACTTTAATAAGTGGTGCTCTTCTCACTTCCTCAGAAAGTTACTAGCAAACTCTACTCTGCTAGAAATGCCATATTCTGAAGAAGCATCAAACACAAGATCTTTACCCCTTGTGTCGGCTAAAGGCTTTTTGACACTTTCTGCCAGAATGAGTTGTTGTCGGCGCACCCCCCCCCTTTTCCAAAGATGACACGACAACCATAGATTGGAATTTTAAAGGCCGCACTCTTTATTCAATCGATTATCTGTCTGAATTGCAATGGTGGGGGCAATTTACTCAAGTGAATTGGGTCCAGCAACCCTAACGAACTTATCACTATAAATCCGGGATTGGCCCAATATACCATCAGGTACCAATCCCTGTTACCTTTATAAACGTCTCCCCTTCTCACTACGGAATTCGTGAGAAGGGGACCAGGGCCCTTGGGCCTGGGAAGGAGAAGAGTACCCTTAAGCCGGGGTCAGTACATGTCCCTACGGCCTTCGCGGTCCCCTCTCCCAAGGGGTTAACTCCACCGCTTGCCATACCATGCCATTGCGGCTGAACTCCCCTCATCTCTTATGGAGATGCCCAATCCAATATTCCTAACCTACCTAACTCAGGTGCTGGACCCCTGCAGAGTGCGACAAATTCAATATGAGGCAGCATAACGTAAGATCACAAAGGAGAACTTCAATCAGTCAAATTGGTCCCCCAACACTATGAGGAAGGCGAAAAAACGAACAACTACAGGCCAATATTGTTGCTCGCCAAAAATTCCTTCCTGGCCCATCTAAGCGACCGCTCAGCCATAGTGTTGAGTGGGTGGGTGGGAGGGTGCTGCTCTGCTCGCCGCCCGCTCCAAAGTGAGGAGACGAGCGGCGAGATATTTCTTACTGCACTGCCCCTTCTGGGCGGTGCACCAATCACAAGCGCCGTCAGCGCTTCCCCCGGCGAGGGTTGCCTGGCAACCCTGTCCGGGTCAATCATGATTCCCGCCATGTGGGCTCCAGCGGCGTTCTTCAACCTCCCCCCCCCATCCCAGTGCAGACCCTCTTGCTGCTGCAGAAGGGGGAGGTGCACTCTTTGGCGGCAGCTTTTCAAAGCGGGGGAAAGGGTGGCTTGCGGCGACCACTCTTCCTCATCGACGCCGCTTCAACTCTTTTCCCCTTTTCGTCCCTGTTGTTGTGGGGGGGCGAGACAATCGCCCGTCGCCGCTAGCGGCGGCGGCGAAGGGGCACTTTAGCTCCAGACCTGGATTAATACTTGTGCCATGGCATTAGGAGCCCAGGGCAAAAACAAAATGCAGGGCTGGCTATGACTCTGCCCCCTTTAGCAGTTGGCAGTCTTGTGCTTTCTTATGTATATGTTTTTTAAACAATACATCAGCAGTGTGCAAGTGAAACCACAAAGTTGAGAGCGAATGTCTGGTCACTCACATGCAAATTCATTCTTTCATCCACATTTTTATTCTCTCTCTCACACACAGGCTTCCTCCTGTCCCCCCACCCATCCACCCCTGTCCTCTCCCTGTCCACCAGTGGAGGAAGGACACAGCTCCCTCCACCTATCCAGTCATGCCAGTAGTTAAGTGAGGGGGCAACTAAAACAGCAACTGTGAGCAGCCCCAAGCTGAGGAGGGGGTAGCATGACCATGCAGTGGGAGCCCTGTCCCTGACTGCTGCCACTTCCTGCATGGGAGAGGAGTGGGGGCCAGCACTAAGGAAGTGGTCACAGCTCCCACTGGTCCTTAAAGAAAATTATATTCAGTGCCCCTCTGGGAAGAAACCTTGTCACCACTACCCCACAGTGGATGGTATTATTCAGGGCTCCTGGAACTGCAGGAAAGCACAGGGCCTGGGGCCATGGTGCCTGCCTAAGGCTGGCGCTGAACCCACTGTGTATGTGCATGTGAGAGAGAGACAGTGCGTGCTTGATTAGAGCTGCAGCCATGTGGCAGGCAGCAGTAGCAGGCAGAAGAGGTGGCAGTAGGTATCATCTGGGATGGTGAAAGTGCTGCACAATAGGGCTGAAACAAGCAGCAAAATTTTTGCTTGTAAGTAATTTTGCCGGGATCGATTTCCTAACGATTTCCTGATGCCAGTGTAATTCTCTGTTCTCGCAATACCATGAGATACCATCCTGAGTTACCAACTTTCCGCTTGCAGTTTACTGTGTATTGTTCATTTACCATTTACCACATTGCTGAGGGTACTGTTTTACTTGCAGGTTGTTTGTTTCCACATTTCTGAGCACTGTGTGAATAGCCCACCCCTTAACCATCACCCCAGTGCCCCTTAACTCCAATGCCTCCAATCAGGCATCAGCCAATCAGGCACCAGTGCTACTCCCTTGTGTGCAACGTGGGACTCACAAAGAGGCAATCCAACCCTAGTTTTAACCCCTGGTGCTGTCAGGGCCGGCCTTACCGTGGGGAAGACCAGGGTGCCTGTCCTGGGCCCTGCTCACAAGGGGGGCCCACGCTACCTGACTAGCTGCACCCTCTCACTAGCCTGCCCTCTCACCAGCCTGCAGCAGCCTGGGCAGAGGGGGAGGAACTGCTGCTGCTGTCTGCCCGCCTGGGTGCCTCACTGCCCCTGCCTGCTCGCCACAGTGCTGCTCTCTGCCTCTCCCGCACCACCTACTTGTGATGCTGCTGCAGCTACCGCCAAATGTCCCACTGCGCTGTGTGCCTCCACACGCGTTTGCACACTGGGACCATCCATTTCCTGGATCTGCATACTGGGAAATGTAGTCCCAGCGTGCCAGCTTCAGGAAAATGGCTAGCCCCAGCGTGCACACACGTGCGGAAGCATACAGCCAGCGGGTGGCAGCAGCAGGCAAGTGAGTGTGAGTAAGTATGTAAGTTTGAGTCTGTGTGTGTGTGAGATTGTTTGAATGAGTGTGCGTGTGTGTGTCAGAGAATGAATGTGTGAGAGCGAAGTGAGTGTAGGGGGGAGGGGGAGAGAGAGGTAAGACTGTGTGGATAAGGGAATGAGACTGGGTGAGAGAAGCGAGACGGTTGGTGTGGGAAAGTGGGCAGCGCCGTGAAAAGTGGGCGGGGTCATGGGTAAGTGGTTGGGGCTGTGGAACGTGGGCGGGGCCACGGGGGAAGTGGACAGGCCTGAGGAGGCCTCATATTTTGTTTTCACCTTGGGCTCCATAATTTCTAAGGCAGGCCCTGCATGTTGTGCCTAGCTTCCAATCTGGTAATTTGGATCTGCCCCTTTAAAAATTCCCTCAAATGCTTAAGTCCCATTTTCAAAAGTGACATGGCAGTAAGGGACTTAAGTTTCAATTAAAGTAAATAAGGTTTGGGTTCCTGAGTGGCTGGCATCAGATCTTCACATCACTCTGCTGGTGTAGGTTCCATCGACTCCCAAGAAATTTGAACAAGTGGAGTACTTTGAGAATCAGCTTTTGAAATGTGACTTGAGCTCTTAAGTCATTTTTGAAATTTTTACTCAGTCTTCATTTCCTGGTCTAGTCCGTTATGTACTGTTATGGTGTGCTGTGCTGTTAAATAACAGCCATGTGACAGCCATAAATAACAGCCATGTGAAACCGGAAAAGTACCTGTGTGCTGTGTACAATCAGTGAAGACATCGGAATATAGACCAGCTAGGATTAGAGCATGCTGCAGTTTTCAATTCCAGTCTTGTTTTCATGACCAGTCTTGTTCATGCAGTGCTGCTTGAATGTCTTGGCCATGATTTTTAGACATTGATCCTCTGAAGCTTCTTCTGAAGAGTACAAAATCATCCCCTTATCATGACTGAAGCCATTTTAAAATAAAGTACTGGGGACAGGCACTTAAAAAAAAAAATTAAAATAAAATAAATCCTCCTTGGGTGCTTTCTTGGTTCCTTTAGAACTCCCATAAACCACAGAAGCACTTATTAAATTTTCAATATGCGATGAGCAAATGGCTCAAGTGAAAATGATTAAGGGGGGAAAATCAATTTTTCATTTCCCCTGGTCTTGTTTTAGCCTCCCCTGAAAGGAGAACGGTACTTCCCTGGGGAAGCTGGCCTCCCAGGGTACAAAACATAATAATGAGTTAATTTTGTAGATCAAGCCTAATGCCATTACAGCAGTAAGTGGAAAGTATGTAGTTTCCAATCTACAATTTTCTTTAATAATAAACTCAATATAAATCTCTTTCTTAACAGAACAGTAGGGGATCTACAATCTGTTTTGTACTAATTTATAGCAAATATGTCTGATGCTTATTTCCAGAGGAAATTACAATCACTCTTTGTGTAGGGGTGGAGGAGGCAATATGGTCTCCATTTAAAGAGTCAGCAGTTACTATCATAGGGGGCAATCCAGTGGCCACAGGCACAGTTCTCAGGCCAGAGTGCTTGTGCTTGGGAGCGCAGCGGGGATGAAGCAGGCATGACTTCTGCTCCATCCCCTGGACCACAGGGCATGTGGGCTTGGGGGTTGCATTGGGCCGGGTTGCGCTTTGCAGCTCTGCTGCGCGCACAGCCCATGTAGGGATCATCGTGAGTGGGCTCTTGGATTGCCCCCATAGTATCTCGAAGGCAGCAGTATTTCTTATGCTTAGACCAGGAAAATAATTGTGGTAATACTGCGATTTCTGCTGGCAAACCTCAACTTTTGTAATGAAGACCATTGTAAATGCAACATAATAACTTCTCTAGGAGGAGTGAGCATAGGGGCATTGCTGCAAATATCCAAAATAATTTGGTAGTTTGCCAGAAATATAGCTTAATTGACTCTCCTTTCCTTTCTAAAAGTGGGCGCAAAAATCATTCCCTATTCTGTTACTCTGTTCATGGGTAAAAACAGATGTGCAGACACTCTACCCTGGCCCAGGGAAGGAAATCACATCAGCCACATTCCTGGTCAGCAAGCAGCTGTGGGGTCCCGCAGGGTTCTATTCTGTCTCTCCTCTTGTTGAATGTGTATCTGATGCCGCTGGGCAAGGTTATTTGGAAGCTTATTTATTTAGTCACATTTTTATGCCGTCCCCTCCTGCCTATGCATTTCGGGGCGGCTAACAACGTTCTAAAAGAGACACAAAACGTTAAAATGGCCCAAACAAAAATCCCCAACCCACCCTTTACCTGTCCCTGTCAGCAAAGGCCCGGCAGAACTCGTCCCACTAACGAGGCAGACCGTCGCATTCTGCACTAGCTGCAGTCTCCAGACCATCACCAGGGGTAGCCCCACATAGAGTGCGTTACAGTAGTCCAATCTCGAGGTAAGAAAAGCATGGATGATTGTGGCAAGGTCAGAGTCCAAGACATAGAGTTTAAGCCATCGTACCAGATGTAATTGGCAAAAAATACCCTTCGCCACGGCCACCATCTGGACAGCCAGGAGAAGCTGCGGGTCTGTGAGCACCCTCAGACTACAGAACTGAGATACCATGGGAGGATGAACCCCATCAGTGATGGGGGCCATCACTCCCCTGGCTTTTCCCACAATCATCACCTCCGTCTTGTCAGGATTCAACTTCAGGCAGCTCACCCTCATCCAGTCCCCCAAAGCTGACAGACACCAGGTAAACACCGAAACTGCTGGGCCTGGGTCTTATGAAAAAGAGAGATACAATTGGGTGTCGTCAGCATATTGACGACACCTTACACCAAACCCTCCGACGACCTCCCCCAAAGACTGCATATATACATTGAACAACAGAAGGGATAAGATGGAATCTTGGAGTGAGATGCTCATCAATATGTGCTGACAACACTTAGCTTTACCTCCCTTTTTCATCCAACCCAAGCCCTGCAGTCTCCAGTGCTTGACTACTGTCACAGACTGGATGAGGGTGAGCCAATTGAAGCTGAATCCCACAAGAGGTTGTTTTTATCCCACCCCCACCCCCTGGTTAATCAGGTTCTCAGCCTTAAAGTACTTTTGGATCCCTCACTGTGCCTGTAACATCAGATGGCAGCGGTGGCCAGAAGCACTTTTCACCAACTCCAGCTGGTGAGCAGGTTGTAACCTTTTCTTTCTGACTGATCTGGCCACTTTCATCCATGCTTTCATCACCTCGAGGCTAGATTACTGCAATGTGCTCTACGTGGGGCTGCCCTTGATGAATGTTTGGAAGCTGCAACTGATAACAGAAAGGTGCGGTTCGGCTCCTTTCAGGGACAAGTTACCAGGAGCACATTACACCGCTGTTCCAAAGTCTAATACCTTTAGCTTTCTGGGCACAATTCAAGGAGTTGGTTTCAACCTTCCTAAATGGTCTGGATCCCATGCATCTGAAAGACCATGTCCTTTCATGTTCCATTGCGGCCCCTTCTGTCAGCCAGGTGCACCCTCTTGCTGATTCTAGCTGTTATTTTTGTCCATGGGATGAGGGCATGTTGGTGGGTTTCTCAGTAGCTGCCCCAGTGTTGTCAAACTCCCTTCCCCTGGAGGTTCGCTTGAGCCTAAGCATCTTCCAAAAGCAGTGTAAAACTTTTTTATTTTAAAAAGTATTTGGCCAGGCAGGGATAGGAGCTGGTTGGGTTTTGGGGTTGGGTTGCAAGGGAGGGTGGAAGTTTTGAAGGGAGGAGTTTTTATGGTATGAATTTTATTTTTGTATGTGTGTTAATATTTTTACTGCTGTGAGCTGCCTTGAGCCTTTTGGGAAGGGTGGCATATAAATTTAAACAAACATACATGCTGGTCACCATGTGAGCCATCACACTACCTGCGCAACCCAGGGAGGGGGCCCCCGTAATAGATGTGTGGGCAGCTGCCCCTGCCATGACATGCAGCCATGGTGACCAGCCATGGCACCCAGTCATGTCATCCCCTGCCCCGTGGCAGGGATTACAGGGCTGAACAGATGTGTTGGCCCACGTGTACAGCCATTGGTCTGGAATGGGTGCCCTGGATCAGGCCTAGGACTCATTCCAAGCCAGCTGCCTACCCGCCCCGGGACACTCTCAAGCCAACATCTGGCAGCACAGGACCACACATGCGGTGAACCCTGGGCCATAGCAGACCCATGTCACGTCTGTTTTCACCCTTCAACTTTCTCCAACCCTGCAAAAAAAATTCTTTGAAATTTCCTGTTGAATATAGCTGGACTGCCACCACCACCCTGCTTGGGTTGATGTACTAGAGCTGTGTGAAACTGATGTTTACAGATTGGGTAGAATGTTTTCAGGCAGGCAGGGATGTAGCCTGATTTCCAGTGTTACCTGTCTTCACCAAAGTTCTAGTCAGATGAGGCAAATTGAATTCCAGTAACTTTAGGATTTAACTTCTCCTCACTACAGAAGCCTATGCACAATACAGAGATAACGTGATAAATCCAAAGAGACTTCTCTCAAGCCCTCAAACAGAACCTCGTGTTCTGCCTGCATAGACTACTATTTGCTGGTATAGCCTCAGTTACCTGCACAATTTCCTTTCTTCATCAAAAGGAACCTTCTCAATGACTGGAAAGAAATGACAGTTCCAGAAATGATAGATTTTTGCATACTGGGAGGTGAGAGAGCTCAGCCAACAAAATCCTCCACTAACAATAGAGAATGTGACTCAACAAATAATTTGTGGAAATACCTATGTGGCTTAGAGAAGTTAAGAATTTAATATACTAAAGATTAGGCAGAGGTTTTCCTAATTGGACTGTTTAAATGTAAGCTACTGACAATTGTTAGGGTGCTGTTTATGAATTAGAATGGCTCTTGGGAATACTATTCTCCCCTCAGGGTTTTGGTTTTTAGTTGTTTTTTGTGTGTTTTTGGCAATACCCTGTGCAATTTTAGTGTCTCCTGCAAAGTGGAAATGCTGGAAGGAGCGAAGTACACACAGCATGAGACTCTAACCTTATAATCTGCTTGTCATGGGATTGGGGGCTCAGTACCCCACTCTAGACTGTCATGACTCAGTTTCTCTGGCTTGCAGCTCTCACTGGATCAGCTCTCTCTCTAGAACTGATTGAGCCTGCAATGGGTGAACCTTCTTGTCACCTTTTCAGCCACAGAGTTTCCCAGCACAGACTCTTTCTCTCTAGGTTCGTCTGTGTTTGTAAACATAGAATCAACCCCAAACTGTGTCCCACCAATGTTAGGATTAGCAATTTCACTGGACCATACGAAGTTCAGTTAAAAGAAGTTGAATGAATAAATCATGAATAATACAAGATTATACTCGAGAGTGCAGAAATCAAAATAACAGAACCAATAACGGATTCCTATCTGTACTTGGATTCTCCTGATTTAGGCTTACCCAAATCCAGGTCCAAGGATATTTCAGTTCATGTCACAGTCAGCGATGGAGAGCTTGGCTGGGTACAAGTCTTTAGAGTTTCCACAAGTCCTTATTTCATAGTTCTTTGGAGCAGCCCTTCTCTGGCTGCTAAGATGTGATGATGCAGATCCTGCTGAATAAGCTGATCTCAACCCTCAAGATTTCTCTTTGTCTTGTCTTCCCCCTTAAGTACCTTTCCAGGGTCCTTTGTTTGATTTTCTCGCCAGGTAACTCTGTGCTTTCAGTCACGTCCAAAGGAAGAAACCCATTTGCAACACAATGGTGTTGGGTAGTGTCACTGTCTGCAGATGTGTTTAGGCTTTTTTGAATACACACTCGGCATGACTTTGCATTTCTCCATTGCATGAAGTGAGTTTTCAGTTCTCAGCTTTCACATTACATACATGTTTAAGCTTTACCTTTACCTATTTGTTAGACCTGTAGTCTACATGTAGCCCAGTATCTCCTTATGACACTGCTTGATGTAAGCAGCAGCATATAGCATACTGCCCCAGGTGCTGACCAATCACAATTTATTTCATGGTTTGTCCTTTGCTCCAGAGGGAAAATATTTAATCTGATGTTTCCTTTGGAAAATGGCACTTCATGTTCCTGCATACCAGCCCAGATGTGCTGGCTATGGTGTTTGAGGAGCATGATTAAGGCTCAGCCTGTGACGCCCAAGCTCAGTTCCTTGCTTTGCCAGAGACTCCTTATACGACCTTAGCAAGTTGTTCAGTCTGTGTGTCAGTTCCCCATCGGTAAAACCTGGGATCACAGCACTTCCCTGTTTGACAAAAGTGTAGTGAAGATGAATATGTTAAAGACTGGGAGGCAATTAGACATTTATGGGCTTCATCTTTGACACGCACCTCTCTTTTAAACCTTACATTGACTCTTGTTGCCAAATCCTGCCAATTCGCCCTCCATAACATTGCTCGGATCCGCCCCTTTCTCTCTACCTCCTCGGCCAAAAAATCTCTCACCTCGATTATTGCAACCTCCTCCTTGCTGGCCTCCCTCACTCTCACCTGTCCCCCCTTATCGCAATCCAAAACTCTGCTGCCAAGATCATTCATTCTGCCCGTCGCTTCGACCATGTGCAGCCTCTCCTCTTCTCTCTTCACTGGCTCCCCCTTCCTGAATGTATCCTGTTTAAACTCCTGGTTTTCACATTCAAAACACTCCACGACCAACACTCCCTTACCTCTCGGACCTAATCTTCCTACGCACTCCTGCACGCGCTCTCCGCTCTTCCTCTGTCCCCTCCCTCACTCTCCCTCGTTTCTCCTGCTCACCTAACCGCCTTCAACCCTTCTCCCTCGCTGCCCCCCATGCCTGGAACTCCCTCCCTACCCACATCTGCCTTGCCCACTCCCTCCGCTTCTTCAAATCCCTCCTCAAGACCCACTTTTTCCTCGCCGCCTTTCCCAATGCCTGCTAGTCGTTCCCCATATACTTACTGTCTGCCCTCCTCTGCAGACTGCTGCAGCCAGCCTGATTGTAACCAAGCCAAGCACACGCACCTGAGACTTCGCATCCACCTGAATGTTTGTTTGTCTTCTCCCCTGTCTCTCCCACTGCCCCCCTCCCTGTCTCCCCCTCCTTGTCTTTTAGATTGTAAGCCACAGGCAGGGACCGCATCTGTCTATGTTCTGTACAGCACCAGACACATGACTTGCGCTATATAAATGTTAATAATAATAATAATTAATAATAATAATAATATAGATACCTAAAACAGATAGACTTTCATGACCCTGCCAGCCACCTATCTGCACAAGGAAGTCAGGAGAAGGTATCTCATGGTGCGAGATCCAGAGTTTCAAGCTTTTTTTATTTTTAGTGCTTTCTCAAAGCTCCAGCTGAAATTTTGAAAATCTAAAATATTTTAAAAGTAAAGTTCTGTGCCTCACTTGTGTGGATAAAAGCATTAAAACATAGCCACGGTGTGCCCTACTTGATCACAAACCAGGTGGTGTATAATCACATTTTTAAGCTAGCCCCATGATTTTTGGTGGAGACCTTGCCGTTCAGGATGCCTGTGTGTTTTCAGGTACAAGTGGTTGCAAAGTTAAGTAAGCCAAACCTGCCAGTAAGGCTTGCTCATGCTCATGTGAACCAAATGTGGCTAGTTTCACAGAACCATCAAAAAGACAATAAGTAGCTTTACCTATTAAGGATGTTAAAATATATTTCTTAAGCATACAGTGCCCTTTTGAAGAAGAAAGGAATTAGATTAAATGAAAAGCAGACACTTGTGTGTCATTTAGTAGAAGCATATGGTGTCCACCACCAAATCCAATTGCTTAGTCAGACTGGTCTAATTATTTAGCCCTTTAAGTGTGGGATAATCAAAATACTCATAAACAGGTAGATACTGGGGAGGTGGGCCCCACTGCTCACCAAGCTGTGGTTAACTGTTACTCATTTGTGGTTTATAAAAAAGATTGTGCTAGCTAGCTGGCTTCCATTCTGTCTTCAGACTGTCTCGCACTGTTGCACGGAAACCTGAATTCATGTGCAGTCCCTTTAATGATCATAACTGTGTCAGGATGCCCTTTAGTGGATTTAGTGTGTGCAGATGGGGAACACTTGCTGATGAGGTCAGTTCAGCTGTTTGCTTTCAAGTAAAGTTCAGCTCTGCGCACTACAAGCTGCTTGTGTGGAGCCTTTTAAAATGTACACTGCCTGAGGTTTCAACAGTTAAGATAAGCAACAAAAGCAGCACTGACTGATATTTTCAAGAGGCGGCATTGTTATGGCAGAAGGAAATGTTGGCTTGGCATCTCTAGCGTGAGTTTAGAAAGAAGTAGTTTGCATCTGTTGTGAAGTATGGATGTCTGCTGAGTGTTCGCTAACATGGCTTTGTCGTGTGATGCAGCTGGCATTTAGGGACATTACATTTAGTAGGATTAGATTAACTGTTACAGTGACTACACTTCTGCTTGGCATAGAGCTCTGCTTGGGATGAAAAATGAGCCTAGCTGCATTGGGACTCATCTGAGCCCGATCCTGAACCAGACTACTCTTAAGTCCAGGCCCAATGTAATAGGGTGATGAATGGACACACACTTCCCAACAGTCCCTATTTAGGAGGGACAGTCCCTCTTTGGGTGCTGAATCCCACTGTCCCTCTTTCAGTGACAAGGACAAAAAGACTGGAATTCAAGCCTCAGGCACCTCTTTCCTGGTTGCCTCCCAAGAAAAGCACTTGAGAGGACAATGGAAAAGTACTTGCCCATCACTTTGACCACGTTCAGCCCCTCCTCTCCACCCTACACTGGCTCCCTATACAGGAACACATTTGGCACAAGCTCCTGATCTTTACCTTCAAGGCTCTTCATGGCCTTGCTCCTCCATATCTCTCCAAACTTGTATCCTGCAACATTCCTGCCTGGGAGCGTTACTCCTCCTCTACCCCCACCCTCACATGTTTTCGACTCTCGTACTTCTCCAACATCTTTGCCACTTCTCTCTTGCTGCCCCCTATGCTCAATGAGAGAACTCCCTCTCTGGATACATTTGTTCTGCTCCCTCCCTTCCAACTTTCCAGTCCCTCCTGAAAACCTACATCTGCCATCAGGCTTTCCCTGGTCATGAGTCAAAAGGCTTGTCGTGAGTAAAATTGCATCCTCATCCCTCCCTCCCTCAGATTCTCTTACCACATGCACCTGCATTTTCTCAATCTCATGAATGTATCCTCTCCCAATGTTCACCTCTCCCTCGTCTCCCCATCCCTTGTCTCTCTTAGATTGTAAGCCCTTTGGGGTAGGGTCTTGTCAATAACTACTGATTGTACAGTGCCAGATGCACTACTGGTGCTAAATAAATAAATAAATAATAATAATAATAATGGGGAGATGATGAGGTGACAAGAAACTAAGTGGAATGAGAAACAGGGAGCTTCTATTCCTCTTTATGCACTTGAAACGTTGAGAAGTGTGTCTCTATGGGAAGGGGGTGGAGATTAGTCTCAGAGAAGCTGAGTTTATTGGCCAGTTTGCAGGGCTTGTCCCTCTTTGGCTACTCAGAATGTTGGAAGGTGCACACACACACCCCTCTGAGCGCCGTGATGTTGCAGCACTTGGGACAGAGCCAAATCAGGAAAGGAATGGGGGGGAATGCCTTAACGTGGTCCTTTTTCTGACACAGCCCTGCCCCAGTGGAATACTATAATACCTTTGTGCTCTGTGGGGGAGCAGGGCATGTCAGGAAAAGTGTAGGGTTAAAGCATTCCCCTGCCCTTTTCCTAACATGGCTCCACTGCCACGGAGCACTGTGATGTCATGGGGAGCCAGGACAGAATCTGAGAGGCTTGGGCCAAGAAGGCTCCCAAACCCAACTCACCATGGACACTTGGGTTCCACCAGACTCAGAGTTTTAGCTTTGGGGTTCCCAATCTAGGGTGTCTCACATATTGCAGTATAGTCATGGTGTTTACCTGGAGGTTCTGCTTCTGTCACTGACACCACTTCCCCCAAGGTTTCTACCATTGTTGTCGCCTCTGAATCTCTCAAAGCCAGGCCCACAAAGGAAGTGCCATTTCCCCCATCCCATAGCGGCTTGTGAGAAGCTCAAGTTCTGGAGAAGAGCAGGATGTCAGTCCCACCCCTGTCCCTCTCATAGTTTTGGCTCAAAGGAACAAAATATCTGTGACTAAGTGCATGGTGGCAGATCAAATCAATGCATGTACTGCTAATGTTCAGGGTCTCCAGACCTTTCAAAGTTGTTATAATCCATTGAAGCCTCTGACAGATGGGAGTTGCGAGTAAATTACAGGGGTTGGTCACTCTGTGGAGTGAAGTGGAGCAGACTTGCCTTGGCCAGGGAAAAGGAAAGCATATGGTGGTGTGGAATGGACCTGCCCCAGGGTGAGAGAGGGAAAGGGAGCAGGGGAAAGGAGCACACCTATCCCAGTGAAGAGAAGTGGAGTGGCCTGCTGTGGTAAGATGGCCATGATGGGCCACAGGCTTCATCAGGATGAATTAATGAATTAGGACACTCCAGTTCATTCTCCCTCACCATATGCAGGTTTATTTAGTTCCCACTGCAAACGGTTGGTCATCAAGCACAGGAACATAAGCACTCCTTTTGAGTAGCTTCAGTAAACCATGCTCTAGGCCTCCAATATGTTTGTCATATGGGCTCCCTTCTTCTGAGGGTTCTGGGGAATGTAGCTCTGAGCCCCTGGACAAATGACAGGGTACCCTGCAGTACTTCGTTATTTTCTCCAACTAGAGGTTCCTAAATTTAATAACGGGCCTCCACACTCTCCCCTACCGCCAGCCTGTACCCACCTTTAAGGGCTTCTCCCAAACAAAGGTGGATCCCTTATAACAACAACATAAACTGTCCATAAAGTGTATATGGGTTAATCTCACCTGGATGTTGAATTCCCAATGATGAGGCCTGTCTTCCTTCAGAGGAATCTACTAGTTCCTGGAGGGCCCCTTGATTGGCTTTGTTTGGGCTTCCTAGCCCTGACAGTCTTGCTTTCTTGGAGATGTGCTCTCTCCAGCTCCACTCCAGCAACTGCCTCCATCTGTCTCCTTCAAGGCCCTTATATAGGCCTAAGCCTCGGCCTCTTGTGCTGGCTTAACCCTTTCCCCCTGTCTATGCCCTTAGGCATCTATTTTGAGGGTGTACTTGCGCCATTTTGTGTCCTCTTTCGGCTTCAGCACCATTTTGCGTTGCCACACTGCCACAATGTTCTCCCACCAAAACTTTTTCCAGGCTTCCCACCTTACAGTCTCAGCCAGGGTCAGCACCTTGGCTAGCTCAGAGCCTGCGCAGAGTCACTTGATAGCGGATCTTCCAATCCTTATATTCCCACAAAGGGCCAGTGGAGGTAGTCAACTCCCTTAAAGGGACAGCCCTAATCCTGCAGCTACTTTTGGCCATCTGTCATACCTGCCCTTTGCTGGGGTGAGTGGGAGGGAAGGAAGGAAGGCAAGTTTGGGAATTGGAGTGGGCCTTCCCTGGTGATGGGGAGGAGAGGAGGAAAGGAACAGGGCAGTGATGGGGCAGGCTAAGGCCGTTTTTAGATGATCGCGGCCACGGCTGCACCAATACAGCCCTGCAACATGCATAAATGACCACCAAGGGTGGTTAAAGGGTGGTTAGCGTCACGTCTTTTTTCACCCCTCGATTTTGGGATTTCGGTGCTTTTGGGATTTCGGTAAAATAAAACAAAAACTCTGGGTCATTTTATTTTATTTGTGTTTGTTTTGTTCTTGAGGTGATAAAGATGGTATAATGAGGTAAATGTCCAATAGCATATCAAAGAGTTTAAACAGAGTTCTGGGTATAGTTAATAGCATTTAAAGTTATAGAATTTTATCCTAAATGACTTTCTTTCACTTTTTTTTAATGTATGTTTCTGTTCGCATTGTGGTGGTTTCCCCTAACTAAAATATACAGTTCTAAGCATTCTGACCTGATCCAGCAACTGAAGCCACTTTCAGACATTTCCCCCCACTCCTCCCCCCCGCC
>QEPC01015764.1:3054949-3067845 GCA_003113815.1 Sphenodon punctatus | reverse complement strand
GCGCTCGTCTAAAAGCAGTCTAGGTTGCTGCTGGGGCAGTTGCTGTGGCGGGATCTCCAGGACACGCAGTTCGCAATCACTCTAAGCCCACCATCCTGCAATGGTGCTTCCCCCCAGCCCCCGTCCGCTATCCTGCCATGGTGCTTTTCCCTCCCCCGATCCCACAGGTTCACCATGGTGCCTTCCTGCGCATACCATTTGCATCTGGTGCTGCTGTGTCCCAGGGAGTATCCTGCTGCTCCTCAGTGCTCTCCTGGCCACCTGTGAACACAGGAAAGCGAAAACCCACATAAATGGATAGCAATAAGTGGAAGCCTTTATCATGCAGCTGTGTAAACACAGCCCTCCCTTCCCGTTCATTAACTTACTGTAGTTGACTAGCTGTTCTTCTGACCCATGGCCATTTTGATGAAAAGACTGGAAGTTGCTTCAGGTAAGGCAACGGGTCCTGAAGAGTGAGTGAGTGTTGGACATGTGCTGCAAACCAGAATGAGTTAGGACAACGCATGTGTCCATTTGGCGTGTTTGGGGCTTTTAAGGTTCATAGGAGAGTGGCAGGAAGTAGTCGCTCCTTGGAATGCTCTAGGCTGTTCACCCACAACTCTATGGTGCTTGCTGACTTGTACACGCATGAGACTGCAAGCAGACTACTTGAAGGGATACAGACACATGTTAGCACATTAGCCTGCATGAGTCTGCACAGGAGGTTCTGTATGCTCCAAGACCTCACCGTGCATGGGGGCTGCATTTCCGGTGGGGGCAAACACCTAGTAAACAGGAAGGTGGGCAAATGTGGGATAACATATCATTCATTAACACCCATTGTTGTTGTTTTCCCTGAGTAGTTGTCGGTTTGCAAAAGAAAACGCCATAGTGCTGAGAGTATGGCAAATTGGAACTTGATGCTGCATCCACCAAAACAGTATATAGGTCCAGAATCTGTCATCCTGACAATGACAAGTATCTCACTCTGATTAGCTCCACTGAAATCAATGGGGGAAATAAAGGAATAATAAGGAACTGCTGAAGAAGAGCCAAGGTAGCAGGATCTTCACTATGATGATTTCCTTTCCCCCTGTTTACTTCTATTGGCCTTGAGTTAATAGCTTAGAACTCGGAGGATTCCTCAGATGCAGCCTGGAACAGTTAGTCTTGATTTGATAAGCTGTCAGTCTCTGTCAGATTGTTGGTGGGCATTCATCCCCATAAGGCTGATATACAGTTTGGTTTTAAGAAAAACTAATGCGGTGATGCTTTCTATTGCTTTTGTTAGCAGTGTAGACAGCTGCATCTGGAGGAGGAGAAAAAAAGAGAAGATGAAAACCAGATGCAAGAGCAATACTCAAAGTAGACTTTTTCAGCTAACTCTTAAACACAGCCAGATCTTCCCATTATGATGCCATCTAACGCATTCAAATTGTGTATGGAAGAAATAAGCACTGGGGACCTGATTATTTTAGCAGTAGAATGCTCACAATAGGGCCATATTGCCCTGTGCTTTGGGACTGGTCAATAGATCAGGTAAAGTATGTGAACTTTGGCCAGTTTGCCCCCTCCTGCTGAGAAATCCACAGCAGAGGGCTAAAGAAACAGGAACACTTTGTGAGGTGAATCTCATGGAGTTTCCAGGGCGTTGTGTCCTGAAGGAAGAGGTACCCTATTATGTGGAGAGGGAGAAGGATGGCATATTCTACTTAGTTTTCCCTCCCCACACATTATGCTTCCTTACGTCACCTGCAGATTCTCCTTCAGATAATAAGCAGTTTTATAAGCAAAGATACAATTCTAATTCATTTCCCCTCTGTCCAGTCAGGGTACTATGATCACTGATCACCATTTTGGAATCACTGGCTAAGATTTTTGCAGCTCCTATTGAAACGTAATAAGTACAGAAGACTTTAGTGCCAAGCACTGAAGTGCCAGAGGCCAAGATATATCTTTCTTGATTTTATACTAATTCATTCTATGGGACACACTTAATCATTCTCCTCCATGTCCTTCCCTGTCCTGCCCCACCCACCAAAATCGCTATTTAGTAGAAACTCATCCTGATTCCTGAATCAAAATCTCATCCCAGATCTGAAACATACTATCTCTACAATGGACAGAAGCAGTATGCAACATATGAATTTACCCAAATTGAAGAGGTCAAATTCTAGATCTGAATATGAACTAATTCTGATTATTTTCAGTGCATTCTCACTTTCAGCTCATTTCAGAGAGGTTTCAAGCTTGGGTCCTGTTTTGGGATCGGCACTGGGGTTTGGGACAGGTCAATCATTACTAGTGATTATTTAATAATAATAATAATAATAGTGAGAAATAATTCTGTTCATAAATTATAGGTTTCTGGACCGGATTTTTCTTCCTTCCTGTTTTATCACAAGGAACGTTTTGAAGCAGGCTCTTTCATTCTGCGCAAGTTTTTGTTACTTCTGCAACTTGTTCCCCACTTGAATCATAATCCTTCTGTGAATTCATAATCAACTCACTAATGGCAATGTCACAAAAGTAGGATCTGACTTGGTGTGGGAAACAGGAACTTCTAGGATTAAAGAACAAAGACTCTGTGCAAACATCCCAATTAATAGAACACAGGAGGAGGGAGAGAGTTACAGAAATTATTTGGTGAAAAAGCAGAGTTGTCTCCCAGTTTTTACAAGTTTCCCTTATGTCATTAGTGGCTCTTTGTAGTTTCACATGGGTGGCAGAGTTCTGGGTCCTTCAGCTTGTAATTTTGGTCTTGAGAGAGTTTTACTTGCTCTAGTTCTTGTGTGCTGCAAGCGAAAGCTCAGGGTATACTTTTTCCTTACATTAATTGCCGGGGGGGGGGGGGGGGGGCTATGGGAAATAAATGGAAATGGGGAAACTTAACACACACAGGCAAAGAGTCCTGGTGACATAGTTTGTTTGCACTTTCCAACCACGTTTGATTTTATGTAACTCAGCAAATCAGAATGAAGAGGGATGAGTGAAATTCACAGGTCCCTGCTCAAACCAAGGCAGTATCCTAAATCTATGCTGTAACATAGGGGTGGATGTCATGGTTTTGATTTAATCCATAACTGTTCATAATGGGCAGTTACAGATTAATCCATATCACTTTGTACCGAACCACAACACGTGTGTTGTGGTTCATCAGTTTAAAAATCTATTAATTTTTAAGAAAAATAATGCACATGCACAAAATGGCCACTGCACTGTTTTGTGGCCCTTTCCAAACCTGTGGTGGCAGTGTCACCACCATTTTGAAAAAGGGCAGCCAGTCTGCACATATGCAGTGGCCATTTTGTACATGCACGGACCAGCTGCCCTTTTCCAAAATGGTGGCGATACTGCCACTGCCATTTTGGAAAAGGCAACACATGTGCAGAATGATCCAGTGGCCATTTTGCGCATACGGAGTTATTTTTTATTTTATTTTAAAAATTGATTTAATTACAGATCCATAACACATCTGCGATTAAGTCTGGAATTAAAGATCCAGATCCATAATACGGATCCAGATCTGTAATTCCCTCCAGATGCGCATCCGTACTATAACATCCCCCTTTTCTTATGACAAGCAGTTGTGTGGGTATAACCAGCTGATACTTCCCAAAAGTTTCTTGGGTTTCACTTCTATTATTGTATTGGCCCATGTCTTTTTTTTTAGTGAATAACTTCCTGATGAAAAATTAGCTGTTCAAATAAGTTACTGAAACATTCATTCATTAGAAATAATCCATACTTTTAAAAAAAGTTATAATCAACCTCAATAATGACATAGTGTCATTCGATAGGTGAGCAAATTTATTTTAAAATTTTGATGGAATGCTTTTAAAGACAAACAATGGGCTAAAATCTGTTTTTGGCTACACTGATATAAATGGATTGCAGAGTCCTTCCACTGAAATCAGTTATACGTATGCAGAAGTATATTTGGCATATAAAGTCCTAAAAACTTTTGTCTTTAAAAATAAATTAAAAGCTAAGGGCAAAAACATGAGTTTTGTCATTGAATTTAGCGAAGCCAGGATTTCACTAAAAAAGTGAAGCCTTATGATGATCAGCTTATGTCTGGCAGTGGAAAAGAGCAAATGTAAAAAAGAGAATTTGATCCAGGTTGGTGAGCTACCTAATGCAGAGGCTCTGTGTAAACGCTAAATGCTGTAACTGGATTGGTGGCAGCTTAAGACCATGACCGTAACCAATTTGATTTTTTTTCTGAGTTATTAGGAATTTCAATTTGCACAGATAACTAAGCACAGGAAAGCCTATGTAAGACCTAGTAAATGTGTTAAGAATGTAGACCGCCTGATCTGCAAGAAATAAATAACATATGCCAGGAAAGCCCTGCCTTAATGATGGGTTCTCTTAGTATAGCAGAAAAGCACACATGCCAGTACAAAAGATTATACAAGCTTTTTGGAAACATTAATACAGGAATGTCAGCAGTGACACAATAATAAACTGCTCTTAGGGGAGAATTTAGAAGTTACTCAAAACTTGAAAACCTGATAACTTGATGAATTGTCAACATATGTGTGAGAATCACTTAGTCTTAATAATGCAAGATATATGTCCCCAATGCATTAGAACAGCAGACACATCTACAATGCAACTGCTTGTCTAGTGCATTAGAACGGCAGTTATACAGCCACAGATCATTCTGCACAAAAACTAACACCACACAGTTGCTTAAAACTTCCGTCTTTTAAGACATCATTCTTACACAACAATGTGTTTGATCTGCTGCAACGTCCAACTGAAGACTTCCTTTACACTCTTGGTTTTCCTAGGTAGCTCACAATGGTCCATAAGTTACATTGCCATATGTTCCGCAGGTCCCAATCCTATAAATATTCATCTCAGTAACTTCGCTAGTCCTGTTTACTTCATCGGGGCAACCCTATGTGAGAAAAGCTATTCTTGTGGGGTGTTTTCAGGATGTCAGGAGAGAAGCCGACAGGCATAATGAGATCCTGTGGCTGGCAGGGCAACTAAAGCTAAACAAATTTAGATTAGGAATAAGACATGTTCTTAACAGTAAGGTATTCATCCATTGGAACAACGTACCTAAGGAGATAATAGATTATTGATTGCTTTGACTTTATTACGCTGAGTCTGAATATCTTTCTAAAAGATAAGCTCTAGCTCAGCCAGAGGTTTTGGGCTTGATGTAGAAATGAATGGATGAAATTCCATGAGCTGTATTAGATCAGATGCAATAATCATAATGATGATGACCTGTGCATCTGTTGGCATTAGTAGTGACATAAACATACATTGTGCAAGGGAAAGGATGTATCTGAAGGAGTAACATTAGTTTTTAACTCTGTGTGTGGTGTAGATTTTATCAATTTATCCAGTAATTTATTTTTTAGTCGCAAGATCTTTAAACAGAGAGCTACATTGTAAGATCTTATGAATTTCTCTGGTGTGCTCATTTTCAAAAATGTTTAAATTTGGAACAATGATAATTCTATACCAACAACTCTCCAGAGAAGTAGTTAATTCCTGCCTGGATTTATGGGTAGGCTTTCTACTTAAAAGGTAACTTTAAAAAAGAGCCCCAGAGATTAATCTCACTCAGTCAGCTTCTTCTCTTTTCCTGTTTCTGGCACTGCTGAGCATTAGAGAATTGATACTACTGCCAGTGGCTACACACAATGGAGGTGCTCTTCCAGCTTTGTTGACACTGGTCTTCCAAATCTCAAACCTCTCTTTCTCTGTGATGCGGAATGTACACGTTTTTCAGTATCCACCCGAGTGGGTCTTGTACACCGGTTGCATCCCACCTCAGTGGCAGCACAAGGGGAAGATGCCGCTAAACATACTAGATTGTTCGGTTAACTTTCTAGCAAAGGCTCAGAGTCGGTTCAAGGAGGCATGCCTAGCTTGTGGACCTAATAAGGTGCAGCTGAGCTGGTTTGGCAGCACCTTAAAGAGAGTCTGACTTTTTCCCATGGGAAGAGGATGAAGGGGCTTTACTGAGCAGAAGCCAAGGAGGGGAGTTTTGGGGAGATGCTGTATTTGCTGGTTTGTGGGGTTGTTTTGAGCTTTGCAGTTCACTGGCAGAAAAAATTGCATGGAAAAGACTATATTCTTTTCTGTTGTCAAATTTATGGAGTTTTGGTTAAACCAGAACTTCTGAAATAAATTTTTTTTTAATCCTAGAGAGAGAGTTTGTGTGTGTGTTAACCCTGAGCCTTTTACAGACTCTTCCTTTCAAGGACTGGATCCAAACCCATTGAAGACAAAGTGGAATCTTCTAATTAACTTAAATGAGCTGTGCTCAAGCCTTGGAACTGCTTCACTGGGATCAGTAGTTTATGTAGTTGTTAAATCAGAGACCAGAATACCCCAAATGGAAATCCATGTAAAAGTTATGCTTTGGGTGCCTCTCCCCTATTATTCAGTGACCAGTGTAATTGTTCTTTTACTGCTCATTTTACTTACCTTAGAGTTCCTGCTTGGGATGTTGATCTGAGCATCCTGATGCCTTTATGCTTCTATGAAGCCAGTCCTTCTGTGCTGCTATTTGTTTTCTGAAAAATGAGTGTGTGTATTTGTGGAAGCAGCCTATGTCTGCTGCTTGGGATAGCTGAAGATTTACTCACAGGAAGCAGCATGGAGGAAAACCAAGACGAGAATGGACTGAAGATGAAATGCAGGGGTTATGAAAAAAGAAGAAAAAAGATGAAATGTTTACCTGTAGCAGTCGTCCTAGATTGATGTGGAGAACATTTTCCTTCCTAGGAACCACTTGGAAAATGAGTAGTACAAGCTCAGAGGACTGCATAAAAGTTGAAGATGAGGGACGGTGCTTAAGGGGTGAGCTCAAGAAGACGAGGATACAGTTCATGGCTCGGTGCCATGGCTCTGTCCCCTATCCTTGTGTGCATGCCTTCATCTATGTTCCCTTACCCTGAGTTCAGTCTTTCAGTGCTTGGAGATATGCATCCAGGGGCCAGATTCAGGAACTGGAAAGAGATTAAATAAAAACTAACTGCAGTTTGCATCTCCCCCCCCCCCCCCCCCCCCCAGCCTGAAGTTACCCACCTCTGTTTTAGATTCGGGGTTACCTGAATCCAGTAGGATCTACAAATTCTTTCCAGACCCATCCCTGGTGTCTTCTATGAAGAGTTACCACCTTAGAAGGGAATATAGGGATTTTCTGCTTTCAGAAATTTAAGATGGAAACTGAAACATAGTCTCTCTGGGGGGGAACACTGCAAGTTTTCTCTCTTAGTCTGGATCCATTCTTTTTGCATTGTTGTTCAAAGAACGATCCCTTTTGAAACAAAGATTAAAGTGATTGTTTGGATTCCTTCCCAGAGAGGGATCATCTGGTGATGTGTGCAAGACTTCACATGTTACAAGGGAGGCAGATTTCATGGGACTACAATTTCTCTTACATTTTCAAGTGATGTACAGTATATCAACTGAACAGCAGGCGACCTGGTGGGAATTTTGTCCCAACATATGCACAAAAACCCTAAAAGAATAATAATGATAAAACCAGCTGCTTTTGAGCTGACAGGTTGTCAAGAAGATGGCTAATTCATTAGTCTGGAGCTGTACTGCCCAGACTGGAGCAGGTATCAGGCAATACATATTTGGCCTCTCCAAAACAGGAATATAACCACAAAACAAAACTATGGCCCTTTTCAAAGGAACGGGCGGTGCGGGGGGGATGTGTGGAGGCCACAGTGGGTGGGAGACATGTGTGCGGCCTGTTACTTGGACGCCCACCCACCTCCATCCATCTCCACGCACGGAGGCACCTCCGTTTTCTCCAGTGCCTCTGCGCGTGGAGGATGGGTGAAGGTGGGCAGTGCGCGGGAGCACACACGGTCACACGTGGGTGAGGGGAGGTGTCTCGTGTGAAAAGGGCCTATCACAGAAATGACCCCAGAATTTTTCAGAAGTTGACTTGCAGCATGCGATGATCAGTAACCAAGGGAATTGCCTCATTTTCAGAGTACCTTCCCTGGACAAATCATCCTTTTATGCCCTCTGTAGTGGGATTGCTGTAGTAGGAATAAAAAGGTTAATTGTAATACAGCATAACTTCCTTAAGAAGCCATTCGTTCTTTGAAATATATTTACTGAAATGCTTTGATGAATTATCTCATGACAAAGGTTCTGACAGTCATCAAAATGAGATGTGAAGTGTCTCTCACTTCAGTAATATGATTGCTTGATTAATTAATTAATTAAATAAATAAATAAATAAATAAATAGTAACTTTCTGCTTATCAATCCAATTCCTCCTGTCAGAAATTTGCAAACCACCAAGCTAAGACTGTACACACTAAACCTTTCTAGTCCTCCTCTGCAATCTTTGGTTGAAGTGTAGATATCTTTTCAAAGCTGTACAGCAGATGCAAAGATGCAAGAGTCAGTAATGCTAATGTTGTAAATCTTTTTTGCTTAATTTACTGATAGTGCAGATGAAGTCCCTGCAATGAGGAATTCATTATTTTCACAGTCCATTGGCTGGAGTTTGGCCGTTGGTCTACCCATAGTTTGTTTTATGTTATATTGGGAGTATAGCCAACTTAAAATCCTCCGTTACTTTTTGATAAAATTCTCCCTCTCCCTCACACCTGCTATTACTTTTCAAGCTCCATATCCATTGCCTGCTTGAAGCCAAAGGTCTGCACATAATTCTCATGGCACTGCTGCTGTATTTCTGAAGGCTGTGCACAGGTGCACTGGATATTAAAGTAAGCTTTGCGCTGCTCCTTCCTGTGCCAACTCTGCTGAATATTTCTTTGGACATTAGCAAACACATTCTAGCCCATGCTAGATCTCTTTGCATGGCTGCAGAGGCATAAAGAGAGAGAAAACGAGGAATCGCCAACCAGTAGAAAAAGTCTTACCTCATTCTGTGGCACAACAGACATTTCATGGGTTAGCAGAAGTATGTGGGAAAGAAAGATCCAGGTTTATTTCCCTGCTGCACCACAGATTTCACACTTGACCTTGGGGAATTCACTTAGGCCATTTTTAAAGAACGGCTGGGGGGCAGGTCCGTGTCTGCTGAGTGGATCAGCCACGGAGCACCCACGCATGTGGAGTGAGTAGGGAGGGATTCAAATGGGCAGCACTCAAGGAGTCCACGACCCCCACCAATCCCTCCACCCACCAACCCCAACCACAGTTCAAATGGACAGCCGTTTCATTGGCTGGGCCAAGAACCACCCAGCCCCTAGATCAACATGCCTCCATCACATGACGTGAAAAGTGGCGGTTCTTGGGCAAGAGGAGTCACTACAGCCACTTCCGCCTGCCCTCAGCAGGAATCCAGGAGGGCGGGGGAGGAGGGATAGAGGAAAGTGGACCCATGCACCTGCCAAGGCATTCAGGACTGGCCCCTAGCCACAAGGGCACAAGGCGACATCACATGGAACCCCAGGGCATGTCATACAACCCACGGGCAGCTCAGGAACAGAAGGGCAAATCGTTCAGTGCCACTGTGATGGATTGATCAGGGCTTTGGCTTGGTGGGGCTTCCCTTCTAGCCTCTGACCAGCCACCTACACCTGGACAGAAACTCCTGGTCCCCACTATGTGATGCCCCAGCTCCCTGACGCTGTTGGCCATACCCCCTACGGGGTTGGGCAGCCTAGAGCAGCAGAGTGGTTAGCTCAATCCCTTGGGTATGGAAGACGGATAGGGTTTCCCTGGGTAGACTGAGAGTCAGGCTTCCCTGGAGGTCTACGGAGCATTGAACCACACACACACCACTGTAGTAAAGGGAAAACAGTTTATTCCAACAAAGCCAATTGGTGAGCAGGGTCTGACAAAGGCACGGTTATCATAACCAAGGAAGTGCACAAAACTCAAAGGGCTGTTACCACACTTATATATGGCAGAACCTAGCTCTAGACACTTCTAACAGTATAAATAGGTACTATAGGTGAAATGGAACAAATCCATATAGCCACTTATATGGTTTATATATAATAAAACCTATAAACATATATATACAACAATTAGGATAAAAACATAATATTCAATGGAATTAATATCTATAAGTGCCTATCAATGTAACAACACTCTCACTCCCCTCCCATGGTAGTAGCATTCCTGCAGGGTGTCCATCCCCAGCAGGCCCCAGAACACAGTACTCCAACTTGCTCTCCCTCCACTGACAATCACAGCTGCACACACAATGTCCCAGGAACAACAGGCTTCGCGATAGAATGTCATAACCATCATGCGTGGACAAGGGGTCGGCCAACAAATGTTGGACATCATCCCTAACCACAGTTCACCGAAGGTCACCATTACACAGACACCCCACCACACGATGGGGGGCTAGGGACCTGGGACATGTCCAGCGTAATGGGCACAGCAAGCACGGACCTCCCCATGGGGATGGGCTGCCAATATAAGCTGAACAGGGTGCCTGATAACGGAAGGCCGGACAGCCCCCCCGCCCCCCAGGAATGCAGGGACCTTAACACAGATGGTAACCTTGAGCCCTCAGTGATAAAGGGACACCTGGCCACGTTGGGGGAGGGAGGGCTGCAGCTACAGGGATGGCATCAGAACCCCATCCCCGGCTAAGTGGGGGGAGGAGAACTAACCCAGCGGTAACACACATGGACAGCATGTTAGGCAATAACATGTAACTGTTTTATTTGCTATACGACAACAGAATGGGGGAACGGGAGCTGCCAGTTCTGGCTCTGCTACCACTCCAGGTGGATCCCACACACTGAAAAGGGAGATTAGGCAGTGGAAGAACCTGTTCAACTCCTTGTGAAATGACTCTGTGACCCTGGCACAGCTGGACAGGAGTGGAACAATCTGTATCCACGTCTCCAGTTCTTTGCCTGCTGCCAGCACTGGGGCATGTCCCTATTGTACCCCAGCTACGCCATCCCCTTGGAGATGTCTTGCTATACTGATTCATTTTGGGAGCATCTCACAGGTTTCTCCTGCATTTTGGTCTCCCCCCACAGGCAGATGAGGACCCTGGTCTCTTCCTGTGCCCAGGGTAAGCCCTTGGGTGCAGGGCCTGGGGGGGGGGTGTGCGGCCTGCACATCTGGGGCCTGTTAAGAGGATAGTCTCCCAGTTGGGCTGTGAGGGTGATAACCAGTTCGCAAGCAGCCACTGTGCTGCTCTGGCTATCGCAGCGCTGTTTCTCCATGGTGCCGGCGGACCTGTCCCCTGGGTGGGTGGGAGTGCGGACCAGTTCACACAGGCCAGAGATGCATGCGGGGCCTTCCCCATGCACGGATATCCTGCCCCCACATGGAGCATCCCGGCTTTTTCTCTGCGGCTCTGTGAATGGCAATGGGTGGGTGGGGTGTGGGTCACAGGAATGCAAACATCCCCCACAGCACCTTCAGATGGGTATTTAGATGCATGTGGGATGGGTGGACCTGCGTGGGTAGCGTCTTGTCTAAAAACCGCCTTAGTGTCTCTTCTACATCTGTACACTTCCCTACTTGAGTTTCCCTTCTTCAAAAAGTTTGTGAAGATAAATACATAAAAGACTGCAAGACTAGATAGATAGATAGATAGATAGATAGATAAGATTAAAAATATATTTTGTATATATAAAACATATATCTGTATTTTTTAATATATACATCAGATATCTCTTATCAGATATACATGGGCAGATATATTTCCTGTTACGTGGGGCACCTTTCTGTTGTGCAAATATTTATATTTACAAGTTATCTTTGTTTAACGATGAAAGGCTGTGATATATTGAAAGTTTAATCACATGTAGATCTGGAGCCACAGTTGAATACAAATGGCTTTTTCTATTAAATATGGCAATAAAGAATTTACCAGGACAGGATATGTGGCTCTACTTTTTTTATATAGTAGTTTTGAAGATTAAAAAGCATTTCATTGATTTATACATAAAGTATGTCTCTTCTGAGTCTGCCAAATCAGTTAGTTCCCATCCTTTTAAAAAAAAAAAAATTTGTAAAAAAAATTGCTTTGCCAATTTAATTTAATTTAATTTTGGCTTGTTGGCCATAAATAAACTAAACTAAAAATTTAATTTAATACTTTTTAAACTGATACAAAGCATGACAAGTGCAGGCTCTTTTTAAAATTAAAATCATTTTTAAATTGTGACCATAAAAAATCCAGTCAAGTACATTTCAGCTTTTGTGCATGCATTGCTTATAACAAAATCAGGGAAGTCCTTTCATTTATTTTCTTTTTTAAAAGAAGAAAAAAAGAAAACAGAAATTCAGGGAGATGTGTCTACGATTTAAGAGCAGAAAAGGATTTTATGGATAAAACCAAAGAGTAGAAGATGTTAATGTAGCCTTGCTTTGAAACACTGAAGTTTCATCAAGAACTAGGGGGATAAATGAAATTCAGTCCCACTGAAGCTAGTGACAAAACTCCCATAGAATAGAACAGTGCAGGATTCTGAGCTATAGATGCCTCCTTCACAGTGTTGAGTAGGCTAAATAGTAGGGGTGGGACTACCGGATCTACCGGTATCCGATACTGCCGGTATTGGGCGTACCGGCAGTATCGGATTAAACCCGGTAATCCAGGTAAATTACCGGATTCCCCCCGTACCGGTTTTTCACATTGCGGCCATTCAAATGAATGGCCGCAATGTAAAAAAAACAAACACAAAAAACCACAAACACTTTCCCTCACTGAGTCCAGGCTGCACGGGTGGAAGGGGGGACACCCCCCCACCCCCCTGCCCAGCTGGATTTAAACACCAAAAATAATTTCCCCTAAGTCCCCTAGTGCGGGCTCCGGGCTGCCGCCGGCGACCCAGAGCCCGCACCAGCACTGCAGCAGCCAGCAGGTAAGTGTACCGGTACTTTACTGATCCCTGGGGTGGGGGGTGGTTTAACATGCTCCCCACCCCAGGGATCACCCTACTTCCCCACCCAGGGATTAA
>QEPC01015764.1:3024878-3052620 GCA_003113815.1 Sphenodon punctatus | reverse complement strand
TAGTACTAGAACTAGGGGACACTCCATGCAACTCATGGGTGGCAAGTTTAAAACAAATAAAAGAAAATATTTTTTCACTCAGCGTATAATTGGGTTGTGGAATCTACTGCCAGAGGCTGTGGTAAGGACCAGTACTATAGCTGAGTTTAAAAGAGGTTTGGACGAGTTTCTGGAAGATAGGTCCATTAGCAGCTATTAGCCAGACAGGATCAAGGAACATGACGGGAGCTGGGGGAAAACAACAGGGAATGGATCCCCTATTGTGACCTGTTGGGTGCTTCACCCAAGCCACCATGATCGGCCACTGTCGGAGACAGGATGCTGGGCTAGATGGACCATTGGTCTGACCCAGTATGGCACTTCTTATGTTCTTATGACTACTTACATGCCTGAGGAAGGGCTCTGTGTGGCCTGAAAGCTTGCATTACTAACGCTTGCCCAAAAGTTGGTCCTATAAAAGATATCATACAAACTACTTTGTCTCCATGTCTTACATTTGAGGCCAACACTGCAACCCTGCTCTCTTTCTCTGAAATATGATGCGTCTGCGCACACACTATAATATCTTTATTATACTACAAAAGCAAATGAAATCAAGGTACATCTTCTTGTTAGAATACTTCAGCTCTTTGCTCCAGACATGTGGGAAAGGAAATGTTAGTATCACAATGTTTGCAACATCTTTACTTCACCCCCACACACAGACAGGAATTTGTAAAGACTTGTATGGATGAAACTAGCATTACTCTATGTACGACTGTCATGACATATATTATAATTTGTGCTGCTAAGGATAAATAGCCCTGGTTTGTTAAAGAGCCTGTACTTAAAACTCTGATTATTCGACTAATGTGCATCGGTGGTTTCCTAGCAAGCAGTATTTCCCGCTGTCAGGTCTATTGCTAAAGACTCTGTTGTGATTACCCAAATTATACGAGTTCACTGCATTTTCCCCATTGTCACTAAGGAGGAAAACACAGTGAGCATGAGTCCCTGTCAGGCCTCCTAGTTCAGAAGGTTTCCTTTTTGAAATGGAAAGCTAAAAGGATGACTTTGGTTCTCCAAGGATAGAGGCTGTCAGTAAATAGATTTCCATCTAGCATATTCCCCCATCTCCCAAGGAATTTCCTGGCTCCTCATGCCAGCTGGACAACATGCCTCTCTCTTACAGTGTGGGTGATTTCAGATGTGCTGGCCTCGCTCGTTACCACAGCCCAGGATCCGTTATGGATCCCAGACAGGAATCAGGCCGTCCTTTAGACGTGCTGGCCTGATTCCGCTCAGGGATCGGGAAGGGGGCGGAGCTGTGCCGCCCAGCCTCCTGGAGACAGGCGGGACCACGCTCCGGACGCGGCAGAGGTAACAGACATTACTCTCCGCCGTTTCCGGACCATGGTCCCGCTAACTACCATTCCGGAGGTGAGGCCGGCCTCCCTTCCAGGATGGTGGTTATTCGGATACCCACCGGAGGTTCACTGGGGTGAACATCTGGCGGGAACCCCTTCAAACATTACGGACCCTCCTCCACCACAGGGGATTGACTGTGGTAAAAGGGAGGCCCGTAATGTCTGAAATCACCCTGTGCTTCATCTGGCACAACTGTACTTCCCCTGACTATCTGCCTTGACAGCAGGAAGCTGCAAAGTTCTTGCTGGATTCTGACTCTGTGTCAATTGTTGTTAGGGATGGGCATTCCAGATTTGGATTAATCCTCATTACGAATTACAGATTAATCCACATTATGCCCTGCCAGTTCCAGATCTGGATTTCCCCCTAGCCCTCAGATATTCCTTATCCCCGAGATCCCTCAGACATCATGTACAGGGGGTTCTCTGATCCCTCTAAGCTTCTTCAGTCTAAACTGAGAAGATCTCTGCAGTCCTGGCTCCTGTCCACAACTGGATGATAGCTCTCCTTGCCTACTCTTGACTGGTTAACTCAAAGTAGATAAATGGGGAAAATCCCAGGTAGGTCTGGAATCTTTAAAAATTAAAGCCCTAAACTTTAAAACCCTGTCACAAAATAAAATAATTAAACTGTGTCAGTAATGGTGAAACAGGCAGTGGCCTTTTTAAGTGGGCTTGCTCATCACCCTAGTCCAACCCTTTTGAACTCCAGAATCCTGCCAGTTTGCTGCAAGCCACCAAGCAGTAATGAACTCCAGCCAGGGTTGCTTATGCTGGGAACTCTCCTGGGTGCTGAAGAAGCCCAGGACTGACTTTGAAGAAAAGCCAGGGAACCTTTTGGGAAGGCTTGCCCTAACACGTGCCTGAAGAGTACTGTGAGGAGCAGCACTGTTGAAGAGGTGCAAAATGAGTTGTGTCAGCCCTTTGAGAGCTGTATTTTGTACTACGGGGAAGCAAGAGGGTTCCAGTTCCCAGGAGTGCCCCCCAGAAGAAGAGGGATACAGCATGGAATTTCGGAACCTGGGAGCCAGAGGAGGCTTCCTCCCTCAAAGCTCCAGCGTTGCCAGGCTACAGCTTGACCAGGCCAGATGGGACGGCTGAGGTTTTCCTAAGGGACCAGGGAGAAGAAAGCGTTCCGAGATTGTGACAGACAGGACAGGAAAGAGACTTCTCATACTGTGGGTATAGATGTGGGACCTGTCCTCCTTGGGTTATGTCTGCAAGGTTTAAGAGCGGCCTTGTTCTGTTAGGCTTATTCGTACAGGAATTATAACAACTAAAATGCAACATGGTACTGTGGTGATAATTTAGCCCTCAAGGGCTGGCTTCAGTTTCTGCACCAGCGTGCCACCTCGGAAGAGGGAGCTTGGTTACAGTACATAACAATAATTTCCCCTCAGGACTACTTACAAAGTGAAAAGCCATTCTCACTTCAAAGCAATGAAGTTCCAAAACATAAATTTAGCTTGGATTTAAATGTATTATTATTATTATTATTATTATTATTTTATTATATATTTATTATAAACATTTATTAGCCTCCCCCTCATGCCCACAGCATCTCGGGGCAGCTTACAACATAAGACACACAAATAAAATAACCTAAAAAATCCATTTAAAAATACACAACCCCATTCATCAAATTTAAAATATCATTAAAATATCTTTAAAATACCCCCCAACTACCCCACCCTCCCCTCCTCCCCTCCGAAGGCCTGGGTGAACAGCCAGGTTTTACAGGCTCGACGAAATGCCAACAAACTGGAGCCAGGTTAACTAAATTAGTTAACTAAATATAAATATTTTTAAAGTTCTTTCTTTGATTAATAGCACTAACCTGGGACTTTCTACACAGTATTTCACACAAGACATGGAGGTATTGGGGGAAAAGCAAATTTTCTATTGAGGTATTGGTCGTAGTGTAATGTCACAGTCATTTCTTATCAATTTTTCAATTAGATTTCTGTTTGAAAACTAAAAAATTCTTTCTGGAGACTGAGCATGTGCGAGTGAGAGCAGCAGGGCAAAGCGAGTGCTCCTCCAAACTGTGACTGAAAGAGGCCTCAAAAGAACTGTTAAAGAAAACAAACCTCCAGAAAAGTAAGAGAAATGGCAGGGGGAAGCAAGGGGGAGAAAAAAAAGACAGTAAAAGAAACCCCGCTGGAGAGATACTGCAGACAGAGCCTGAGGCCTGGTGAAAGGGCTAGAGGGGAGGCCTCATCAAAAGAGAGGGAAAAGATGGCGGCGGGTGCTGTAACAGAGGGGGAGGAAACCCCAGATGAGACTGAGCCTGAGGAGGAAGCAGAGGGGAAAACAATAAAGGCGCTCCTCCTTGAAATGAAAAGGGATTTCAAAAGGGATATGAACAAATTGAGAGACTCAGTGGAAGCTGGAAATAAAAAGCTGGAAAGGCTGGGGCATAGAATTGACACAGTAGAGGAGAGAGTCTCCTCCTTGGAAGACCAGGCAGTGAATACTGTGGAGCAGGCCACAAACCTCCAGGAGAAGGTGCAGATCTTGATGCTAAAAACTGAGGACCTAGAGAATAGGTCACGAAGGGACAACTTAAGATTTGTGGGCTTCCCTGAAGGGGCTGAAACTCAGGATGTAAAAAAGCTGCTGTGGGACTTCCTAAAGGAACAATTCCCAGACAATCAGCAACTGCAAAATCCAGAAATCATCAGGGCCCATAGAACAGGGAGACAGCCCAATAAAAACTTTCCAAGACCCAGAACCATCATAGCCAAGTTCATGAGTTATAGTGTGAAGGAGGAGCTACTGAAAAAAGCCAGGATGAAAAAGGAAATGAAATTCAGGGAGGAGACCATAAAGATCTTCCCTGATTATGCTATGGAAACTATGGCTAAAAGAAGAAAGTGGGGAAAATACTTTCCTGAACTAAATGAAAGAGGATGGAAGCCGGTTTTGAAGTTCCCAGCAAGAATGGTCTTGAACGTGAACGGGAAACATAAATCATTTATGGATACAGAAGATCTAGAGGCCTTTCTACACTTACCTCCTACTGGACATGACTGACTTGTCTATAAGAAGGGGAGGAAAGATGAAAGACTATGAAACCGAAAAACTGGGGTCAAAAATGTAAAATGAGTCTCAATTGAGACTCTAACTGTGAAAGGTTTGGAGGGGGTAAAGTTCTCGCGTTAAAGTTGTAAGTTCTTTTTGTTCTCTCTTGGGAGAAGAAGAAGCACAATGCTCTGTGGATGTGCAAGGGGGGGGAGGGGGGGGAGAGGGGAGAGTAAGGGGAACAGATTAGGAGGGGGGAGGGAGATGGGGAGTAGGTGGGGGAGGGAGGGGCGTAAGGGCCTTTATGTTGGGATGAGGAAGGTTAGTAGGGGGATTATAAGTAAGGCATGTGTACCAAAGTTCACTAGAGTTTGTGGTGATCAAGCAGCAGTAAAGAGTAAATGGAGACAAAAGCATAAAGAGGGAGTCAAAGATTATGGCTAGCCTAAACATGTTATCCCTCAATGTGAGGGGCCTTAACTCACCAGTCAAAAGGAAAAGAGTGAGGGAACTGCTAAAGGAGAATAAGATAGATGTATTCTGTCTGCAGGAAACTCATTTACTAGAAAAAGAGGTGCACAGATTTGCGAACAAAAGCATGGGACTATTGGAAGCCTCCTGTGCCAACAAGAAAAAAGCTGGTGTTATAATAGGCATGAATAAAAGATGTGAATTCAAACTGGAGAACAGTATAAAAGACACAGAGGGTAGATTTTTGCTAATAACAGGACAAATACAAAGCATATGGCTCACTATTGTAAATATGTATGGTCCCAACAAAGACCAATTAAGCTACTACAAGAAATATATACCACTTATAATTCAGAACACCAAGGGGACACTAATCATCATGGGAGACCTGAATACTCCCCTAACAAGCCTAGATCTTTCAAAGACCATTCCTATGAATAATAAGCAAAGGTATATAAGAGAGATATTGGATTCACAAGGCATATTAGACATATGGAGGCATAAAAATAAAAAAAGTAGAGAGTACACCTATTATTCTCAAGTACATAACTCATACTCCAAAATTGACCATGTACTCATGTATAAAAATGACGTAGGGAAGTGTCTGGCAGCATATATAATACCCTTAGTATTTACTGATCATAACGCAATAGGGATCAAAGTGAGGTTGAATAGCAAGGCTCAGTGGGATAAACCGCAGTGGGGTTTTGATAGGTCTCTGCTTAAGAATCCTGAAGCCAGAATAAAAATTGGGGAAGAAATTAAAGAATACATAGACCTAAATAAGGGATCAGTACCACAAGACTCCATGTTCTGGGAGGCAGCTAAAGCCACTCTGAGAGGCAAAGTAATAGCTCTGAGAGCGCACATACAAAGGAAAAAAAGAGAAGCAAGGGCAGAGATATATGCAGAACTTAAAAGATGGGAAGCTATAAATAAACATACCCCCTCAAAAGTAGTAGCAGGGAAACTGCAGAAAATAAAGGAAAGAATAAACACGCTAGAACTAGAAAAAACCACAAAACAATTGAAATGGGTGAAATTTTATTATTTTAATAATAGCAACAAAGCAGGGAAAGCGCTGGCACAATTGGTAAAAGCACAGCAACAGAAAAACATCATTACTAGTATTATGACAAAGGATGGCTCGGAAGTACACAGTCAAGAAGCAATACAGGAGACCTTCTTGGAGTTCTATAGGAACCTATATAAGTCGGTTGAGCCGGACCCTGAGGAAATAAAACAATTTATTAGTGAATTAGAAATGCCCAGGTTAAATAGAGCGCAGCTTAGCTTCCTTAATTCCTTAATCTCAATAGAAGAGGTTTCAGATGCAATTAAAAGTATGAAAGCCAATAAAGCCTGTGGGCCAGATGGGTTCCCAGCAGAATTTTACAAAACTTTTTGCAAGGAGGTAGCCCCACACCTGGCGGCAGTATACAATGAAATTTTACAGACAGGGAAAATGCCACCTACTTTTTATGATGCACAGATTACACTAGTGCTCAAACCAGGAAGGCCAGCGAATGAATGCGGTAGCTATAGGCCAATTTCCCTCCTGAATAATGACTTTAAAATATTTGCAAAAATTCTGGCCATTAGATTGGCAGCCATAGCAGGGGAGTTCATACATTCTGATCAAGCTGGATTTATTCCCCGCAGACAGGGATCTGACAATATTAGAAAAGTAATAAATTTGGTTCACTCCCAGGAAATAAGGAATACTACCTCAAGCTCCATGATTATCTCCGCTGATGCAGAAAAAGCGTTTGATTATGTACAACATAAATTTCTCTTTGAAATGCTAAAAAAGGTGGGAATAGGGGGCAACTTTTTAAAATGGGTAATAGCAATCTACGCCCATCCCAGATCTCAGCTTAAAATCAATGGGAAAATAACAAAAACCTTTGAGATTCAGAGGGGCACAAGACAAGGGTGCCCACTGTCGCCCCTACTATTTGATATGGCTATTGAAGGGTTGGCGGTGGCAATTCGTCAAAATAAAAATATTAAGGGAATGGTGGTAGGCCAGAAAGAGTATAAGCTATCCCTATTTGCAGATGATTTAATTTTGTACATTAGTGAACCCGTGGAAACGTTGCCACATCTTATGCAAACTATTGATAGTTTTGGAAGGGTGTCGGGGTATAAAATTAATAATGAAAAGTCACAAGCACTTATATTTGCTCAATCAGAGGAAGGACTGAAGGAAATTAAGGAAGTCAGTCCATTCCCGGAAAAGCCTAATGGGATTAAATACCTGGGGGTAACAATAACACAAAAGTGCAAGGACCTCTATAAGGCCAACTTCCCTGTAATACTGGAACAGGTTAAAAGGGAATTTGAAAATTGGAAAAAGGTGGAGTGTTCCTGGCTTGGGAGAATAAACTTATTTAAGATGATTGGACTGCCCAAGTTCTTATACAAATTCCTGGCCCTCCCCATAAAATTACCCAAATCTTTTTTTAAGCAAGTAGATGAAATGGTTAAGGAACTAATCTGGAGGGGAAAGAAACCAAGAATCAAAAAAGACACAATGTTCACTGCTAAGGAGAAAGGAGGATTAGACACACCAGATATAAAACTTTATTATAAGGCTGCAATCCTGAGAGCGATACAGTATTGGTACCATTGCCCACAACAACCGGAATGGTGTGAGATAGAAAGGGAAATAATTCAACCAACTTCCCTGGCAGAATTGTTGGTAGATGAGGGCAAATTGACTGGAGAGGGAGTCAGAGAGCACCCATTTGCGAAGCCACTACTCATAACATGGAAAGGAGTGATGAGGAAATTAGGTATAAAGGGTACAGCAACACCATACTCACCAATAAGACGAGTAGCGATGAGGGAATCACAGATAGCCCATGACCTACTTAAACAGTTAGAAAAGAAGGAAGTTAAAAGGGCAACACAATTATTCAACAAAGGTAAATTTAAAACATTAGAAGAAATAGAGAAAATAACGCAGACAAAAGTGAACACATTTCAATACCTGCAGCTGAGAAGTGTATTCAGGCAACCATGTTTAAAAGAAGCCTTTGCTAGGGAACCTACGGAAATAGAAAAGACCTTATTTAGCCTAACGGGAAGCAAGGGCAAACTCTCTAAGATTTATCAAGACCTGAAATCTATAATATACCCCCCCAAGCACCCATATTTATCAAGATGGGAAAAAGACCTCAATAAGCAGTTCACAGAAAAGGATAAAGAAATTATATGGGGGCATATGAGCACCTGTGCGTCTGCTCTGGAAGTCAGAGACACACAACTGAAGGTCACCACTAGGTTTTACCTGACCCCGGTACAGCTCAGGTATGGGGGGGACAGATATGGGAGGGGTGTATGCTGGAAGGGCTGTGGCTTACAGGCGGATCTACTGCATTGTCTATGGGAATGTGTTTATGTAAAGGCCTTCTGGAGTAAAATATGGAAAATTATGAACAAAGTAAACAAGGGGGTGGTACCTTTCAGACCAGAAATTGGTATTCTAGGTCTCTACCCTGATAATAAATCACTAAAACCACATCAGGAGGCATTGAGAACTCTGTGCTTGGCTGGAGTAAATATAATAGCAAGACATTGGAAGACAGAGGGCCCCTTACCTTTTCAAGAATGGATCTGTCGAATATGGTACTTATTTACAATGGACAAGATGATGGTAAACCTGCAGGACAAGAAGCTAGAAGAAGAGGAGAAAAATGAAAAAGCAAGGGAAAAGAAAAAAAATAACTATGAGGCAAAGTGGCTTAATATATTAGGAGCCATTGAAGGAAATGAACTACCAAAGAGTGACTGGACGCTGTTGTTTGACCGATACATTTGAACTGGCAAGCTCGGGTACCACCTTGTATGGGTAATAGAACAAACTGTTATTGTAAAGTTGACGAAAATACTATGTACAATGCCACTGAATATAAATAAAAGAGTTTATTATGGGGAAAAAAAAATAAATAAAAATAAATTCTTTCTTTCATATAATAAGGTTCTACATTATTGGTATTAAAATGTGTGTTGGGGAGGGGAGTGATTTGTGACATACTTTTTGGAGCGGGGTCTGAAGTAGAATGACAAACTGTGACAAGTAGCGTATTAAAAGGGCAAAGTGTGACATACTTTATGGACAACTCTCCTGCTTATAGTTGATGAGAACCTAGTAGACGGCGTCAGACCACCCTCTCTTTCTGGCAGTAAAGCTCCACACACTACTTTTCTGTGTGTTCAGAGCTCTCTAGAACTTTCTGAAAGGGGTGCTGTCTGAGTATGTGCAGCCACAGATTTGGTACAATGTACCTTTCCCCTCCTCAGTGAGGTACTACACCTTTGGCATATGTGTCACGGGGTTGGGGTCCACTACCCCACTTTTCTGGGTTGGGTGACTCAGTTTCCCTCACTTGCAGCCCGTGTGAATCAGTTCTCTCTCTAGCTGATTCAGTCCTGCAAAGGGGACAACACTTTTGTCACCCAAGCTCCAGAGACTTCCCGCTCAGACTCTTTCTCTCTGGGTTTGCAAATGTTCGAGGGCACAAGATACTCAGACTGTTTCCCCCAGTGTGAGACGACAGAAAGCCTTCTTAGTAAAGAAGAAAGTTTATTGATTACATAAACAAAGATAGTTTGAATGCAGAGTGACAATTAAAACAAAAATAAATAACACAATCCTAGTCCGTACTGAGAAAGTCCCTAGTTAAGATCTTGCCCTACAGAAAGTCCATGCGCTTGAATCCATTTCTCGGCCAGATGTAGTGAGGCTGGACTTTGAGTTCTTAAAAGCAAAGTCTCTTCTCTCAGTACATTGCTTCAGCAGGCTAGCTGACAGGCTCCTGCCCTCCAGCTATAATCTGAGACTCAGCGAGTCCAAGGTTGAATGAGTTCCCAACTGACACTGTTCTCTATGGGTCCGAATGTCCCTTATAAGTCCTTGGGGGGGGGACCCCTAGTTTCTTCTCAAGTCTTCCAGAAAGTTCTTTTGTTTTCCCCTCTTCTCTCGTGAACCTGTGGGCTCACTCACGTATGCACTATGCAGTTTCCTTTCATTTGCATCCTTAAAGCTGCTGTTAGAGACACTCATGCCTTTTGGAAAGATCTCTGTTTACATATCAATGCCCTTGGGGAACTGTGCTGCTCCTATTTCGCAATGTCTCCTCTTCCACAATGTTACAGTAATGGTTTAAGTGGGCTTGGCATCATTGTCATGGGGTTGGGGGTCCACTACCCCACTTTTCTGGGTTGAGTGACTCAGTTTCCCTGACTTGCGGCCCGTCTGAATCAGTTCTCTCTCTAGCAGATTCAGTCCTGCAAAGGGGACAACACTTTTGTCACCCAAGCTCCAGAGACTTCCCGCTCACAGATTGGTTTCTATAACTTAATAGTACATGTTACAAACTGGTTTCTATAAGTTAACAGTGCATATATGTTCCCTCTGGTCATGTGTGATCCTATGTTCCTTCATGACAACATGGGTTACACTTGGTCTTTTGAAAACGTGCAAGTTAATTTCCTGGATCTCTAACGTGAAGGTATCTTCTTGCCCTTGTGTGCTCTCCTTTTCTTTCCTTCACTTCAGTATGTTTGAATGCTGGGTGTTTATTTTATTTCCCAAAGCCATGGAGTTTGAGGTCAGAATGTAATCTTTGAATTGATTAAGACCTTTGAATTGGTACTTATTACCAATTAAGGCAGAGTGGGTACCACTTCAAAGAAACTATTTCAAAAGGAGAAGATACCTAACATTTTTTGTTCTAGTACAGATTTCACACTTCCTTAAAATTTCCATTGGTTTCTCCCCAGCTCAGCTCCACCAGCAATAACAAAGGAGGAAGTACTGGTGAATAAATGCTCCTGAACTTGTAGCTGCTTGTTGTCCAGACCACCTCTGAGCAGGGTAGGATAGCACAGTGGGGAAAGATTAAAAAGACACATCCTCAAGGATCTTCAGAGTTGGAGCATAGCCAAGTGGGAATGGGCCTTGATGCAGAAGATGGAATGGGTCCTGTGCTGGGGCACTCACTGTAGTGTGCATATAAATTCAAGATGTGTGTGTGGTCCCCCCCGCCAGCTTGTGGAACCTGGTACAGCTGCTCCTATTATAGCTACTGCTACCTCCTTTCCCCCCCTCGCTCCAGAGCTAAATGTACTGCTTTGGCTAAATAACTTTGTCATAGGGGACTGACAGTAAAGCAATGGTGGTGGAATTTTTTTTAAAGTGACCTTCACAAAAACCCCTAACCTTGCTGTAGAGAGATCCCCTTGTCTGTGCAAAGATGGGAATCACAACAGAATCCAACAGTGGTTTACAAAAGTGCAATAATCAAGTGCTGTTACACTGTTCAGTGTTGCATGTTACAAGCCCACAAGTAAGTGTGTTAAATCAAATGAAACGTTAGCCCACAGCCTGCACCAGGTAGGGGTCCTTCCTGTGTGTTAGGTGTTCACCACCACCCGCTGGACCTGTTGCCCCCACTCATGGTATGAACTCAGAGAATATGGAGCCTGCCGTGCGGGCTAATGTGCACCCATGTGTCCGTGTCCCATCTATTTTGCAGGCAGCACCTCCATGCATACAGATCCACCAGCACCATAGAGTTACGGGCAGAAATCCTAGTGTGTCTGAGGTGAGCATTTCTTGCCCCTCTCTGCTCTCACTTTCACTGGTGCTGCCAGTGGAGGCTGCCCACAAGCACATAAAAGACACGCCTGGGGGCTGCCCGTTCATTAGGCTGGATACAGACAACATACGAGCAGGGGACTACACAGACCAAATCCGGACTTCAGCAAACTAAGGTCTTGTTAATTAAGACTTTAAAACAGAGGTCAGAACGAGGATCCAATGGGTGTGTTTGGCAACCTGCAGGTATGATATCAATTTACCAGTATTGTGGGGGGGAAGGGGCGAAACAAACAATATTTTTCAGAGGTAGATGTTCTGGGTGTCAAATTAAAGCCTAAACACCATGAACTCAAACTCAGTGCTCATTTGGGGCAAGTTCATCGCTTATACTCTCCTTTAGCCCTGCAATTTTTAGGTCTTTGGTGGTGCTCTGGTCTAGTCTAGTACTGGTGCACACAGCCTTTGAAAAAAATACTATTTGAAAAGTTAAAGGAATTTCATCTTTTCAAAATTAATGGCCTTAATATTTTACTCCATCACTTCCTGTCTTGAACTCGAAAGCAGCCAAAGTGTATTTACTTCAAAATATGTACAAATAAAGTAATGAACTCTGAGGCTAAATAATTTGCATGCCAATTGTTGGCATGGAGCCAGTGTTTATGGCCCTGCTACAAATCCCAGCTCAAACCCTACATCATGTTTTATTTTTATATTTCACATTTTACACACATTTCACGAGCCACCCTGAGCCTTAGTGGAGTCACCCTGAGCCTTCGTGGGAAGGCGGGGTAGAAATTGAATGAATGAATGAATAAATAAAACTATAAATAAACCGTTGCATAAATGCTGTGCTAGAACTGATGTGCCCTAGTTTTACTCTTAACCACAATTTTGTGTGCTGCGTGCATGTATGACTTACGTAGCAGTGATAGTCATTTATTTTTAAATGGTGTTTGCCATTTTCACCTATTTGATTATTGATTATGCCATTTTCATTTGATTATTTTCCCTGTTTTCTGACCACTTCATCTCCTCTTAAAACATTCGAACCTCTGTGTGGCTTCAAACAGATGATTTTGTTTCCTTTCATTCAAATATTTCCTCCTTTCCTCCAAACATGGATATTTTCATCCTCAAAATTACATTAGTCTGAGACCCAAAACAAGCACTCTTCAGTACAAACTTAAGGTCTGATTACCTACTCTTAACACCCTATAGGGTGTTCTGTTGCCCATGAGGGTTTCTTCTGATAGTGAGAATGCTCATAACCTGGTACGCTGTTAAAAAAGTGTGCTCCATTGATTCCACAAAATCTGTTCAAGAATAAAAATGTGCCCTAGCTTGCTCATTCAGTTGAGTGCAGCAGAATAAAATCTCGGGGGGAGGGCTGGCTATGCTGCAAGCTTCTTATTCCTAACATAAAAGAGATGCTTTGTTCAAATTTAGCTACAGTATTCCATGAAATATGAAGGGCCTCTTAAAATAAAATGAGGAGACTTTGTGTTTAAAGGGGTGAAAATCACCCCACTACAGAGAGACCAGTACAAAGCCAATGCTAGAGGTGGGCAAATGGCAGCTCCAGAGCTGTATGCGGCTGTTGGGTACTGGTACTGAGGCTCTGGTCAGAGATGGCTGCCTGGATGGGTGACCATGTGGCTCCGCACAAGCAAAAAAAGGTAGGAAAAAAGTTGCCATTTTGACTGCTGGAACCACATAGGAGTAAGGAGAGCATGCCCTGTGCCACTATTTCTGCTACCCGCTTAGGAGCCAACGCTTTGATTTTTGAGGAGGTGGGATTTGAGGGAAGCTGCAGTTGATGTAATGCATCTTTTGTGGTGCTCGGTGGTATGAAAGGTTTGCTATACAGCTCTTGGGTTTGGGAACTTAGCCCACCCCTGGCCTATGCAGTGTTGTAGTCCCACTCCTGCCTTCAAATAAGGGCGCCTGCCTTCAAATAAGGGCGTCTTGTGTGCTGTTCCTTTTTTTTTCTTTATTTTTTCATAGGTATGACTTTCAACCAAGAAAATTATACTCTTTGTGGACCACGAAGAAGTCAGTTAAACTATAAAGACAATTTCATTTCAAATTGCTTAGGCCCGCGATCACAGCAAAAGGCTGCTTTTGAAAATTTAAGGCTTGAACTAATTGCATCAAATTTACAAAAACAGTTCCATAATTTATGTACCCGGATTTCTAGTCAGGTAAATACCCTCAGCACATGGGATTGGTAAAATTGTCATGTAGGGGTAAAAACAGACATGATAATAGCATGCTGTGGCCCACTTTGCCCCAGACCTGTAGTGTGTGCAGACACCACCAGATGTTGGCCTGGAATTGCCCCAGGCTGTGTCAGCTGCTAGCCCGGGCTGTGACCTTGGAAAACTCTGAGGTCACAGCCCAGGCTAAGGCCCAACTGGGCCACAGTGGGCTATCACATCTGTTTCTGGGCCAGCATACCAGTCTGGGTGGGGGTCAGGGCACTGGGTACAACGTGGGGCCATCTGGCTGCACGTTGGTGGTTCTGCCCACCCTCCCCGGGCTGTGCGGGCAGTGGGACAGCACCCCAGCTGTGGGCACATTTATTTGGCATCCCAACCTGTGTCCACCACAGTTTTCCTCCCCAGATCGGACCGCTGCCGTGCTGCTGTCACGCGCTTCTACCCTAGGAAAACAAATGTAATTAACGTAGGGACACATCTGTTTAGAAACACCCAATGGAGCAGGTGGAGGTTCCTTTGAAAATCCACACCTGTCTGTTATGAAACACTCTCTTTCTTTTGACTGCTTTCCCGTGACAAGGCCTTGATTCCCTTTTTAGAAAGCCGCCATGAGTTTTGGTACAAAATAACAATTAAAAACAGCTGCTCTGAGATTTAAAATTAAATCAGTTTCATCTATACATTTTTGCTCTTTATTTTTTTATATGTTTCTTTAAAGAAGTAGAAAGAACTTGTGCCAACTGCTTTATACCAGGCCCTACTAACAAAGTAACAGGATCAGTCTGGAATATAGACTCTTGTTTGATGTCTATTTACCTTTTTATGAGATATTTTTTTTAAAAAGGAAAGAAAAATTCACTGGTTACCATTATTCTAACTCATTAACTTGATGAATATTTCATACAAACACAGTGTGTGTGCATTTATCCTAAAGGGAAAAATAGAATCAAATATTTTATAGAAAACCTCAAAAACACAACTATAGAAGTAAAGAACATGGGGAAGCTAAACTAACCCCAGGTTTTTTTTTTCCATATCATTTTCTTTATGTTCAAGTTATACATTCTTACTGCAACATTCCCATACATGTAAACCAAACATTAGTGTTTGCATAAATTGTCACTGCAGTTGTGTCACAGCACAATAACACTTCTTAGAAAGCAATCATCTCACCCAATATAGGGTTTACATATAATATTCAAATATGAAAGTTTGTTCATTCTTTTCCATTTCTTCTCCCTCTATTGCCTCTAGGATCGACAACCAAGTTGCCACCAGGGAAACTCTGGCTGTCATAAGAAGTAAAGCATGGTGTAGCAGACATGCCCAAATTTCAAAAAAGACTGAACAACTTTATTGAAGAGTGGGTGGTTTGCATGTAAAGTGTCCAAATCAATACCCATGAAACGTAACTTTCAGTGGAGGAACAAAATTTAGATCAACTATTTAAACCTCCTTATTACCAGACCATCTTTATACTAATAATTTATATTTTATATAAATATAATAAATATTTTTTAAATAAATAAATATTGTGTCAGTCATATCAAGTCGAGATCGAAGTTCAGGTGCGGTTGTGAACCAAACTGAACCGACTTCAATTCAGATTTTGGTTTGTATTGTTCAGTTCATATCAGAGCAATATAGGCCTAATCCATGTATGCCCCCAGCTCTGCCACCCTCTAACCCTGCTCAGCACCTGCCTCCCCCGAATACCTGCCCAGGCAGAGGTCCAGGGGACGAGAGCTGGAGATAGAGGAGCTGTGCAGGAGTAGGAAGGGGGGTAAGTTGCTTTACTTACCTTTTTCCCTAGGCTAAGTATTTATTTTATTTATTTAATATATTTATATCCCGCCCCTCCTGCAAGTAGTCCGAACTGGTGACCCGTGGCATGCAACATGG
Organism: Sphenodon punctatus; assembly: GCA_003113815.1. Classification (NCBI taxonomy): domain Eukaryota; kingdom Metazoa; phylum Chordata; class Lepidosauria; order Sphenodontia; family Sphenodontidae; genus Sphenodon; species Sphenodon punctatus. The sequence goes on along the minus strand of QEPC01015764.1, from coordinate 3,036,988 downwards.
CCGCCTCAGACCACAACAGGAAGAAAATACTATGAAAAGAAAATACATGTTCAAAAATGGCCATCATGGCCATTCTGCACGTGTGACCATTTTCCAAAATGGTGCCAGCAGCATCAACACTATTTTGGAAAATGGCAGCCAGTCTGCACATGCCCAACGCTGCTGGCGCCATTTTGGAAAATGGCTGTGCATGCACAGAACGGCCATAGTGGCCATTTTTGTGTACATAGTGGTTTTCCATTATATTTTCATCACAGTGCAGTCTCAGAAGGCTGCATTGGGTGCTGCAGGACAGTGGTTCAGACTCCAGAGCCTAGGAAAAAAGGTAAGATAAGCAACTACCCACCCCTGAACAACAGCCCTTCTACCCCCAGCTCTGCCTTTTCCCAGACCCCTGCCCACCTGGCCTATCCCCAGCCTATTTTCGGGGAGGGTGTGGTAGGCTGGGCCAGACGATGGACCAGGTGAGCAGAGGTCTGGGGGACGTGGGGTCTGGGGGAGGCAGAGCTGGGGGCAGGATGGATTTGGTATCTCCAAGAAGTTTTGATAGATCCCCGCGTTTGGTTTGTATCCCCCCTTTGGTTCATATTCCTCAGTAGGTTCGGATTGATTCTTATCAATATGAATAATTCAATTTCAGACTATTTGTATTGACCCGAATCTGAACTTCCTGCCCGTAATACCAAGAGAGGATATAATTATTGTTTGGCCATACATAGATTTACACCATAGATTTAAGAAATCTTAGGTGTAAAATTACCAAAAGTTTATTGGTAAAGCACCAACCAGTTTTACAGATGGTTCCACTGACTTTCACAAAGCTGTTACAAGTGAGCTGCAGATACAAGATCAGGGTAGGTATTACAACTCTCACTTTCTTGTAACACACTTGCCTAATGAAGTTCTTTAAACCTCAGATTTCTATGCTGTAGCTCTGGAGTTGCTGTAAACTGATTCATCTCTTAATTTTGACTGAAACACACAGCTAGAGAAGCAACTTTGAATGTAGTGGCTGGGTATTAAAAAGTAAACATTTTCATCTTTTTTTAATATCACAAGCCTATTTTTCTTCATAGAATGGGGAGAAGCTTGGCAATATGTGGTTCCATAGTACGGTGGTCCAAATTCTCTGTTTAATTCTGTAGTTATTCCAGTTTTACACCAGTGTAACTGAGAGCAGTATTTGCCCCAGTTTGTGCACAGACAGCCACAGACAGATGAACATATGTTACACAAAGGTAGCCTTAACATGCACATGCAAGTGAAAAAATGCTGGTTCCAAGGTATTACTTTGTGTCTGTGACCCTTAATTTACAATATACAGTGGTGAAGTCAACACTTCTTAGGACGTTGAGAACATAAATAAATAAATAAAACACACTCTACCCGGGGCTACCCATGGGTAGATCAACAAAGACACATGATTAGTGATGCAAATGAGATTTTCTGCCACTTACTTTGTGTCAGTATATTTATTTATTTATTTACATAATTTATACCCCACCCCTCCTGCCAAAGCAGCTTGGGGCAACTAACAATTCATAATATAAAATATAATAGTATAAATACAATAAATATATAATAGAATCACATAATATAAATACAGCACAAAAACAATACTATCCATGGAGGACAGGAAAGTATACAAAAGCCCTACCACCCTAACCCTCAACCCCCACCCTTTACCCATCTCTCTCCCCGAAAGCCTGGCGGAACAGCCAGGTCTTGCATTGTTATCGAGAGGAGAGGAGGTCCAGGGCCACCCAGCTGCACCAGCTGCAGCCTCCAAACCGTCACCATGGGTAGCCCCGGGTAGAGTGTGTTTTATTTATTTATTTATTTATTTATTTATTTGTATAAAAATTTTATCCTGCCCCTCCTGCCCACAGGGCAACCCAGGGCAGCGAACAACAATATAAACAATAAAACAATTTAAAACAGTTAAAAATTCATAAAATGCAGGGAAAGAAACCCTCCCCCCACCCACCCACCCACCCTACCCCTACCCCTCGCCAAAGGCCTGGCAGAACAGCCAGGTCTTACATAAACGCCGAAATAACAGGAGAGTGGGGGCCAACCGAGCGTCCTCCAGGAGCGAATTCCACAGCACAGAGGCAGCCACCGAAATAGATCTAACATTGTGTGAGGATTGGGGGATACCAGGGAAAGGAAGGGGGTACATGGGATCCATACAAACGGCCTTTCGGGGACAGAAGGTAGTGCCTGGAAACAAGCCCTCAGGATCTAATAGGGCTTTTGGGATTATCAGTCCCCAGCCTAGATCATCATTGGGCACTGGAGGCACGCACACTGTGGAGCTGTCACAAACCACGAACACGCAGGAGGCGGGAGAGGTGCAGGGGTGATTGACAGTGAAGGGGGGTAGGAGTGCCCAGACCCAAGGGAAGGGGGATAGGGCTTTCATACTGGGAATACCAACGGAAAGTGACTCGCAAGGAAACCCACAGGGACAGAGGCTTACCTGATACACGCCGCACTCACTCACAGAAGCACCCAGCACACGCACTCAGCACAATCTCACTTCGATCACAACTAGATCCAACGAGACACAAAGGTTAGACACACAACAAACGGGGGCCACTCTCACGGGCATGAGAGCACCAATCACCAGCAAGGGTCAGTGTGATGGAGCTCTGTTTTTATAGGACTGATCCAGGCGGTGCCACAGCCGCTCTGAATGCCGCAGGGCTGGGGCCGTGGCCGTGGCCTCTGGTTGCGTCGTTGGAGTCCTTCCGGGTCCACCCCTTGGTGCAGCGTGTGGCTGCGGAGGCGGGGCCTGGCCTGGGGGCCACGTTCCTGCCAGCTTCAGTTGCAGAGGTGTCAACGGGGTTTGCCTGGGTCCTGACCCCTACGGGGGGGCGCAAGCGTGATGGGGGCATCATGGGCTTGATGTGGCCCGGCGGGGAGGGTGAGTGCGGGGTGCTGTGCCCCCTGGCGCCTTCGAGTTACCCAGCCCCCGACGCAGTCCTTACACATTTTTACAATAGTCCAGTCTTGAGGGGATGAAAGCATGGATGATAATGGCCAGGTTGGAGTTCGAGACATACAGCCGAAGCTGCCGCACCAGATGCAACTGACAAAACATGCTCCTCGCCACAGCCTCCACCTGGACATCCAGGTGGAACTGGGAATCGAGGAGCACTCCCGGACTACGAACCTGAGAGACCAGTGGGGGGCGTACCCCACCGTCCTCCACACTAGTATTACCTCCGTCTTGTCGGGATTATGTGGCATACTGGCACAGTTCTTATGCTGGAGTTTTCTGCCTAACATATTGACATCTGCTCACCAGTATATGGAAATGGCTTGTTCATTAAGGGCATCTGACATGACTCATAAGATGGCAAGCCCTGCTGAAGAGCACATTTGTTTAAAATACACAAACTAAAGCAATGATTAGCCACAGCAAAACAAGCACATGCTTAAATTCTTCCTCATTTAGTAAAGCACATAAATGTGTGTCTGACTCCAGGCTTAAATGCTTCTCTAAATCCAGACCTCAGTACTTTGTCTGATCAAGGAGTAGCTTTAGGGTTGGTTGCTTATGGTCAGTCTGATTAAACTACAAAAGAATTAACAAGGCAAGTATTGGTGTCAGGAAAAGAGGTGTTTTTCAGGGATCTAAAAATAGATATTCTCTTTTGATAAGTGAGGAGAAATAGTTAAGGTCAACCAGCCTCGGATACTGCAAACAGGTCTAAATGTATGCAGTTACTCTGGGGAGTAAAGATTAAGTATCTGTATATGTATTTGCAGGATCAGGGCCTAGTGGACCATATTATATATCCTGCCATCTATCCCCAACAGGATTAGCATTGCTAATAGTAAAAGTTGTGCTGGTGGGTTAAGGGCAATATGTGAGCAATATGTAGAATTTGGACCTTTAACATATAAGTGGTGACAGAATTTTTATCCAGTTAATTGTTACGCTTTTTACATGAAGGTTCTCTCCATAAATGGGTTAGAAATGTTTAATATATGTCTTAGAATCTTGCAGACATCAGTGAGATATGCTGTAAATAGTTTTGAGGTCATCATTGAAGCTACCAGACATTCCCCATTCTCTTGGCAAAACCAACAGGGGATGGTTAGTCACTTCCTGACCTGTTAGACTGCACAGCATCCAAGAACAATTGATTAATTATTAAAACATCTATGAATAGTGGATTAATACACTTTATACACCATTTATAATTGGACCTTTAACATAGGGTATTTTCAGACGTGACGGCGCGGCATTCGTCCCGTCACGGAAACAACCCTGAGATTCCCCGCTCCGGCACAGCGAACAGACGTGCCGGGGGATCCCGGTGGGGAATCGGGGAGGGGGCGGGGCCGCGTGGCACATCGTGCGGCTGCACGCCCCTGCCCCCCCCATGCTCCCTCACCGCCCGCCCTCTGGGGAGACGGGCGGGCACCGCGGCCAATGCAGCCACAGCGCCCGCCCGAAATGACCACGGCCCGGAATCCCAGCGGGTGATTGCCATCCAGACGTGACGGGCCCCTTCATCCCCACCGGGAATCCCATTCACCACGCGTGGTGAATGGGATCCCGGCAGGGATTGAGCGTGACTAACATCTGGGGGGGAACTTCCGGTTCCCCAACAAACGTTACGGGACCATTCCCCATCACAGGGAATTGACTGTGGTTGAGCGTGATCTCGTAACGTCTGAAAATACTCATAGTGTGACTAAATTCCTCCTCAGTTTTGTTGGGAGCCTCAGGTGAGATCTGACCAATGTGCACTGCTGCTGTTCTAAGTGCTTCATAAGTCCCAGACAGAGGTGCCGTGTCTGAAGGGTTATCATCTTTTCTTCCGAACAGTACTTCTGTTTCCTTTGACATTCTTTCATTATATATTACTTGCCTTTGCTTACTTTTATTATACTCATGTGAAATATCTTTACTAGTTACTATTATTATTGTTAATGTTGAAGTTCAAAAAGAATGAGCAGTTGTATAAAAGTAACAAAAATGCACTATATACTAAAACTGATTTTAGAGAGTGGCAGAAATTAATCTCATTATAATACACTATTATTATTTTTTTGTTGTTGTAGGGACCCCTTGGTTTGGATGGCAAGACAGTAAGTAGTTCTCCAATGATCAAGTGCACCATTTATTTACAACTGTTTACGTCACAGTGCGCAGACAGATGTAGAGTCAAATTGTTATAATAATACTGCTCTGTAACATACATATAATGAAGCAAGGTTCATCACAGCAAACTGCTCTGTGATGTGTATCATTCATTGACTTACCTGTGAAATTTACTAGCTTAGATTTTGATTCTGCAATTCATAGCATGCAACCAGACTGCTGTGACCACATGGAGCTCTATACATTGCAGTGACTAATACTCATGATGTGTAAAGTTAAGAAGTTTGTAGGATGCGTGCCTTTATGCATACTTTTGCTCTAAAAGGTTAAGCAAAGTGATAACATTTTGGAGTGATATATTTTGTCTCACACACTCATTTCTATATTCATTACACTCAGCTTACAGGTAAAACCAGGTGTTTTTTCTAACTGCCAGTCCACAAGCTGCAAGAAAGTTAGATTCTTTTCTTCTCATGCATCATCTCTAGTAATACAGGTTCCGCAATGCCGAATGATGAGCTCTCTCACACCTGACCAATGCTGTTGCCTTTTGTAAGTTAGTACAGTTGTGTCTGATTACTGATTAGACCTGTAATTGGGGTTTAGGAGACAACTCTGCTAATGCACAGAAAAGACTTCTACAATCAAGTTTAGCTGAGTGCTGATGGGATTAAACACGTATTTTAGTTACAAACGTGAGCAGCTCTGTCCTCTCTGGATGTGCATACAGGGCAAATCTGCCGTTCTTCTCTAGGACAGTTTGGCTTTGGTTTATGTGCATGAAATATGAGTTGATTGTTAAAATACTATTCTAGGTGTTATTGTGGTGGGACATTCTGAACCAATTTTTACTTCTACAAAATGTTCTCATTCGTCAGAGATACAGCTCATTTTTATTTTGACAAAAATTAAGCCATTTGATATCTCACTAAACTTTTTTTTAGACCGAAGTGATATTTACCTCCATTCAAGCGCTCTCTTTTCTCTTTGTAGATTTGTTTTCAAATCATATTTCTTTCCATATCCACTAGAGGGCACTATTTGAAATTGTTTCACACTGCTCCTATCACAAAGTAATAGATCTAATACACGTATCCCTTTTTATAACCAAAAAAACCATTCTCAACATTTTTGAGAGCCACCGTAGGATTTTTTTTTTAATTATTGTATACAAACATAAAAACATTTCTGTTGCTGTTTTGATGAAGAAGAAGAAGACAAAGACAAAGACAACTACTATCATGTTTTAGGAGAAATACGGATAGTTCAAGCAGTTTGGGCAGTTCAATTCAATCAAAACCTGACCAGAACCTTTGAGGTTCAGAAAAGTGACTAGAATTTAAATGGTTTTTCATTTTCCATTTTAGCTTTTCTGCAAAGAAGAAATACACATTTCATGGGGAAACCTGTTATATATTTTCCACCTTTTTTCTTTTCTTTACATTCTTTGTGCTTTTTACATAAGCTCAAGAGTTTCAGATAAGCTTTAGATGAGGTGTCCCAAACTCATAAAAATTTGTTCTCTACATAGAATGGACAAATATGAATAGATGAAATCAAAAGCATAATGAAAAAAAGAATTCCAAAACTTAAAATCAGCTGTGAGACTAATTATGTGACATGTTGAGTGCCTTCATCTCCCTTGAAGTTATATCATCTACATTGCTATAACTCCTTGATATCAATGTAGCATGAGCATGCTCAGCACCTCACAGGACCCAGGCCCTAAACTACACTTAAAAAGAAAAATTAATACATGAAATAGAAAACAATGTCTTCAAAGCCCGTTTTCCTCCTGAGGAAGGAGATGCTATTGCTATAGAGGAACCCTGTTGCTTCTCATGATGGGAAGGCAAATTTGCATCCTAAAAGCAAATTTACAGCTGTGCAACTATTGTATTTAAACAAAGTTTGAAATCCCATCCCACCAACGGTATTTCCTGTTCCCAGTTTGGTTTACTTGCTCAATCCAGCATTTAGCTGGTAGGCGATCAGGATCCGTATTGCGTATCTTAATCCAATAATAGATAGCTCTAATTTTCGCCAAAGCTGATAATGGATATAACCTCATTTCTGCTCGTAACATAGCTACAGGTGTTGCTGAGGGAACCCCAATAACCCCCAATAAGTGATTTTGCACCACGTCCGTCCTAGAATGGTGACAGGAAAGCAGATTTCAGACCCATATAAAACCTGTGGATGAACTTTGGCCTTATAGACCTCGCAGACTGAGTTGACACTACCGTTTCTAGAAGATCTATATAGCCGTAAGATTCCTGCTACAGTACTTGTCAGTGCACCCCCCAGGAAGGAAGACGAGGACACAATCGTGGGATGGAACGGCCGCACTCTTTATTGATTAACTTACATCAAAAGGGGGATGGGGTAGGCCCCCCCCCCCCGCTTCCTCCCTTTAACTGGGGTCCTGTTGCTTAACTGTTTCAACAACCAGGAGGTCCCTCTCCTACCCTAGCCCGGTGAACCTTGGGTGTTTTCAGACGTTACGGGGCCACTTGGCCCCGTACCGAAAACAACCCTTTCATTCCCCGCCGGGGTCACCCCATCACACCATATCAGACGTGCCGGGGGGATCCCGGCAGGGAATCTGGGAGGGGGCGGGGCCGCGTGGCGCAACGTGCGGCCGCACGGCCCCGCCCCCTCCACGCACCCCGCTGCCCGCCCTCCAGGGAGACGGGCGGGCGGCGGGGCCACTGCGGCCACCGCGTCGGTCCGGATGTGCCGTGGCAACCGGCCAGACGTTACTTTTTTTTGGTCCCCGCTGGGGATCTTTTTGACCACGCTTCCCGGGACATTCCCCCGGCTAGCCCGGGAAGCGTGGTTCAAATTGACCCCATGCGGGTATTGACCGTGGCGAACATCTGGCGGCCGCCAAACAGACGTTCGAGCCACAGTGACCACAGGTGGGTATTCACCGTGGTTCACTGTGATCTCGTAACGTCTGAAAATACCCCTTGTTTGTTACAGTTCTAACATCCCGGGCTTTCATGAGTGAAGCCTGAGTGGGAACCTTCCTTATGCTCCCCCACCGTTAAATTGCCCCCTACCGCGGTCCTGGGTCTCCCCGGGCTGGACGGGTTGTTCGCACCTAGTCCCTTTTGACGGGGTGAAACAAGGATGAGGGCACCGTTGCCCCCTGCTTGGCACATTGTCTGCCCAGTGGGTCCGGTCATTCGCCTCTCGCCCCTGGGCTGGCCATATGGTGGGCCGCACTGTGCAGCTATGCATGGCATTACCCATCTCTTAAGGAGATGTTTCTTTTCCGCCTATACCTCTGCACTGTGTACCCTTTGTAACTCCCCTAGCTCATTCCACTGCCACCAGAACTGCCAGCGTTGCTTGGCTGGTTCGCTGCCATTCCCTTACGCCTCCCAATCACTTTGGCTAGTTTAGTTTTAAGGACCCTAAGAAACAAATGACACCCAGCGTCAGACAGGTGGACCCCGTCGGCCCAGTATAATGTATTCTTAGCGTGCCAAATATCCTCATGCCCTACGGTCTCACCACCCACCCCATGAGCTTTCAGCTAGTGCCCTATCTCATGGTTTACCCTCTTCTTGCCCCTGTCCACCCTCCCGGGGTGGTCGGCCTTGGCCCACATCCTACGCTGCAACATATCTGACCATACCACCGTACTTCTCGGAAAACGCTCTTGCACCAATTTGAGATCAGACTTCGCCCTTTTTGTCACCCAGAGCCCCATTGCCCTAGGCAGATTGTTCTCTCCCAAGTGTACTACTATAATTCCTGGGGGTGGATGTTTATTCTGTGCTTCGGACAGCGCTGGGAGCAGTTGTTCCCAGAGCATGCCGCGTTTACCCAACCAAATCATTTCAGCCTGATCACAGAGGCCCAGCTGGATACCCCACCCACTGCGTGCGGCCATCTTTGCTGCCCAGTGAATGATGCTGTGGCCGACGATCCACACTACTGCTCTGGCCTGCGGAACTGGTGTGTCTGCAAGATAAGACAAAGTTGCATGGTTGTGACCCCCTGAACCCGGCCGCCACCGCCACCCCGGTGTGATGTCCTGCCAATCCCTCATGTATGTTCTGTAGGCACAGGATCGCCATCTCCCAGTTTGCTGTGTTTGTTGGTTGGGAAGGCTGATTTCTGCCGCAGTGGATACAGCCCCGATCCGGAATGAATGTGAACTGTACTGAAGGGGATCTAGGCCCAGCTCCCTTACGCACATGGCCCCAAACTGGTATCGAGTCAGGGAGCTCCCATCCTCGTGCCTGAATAGGGGACCGGGGCCTGGGGGTGCTGCCTTAGGTACATCCCCATGGCCCGGACTGGACAGATCATGCTGTAGGCGGCGGGTAGAGTTTTATCATCTGCCCTCTTCCTCTCTGGTCAGTCTTTGACCATCGTAAGAGCGCTGCCTTCCCAACAGGGGCCAACTGTTCTGGAACCTGAAATCCTGAAACTCTGAGAATGCCATTTCGTAAGCCCCACTGGTTCTGGGGGCAAGGGAACCTAGGACTGTCTGAAAGAGGCCTAATATCCAAGGTTCCACATGTCGCTCGGGAATGGGTCTACCGCCTCCCTGGCTTCTGGGTCAAGCAAGCGAAATTGTTCTGTCTTGAATCGACAAAGTGCATCGGCTATGCCGTTGTTAATACCGGGTACATACTTGACCGTAAACATTATGTTCATTCTTAAACACTGGAGCATGAAGGCCCGGACCAGCCTCATCACCCTCACTGATTTAGATGACAGCTTGTTGATAACATGACCAACTGCCATGTTATCACACCAAAACAGGACTCTCCGGTTGGAGAAATCCTTCCCCCACAGCCTCACCGCCACTACTATGGGAAAAAATTCCAGAAAGGTCAAATCCCGTGTAATCCCTGCCTCCTCCCAGTCTGCCAGCCATGGAGCTGCACACCACCATCCCCTGAAATAGACCCCAAAACCATGCCCACCTGTCGTATTGGAGTTTATCTGCAGCTCGGCTTCTAGCAGAAGCCACTGCCGTCAGAAACTGACCCCATTGTAGTCCTGCAAAAGATGTCCCAGACAGCCAAATTCTCCCGCATCTCCTTCGTCACCCTGATGTGGTGATGAGGGGGACGGTCAGCTCCTATAAGAGCGTACAGGTGGGACATGAAAGTTCTCCCTGGGGCAATGACTCAGCAAGCAAAGTTCAGGTTACCTGTGAGCGACTGCAGCTGCCGAACGGTTACCTTCGTCGTGGACCGAAAAGCGGCTATTGCGGTCTGGAGACCAACAACTTGCTCGTTGGCAGCTGCGAGAGGGAATGCTTTGTATCTAGCTCTATGCCCAAATAAGTCAATTTAGTTGTTGGGCCCTCTGTTTTTTCAGGCGCCAGGGGAACACTGAGCTCCCTGGCCACCTCGTGGAATGTGTGCAGCAGTTGTTCACACTGTGGGGTGCCCGCCCTTCCTGCAAAGAGGAAATCATCCAAATAATGGGAGATCTGGCTCCGCCCCACCCACCGGGACACCACCCACTCGAGCACTGAGCTGAACTTCTCAAAGACCACGCATGAGATAGAACATCCCATGGGCATCACCTTGTCAAAGTAGAACTTGCCCTGGAATTCCATTCCCAGCAGCCTGAAGTCATCAGGGTGGACCAGCAGCAGACGGAATGCCGATTTAATATCGCACTTTGCGAAGAGGGCCCCTGTTCCGCAAGCATGCACTATTTTGACCGTGGTATCAAATGATGCTTACCTGACGAAGCACAGCTCGCAAGGTATGGCGTCATTCACTGACTCACCCTTGGGGTGGGAAAGATGGTGAATAAGGCAAAACTCCCCGGGAGTCTCTTTTGTGACGATACCTAATGGGGGGATTCTGAGTTTGGGCATGGGAAGTGTATCGAAAGGGCCCTGAATCCTACCTTCCTGTACCTCCTTATTGATTTTACTTTGCACTAGCTGCTCGTTCCCTTTCACCGATTTTAGATTCTTAGCGCCTAAGTGCTAGCGGGGGCCTAGCGTTGGGATTCTAAAACCCAGCCGAAAACCTTCTACTACATATTCGGTGGTGTCAGGGTAGTCACAAATGACCGCCCTTAGGTTCTCATGCTGTACCAGAGTTGGGGCCCTTTCCCACCATGAAGGGGGTGCCGTGTTGGCCGGACGGGCCCTGATTAGGGCCGGCTTGGCCCCTATTTCTTACACCGTACTGCCTGAACTTGCTAACAACTGCCTTTGTATCTAAGTGGAGGCAACTAATCATATCAAGAAGATGCTGATTTATACCCATCTCCATTCATTTTGTACATAGCTTTTTCCTATCTGTAGTGTAAAAGACCTTCGAGAAGTCGATAAAGGCCACAAAATGTTTCCCACATCTAATGGTGACATATTTATCAATAAGGGTAAAGCACTGGTTAATAACCGAATGACCCTATCAGGATGCCGTCTGTTCCTCAGAGAGGAGCTGACGTTTGGATACCCACACCCCCACCTCCTGTAGGAGAAAATGGGAATAAATCTTCCGTACTTCAGGAAGCAAAGTAATTGGCCTATAGCATGAGGGATCAGATTTATTTCCACTCTTAAAAATTGGAACTATTATGGCTGTATTCCAAAATGAGGGTAGCTGTTTATGCAAATTACATAAATTAAAAACCCTCTGTAAAGCAGGTTTTTCCCCTGAGTTTGTGCCACCCTCAGTGGGTCGCAGCTCACAAGAACATAAGAAGTCCCACACTGGGTCAGACCAATGGTCCATCGAGCCCAGCATCCTATCCTGCCTCCGACAGTGGCCAGTCACGGGGGCCTGGGAGAAGCACCGAACAGGTCACCATTTTATCCATTCCCTGTGGGTCATCCCCAGGCTCCCGACAGTAAAGGGTTTTGTTCCCCAATCCTATCTGGCTAATAGCTGCTAATGGAACTATCTTCCAGAAACTTGTCCAAACCTCTTTTAAACTCAGCTATACTGCTGGCCTTGACCACCTCCCCTGGCAGTAAATTCCACAACCTAAT